>JASXTE010000007.1:28327295-28789795 GCA_030280995.1 Hemileia vastatrix | reverse complement strand
ATTTGCTTTAATTAAACCCTTTACATCTCACTGTAATATCTGTTTTGGGTTATTTTACTCACTGTTCTTATGTTTCAGACTTACTTAGTTACTGATTATTTCAACTAATTGTTTTGGGAACTTATGGTGGGAAAATTGGTAACTTATTCACGGGTTTAGTTTATTGTTTCATGTTTTTCTCTCAATCTCTATGTTTTACTTCTATTCTTTTCTATTCTTACTTCATTTTATTACTATTTTATAATTACTCATTTGTGGCGCTTCAGAGGGTCCTTTGCCTATAAAAGGCTTTGGATAATCCCCTGTTGCTGCATCATTACTTTACACTCAACAAAATCTCATTTTATTACATTTATTATACCTTGATTAATATTAGTACTCTAAATTAAAAAGTATATAAATTTTCATAGGTTGCTTTAAGTCTGATAATAATTATTATTGATTGTTGCGCATTGAACATAATTACAAGTTAAATAAATATATCATAATTTAAAAACCCTTACTTTTTGTGTCAAGTCCTTAAGCACTCCCGTCGCCTTCTCCATTCAAATACACATATTATTTTATTACTCTCCATCCTTATATTATTTTGTCTTCCTGCTCTATTTTCCTTCTTCTCCTCCCCCTTCTTCTAGACAACCGACCAATACATTTAGTGCCCAATAACATGACTACAAAAAAAAATGAAATGTCACTGCGCCCAAAACTGTGTTACGTTTGCGTCTTGGGTGACAATGTCCTGCACAAAAAAACAAGACATGATGTTTTTGTAATAAAACTGGACATCTCATCTTCACATGTCATACACAAGTCATGCACCATGTCACGCAGGTGGCTTATAGGGGGGCGTAATTGGGTTGTGTAGTGTGTGTGTGATGTATGTACTGCAAGACAGTTGCCTGATTTTGTGTCATGTAATTTGTGTGTGACATGGACTCCCGCACTATCTCACATTTTATTGCAGGACATTGTCACCCAAAAATGCAAACATGACACAGTTTTGCCCCCAGTGTGTATTCTTATTCAATTTTTCCAAAAAAAAGAAAAGAAAAAAACAACAACATTATTACATGGGGCGTCAAACAATAGCATATACATTATTCAATCACACTACAAAATTGGTAGTAAGTAACTCATTTTTATTTGAAGTACATTGGCTGGAACAAAGTATCTGGCACTTTAATGCATACTTTTGATTTTTGCCACATCTTCAACTTTCACTTGTTCAACCATCATCTCACTAATATGTTTTGAAGTAGTATCACTAGATTCTTTACCTTCTCCTCTTTCTTTTGGTAAACTCACTTTTTCTTCAATTCTAAAAGTTGATGAAAATATATTCAATTTTGGCCCTCATGGGACCATCCACTTTGATCTTTTCTAGGCTTAGCAAATGGAATTTCATACCCTAATGGACAGCATAAATCTAAGAAGGATAAGCAGTAGAATTATTGAAGCAAATATCAAACCAATACTTGATTAGCTCACCCAACTATTGCAACAATGTCTCAACTTTTTATTTTTTGATGAGTGCCTAAGAACTGCTCAACTTGCACCAAGAAGTTGCATAGGGTGGATTACCTGCCATTTACACCACAAATTTCTTTTACATTTTCTCCTAAACTTTATATAGTTTTTCAATCTTCTTTCTTTGAAATACAGGGTTATCAATAAAGGGCTATCTGATAGTGAAGGTCTTGTTTCTTTCAGCTTTCTAGTTTTCAAGATGCACAATTGTCATTTTTTTTAAAAAAAAAAGATTATTAATTCAAATAGTTATCTCTGATGGATTTTTTTTTTCATCAGATACTGAATTAAAATGGTCTACTTGACCAGAATACTAAGTTATATGAGGTTTGAAATATTTGTTGAGAGAGTGATGACCAGGTGAAAAATGCCAGATACCATGTTCTGGCTGCTGTACACCTTCCCAGGACAAGTGTACTTTAATGGTGTTTTTTTACCTTGAAAATCAATTTTTTGGGTACCTCAATGCCACTCACATACTCTATTCCCTTATCAAGATTAATCAGTACCTGTTACAGTGCCTGGCAACATATTCTTGTCACCACTTAGAATTTCTATTTCTCAGAAATGAAAAGGTATTTTTTTCATTGAAAATGTGGAACATGAATAAATTGGTGCCTCTAGAATTTGAATATCATAAAGAAAAAATTACAAAAGCAGTATTTTTTTTTAAAAAATCAAGCATGTTTTTCATCTTAATACTGAAGAATAGCATCTTGCTTTTGGTGGTACTAATAGAGAGAGGACAGGTTAAAGAGTGATTTTTTTTAAAAAAAACAAGTAAAAAAAATTCAATAAATCCATTTTATTCTTTGGTGGGCATGTCTTCAAATAAGTCAAAGTGAGAATGTCCTAATCATGGAATTGAAAACTATTGGTATTAACAGTAGACTTTTTGTATTGCTGGAAGACTTATTGGGATGAGCATTAAATATCATAGCATTTCAAAGATGGTTTTGTGATTTAAAGAAAAAAGAGAAGGTCTGAGAACAAACATAAATATATAAGTTGTGACAAGCATATGTTCACACAAAATGTAGACACATCCACATATCTTGACACAGAAGTAGTGAGTATTTGTCCTCCTGTTTGAGAACCTTAATCATAATTCCTCCAGGTATCATGGCATCTTGGAATGGAGTTTTCAGGCTGAACTATTACAAGTGTTTCTATTCATTTTTGACACCCCCTAATATTTTTTTTATTATATATATATATAAAGCATGGAATTCCTAATGCAAGTGAAGCTGATAATAGGTATCACAGGGGGAAAAAACCCTGAACTAGATGTTAAGTTCAGTTTTTGATCACAGGGCACACTTCTGGGTCTGTTTTAAGAAGTAACCCTGTTTTGGCACATTAGAGTGACCCTGGTTGTGCTCCCATTTTTTTCCTGACATTGGCATCCCTCCTCCTGGCACCTTCTCCCCCTTTTCTCTCATCCACAGTAAATTTTTAACTTCATATCTGCCTTTCCTCCCCTTCTCACTCCACCTCTCACACCCTCTCAAACACCCCTCATTAAATGCTTCTTTCCCGCTCCCATACCTGCTTTATATCTCAATTCTGTTTTCCCTCTCTACATCCCTCACTGTTCCACTTTTGACTTTCCATCACCCTTTTATGTATGGTTTCTAGAAAGTAATCTTCTTGATGGTAATTAGCGAGCAGAGTGGATGATGCATGTTGCCCCTATTACCTTCATTCTAGATGAAAGCTGTTTAACCTATACATTCTTACCACCTTCTTTATCTCTCCCTTCTAGCCTCTATTCCCTCTCTCTCACAACCACAACCACCACCTCTCTCCACCATTACTACCACCTCCATCTTCACCATCTCTCACCACTACCACCACCACTATCACCTCCATCTTCACCATCTCTTGCCATCACCACCACCACCTCCACCTTTACATTCTCTCTCCACCACCACCTTCACCTCATCTTACCACCACCACCTTCACCTCCATCTCCACCCCCTATCACCACCACCACCTTCTCCACCTCTATCCACCACCACCACCACCTACATCTTCACCATCTCTTGCAATCATCACCACCACCACCACCTCCACTTTTATTTTCTCTTGCGCCCAGAACCACCACCTTCACATCCTCTTAGCACCACCACCAACACCACCACCTTCACCTCCTCTCATCACCACTAGTACCACCTCCACCTCCACCTCCTCTTGCCACCACAACCACCACCACCACCTTCTTGCCAATATATATATATATTAAATAGTAGAGGTGTTATTATATAAAAGACATACATTCTTTGTATCAAGAAATGTATTAAGAAGATATATACTCTTTATTCAAATATTTGGATTGAAAGTGAATATATTAATATCATTGAATTTTCATCCTTATAATCCTAGTTATACAGAACTACATATATTTTCTTCTTAATGAGTATATATAAAAATATATACACCAGAAAAGTTTTTAAGTAGCTTTTGGATATAAACAAATCATCATCCTTATTTATATTAATTTATTTTTTCTACTTCTGAAACTTACAATAATTGCTACCTAAATAAATCCTCAATTGTGAACTGAGATAGCTGTAAAAACAAATATGAAGAGTGTGAGACAGAGACAAAATAGCATGAGAAAGAAGGTAATAAGAGAAAGAAAAACAGGATAATAAAATTTAGTATATCAGAATAAGAAATTTATCTAATTAAGAGGGTGAAAACAAGAATTCATGATAAAAGTGAAAAAATAAAAGAACAAATCACTCATGAAGATTGAGGAGGAGGATAAATGAACAAGGGGAAGGAGAAGTAACAAATAAGGATTTTAATGTCAGACAAACAAAAGAATCAAGGGCTCTAAAATTGTTACTTCTAGAGTCACACCCTTGGCCCAAAAAGTGACATTCTATGTTTTGACACAGAAATGCACCCATGATTGGAATAGGGTCCCAAAACTGAACACAATGTCTAGTTCATGTTTTTTTTCCCTGTTTACTATCTATTCTATTAATTAAATTTCATAAAAGACTATTATCAATTATTATTTTATTTAAAATGAATAAGAGAAGTTCTATTTTACATAATAGCACATATTTAAGTACTCAATTCTGCCACTAAAGTAATGGTAGATAAAAATCAAAATGCTTCAACTTTCTTCTCTCTTTCTTTTCTTTAAAATATTTAAATGGATTATTTAGTTTTTGAAGTATCAAATTTATACTATGGGAGAATCCACAGCCATGCCAGTAAAATGGTTTGGTATGCATAGTCTACTGATTTCTGGCCCACTTGTGATTATTAAGGTTTTTGGTAACCCTTTAAATCTGTATTTTTTTTCCAAAAAAGGACTCAAAATTTAAACTAAATTATTTTCACTTTCACCATTCTTTCAGTAAATTATCACTGAAAATTATTATTAAAACACTTGTTCTTCCTTGCTTCAATACATTTTTACTTCTAATAAAAATTGAAAATCCCAGTTTTATCACACCTAAAAATTCAAAATTCATATACTTAATTATTCAGCACATATTCTAAAAGATGTTAACCCCACTAAACAGTCCCAAGCCTACTAAAAGAAATAAAAGTATTTCTCAATAATTTTTTCCATTAAACTGAATATTAGCATTGTTAAACAATACTCAAGTTAATAAACTCAGTTGTGCAAGTGAGAAAAAAGGAGAGAAATTTAGTGAAGGAAGGTGAAAACATGGCTAGGGAAGATTTTGGATAAGTCACATATAGTGAAATTTATTGCATATGACTGTGTTTGGCAGAAGTTTTTTAGTGGGACTCATGTGTAATATTCATGTAAGTAAGAAATAATTTCCAATATGGCTGTGGATGTTCTATTCCACCATTTATTTTGAATTTTTTTATAGCTACATATTGAAAATATATTAGTTAACCCCTTACTTTGCCTGGTTTTCATGCTCATCCCCTGGCCAGCACCATTATTATTTTCTCTATTTTTTTTAGTCTTGTCCAGTCTAGTTATCAAAAAGGATATCAGAAACAAACAAGATACACTACGCAATATAGGGGGTGGACTTGCTAGCAAGTCCTCAACCTGAACTCAGATGGAACTCAGATGGAACTCAGACTGAACTCATACTGAACCCATACTGAACTCTACTTGAACACCCACCTAAAACTGTTCTGCTGAGTGGTGTTCATCCCTGATTGAATGGTTCCTTTATCAATAGCTCAATGTGTGTTCAATCTATGGTGAGTTTGGGTCCAAGGTTGCGGACTTGCTAGCAAGTCCGCCCCCCATATTGTGTGGTGATACATATTTTCTCAAATCTAACCACTTTTTTCTCTCTTAATTCAAATGAAAAATTAAAAGAATGTACATCTGAAGAAATATTATTGTCTCAGATTTCAAAACTGGTTGGTATCTGAACAGCCATGAGAAAACTATTTATGAGTTTATAAAAATTTATTGATATATTGTACCACTTTTTTTAGAGTAACTTTAGACTTGAATTCAATTAATAGTAGCCAGAAAGTTATCCCTGCAACAAATTAATTTTTATCTTGTTTTTGTCCTTTTTTCCTTGTTTTATACTAGCATCATCCCACTAAAAAATTCACTTCTGCTCCTCAATACTTTCTTTTTTAAATTTCAAATTAAGTTAAGTTTTTTTTTGGTTCTATTAATATTTCTTGATGTTTAGGCTTTTCAAAATGCTTAAATTAATTATTTTTTTCCTGCTCTACCATTCCATGTTTGAAAGCCATAAACTCCTAACAGAAGACTGAAAATAAGATAATAAACATTGGTATATCATTTTGGGGACTCCACTGGTTCCATATTGTGTGCTTAATACAAAGCTTCAGCATTAATTTTCCCTCCACCTTAACCTTTTTTTTACAATATAAGGACTATAGAAAAAAAAATCAGATTAAAATATACTTGAATAAGTTAAAAGAAACCCCCAAATACATTTCAAGCTACTCTGCTCAACATCACAACAAATTTGATCATAATCAGAGCTCTCTCTACATCACTGAGAAATGCTCTCATGAACTTGGCTTCATCAATATTGTAGGTGCACCTATCTTCTGGTAGAAAAAAAGAAAAACAAAATTTTTTTTGTCTTTGGGAAGGAGGATTATCATTATTTTCCTCATATATTCTTTTGATATTATTTAGGGCATCTAATGATTCCACTTTCATCATTTCAATATATTGCACCATTAAAAAATGAGGTGGAACTTGCATTAAATTCCCCCCTTATTTTTTCCTGGAACTAGTTCATCAGTTTGAAAATATTGGTTTGAAAAAAAGGATAATTAAGAAAAGTTTTCCATTATCTACTTTTTTTATTTTCTTTTGAAGCTAGAAGTGCAGGCTCAGAGTGACCTTTGTAAAGTTTTATAATATAAAGTAATGAACATTGTGAAAGTAACAAAAGAGGAGTGAGGTGAGAGGAAATTTTTTCAGATGATATACAAGACAAATCTGAAAAATGTGTTGGCTTAAAAATTTTGTTTGAGCTCTTTAAGATCCTCTTTTGAAATTCAGCTTAAGAACAATTATTTAACATCTTCACAGATTCACAGATCCTATTTTTTGCTCTCAATGTAGTTTTGATAGCATTTCAGATCATTTTTAATCAAAGCTGTCTAGTCCTAGTGCTTTATTTTTTTTCTCAAGTCAGTAAGCTTTTCTTGAAAAACATTAAACAGTGTATTAATATTATTTTCAAGTAAATCTGCTTTTTGAGAAAATTTTTGAACTGATTTAGCAGGAAAATCACAATGGCTTGATGATTTTTCCATAATGGTTTAACTAAATATAAGATGTGATGGCTCAAATTTTCATGGGAGATAAATAAAACCTAAATATGGTTTGACAACTTTACTTGATATCTGGTCTATAAATGTTTCATGAGAGGAAATTTTAAATTAGAATTTATTTCAAAGAATAAAATACTATAATACCAGTCATTAATACTATGTGGAAAAAAGCATTGCAAAATGTCCTAAAACAATGAGACTAAGGCATGTTGCAGCACAGGTCTTGCTACTTTCAAAACTCAAAATGGCCTGAGACAGTGACTTTTGGCCTGTGACAGCAAACGATTTTGCTACAAACTTCTTTGACTTTGAATTTTAGTTTTTTATTTATTTTGTCTTCTTTTTCTTTATTCTGTGTAAGTAGCTCAATTTTTTGTGTGTTCTAAAATCTCATTGTTTTTAAATTTTCAATCCTGATCCCTCCTCCCACCTTCCAACACCACACCCTCCTCCACTTGATACCACCACCACCACCCACCACCACTACCATCTCTTCCTCTATCTACTAACAGCACTTGCTACCACCACCACCACCATATCCTTCTCAACCAACTACCACCACCACATCCTCCTCCAATCACTACCACCATCACCACCTACTCCTGCTGCTTCCACCATTACCACCACCACCACCACATTGTCTTCCACTTGCTACCACCACCTCCATCACCACCACCACCACCACCTCCTCCTCCTCCTCTCACCACCATCTTTTCAGTGAACTTCAAACATGTAGTACTTAGAAAAGATTCTGCACTTAGAAACAAATATTATTTTTGTTTATAAATTATAATGTAAGTCAGAGATAAACAATTGCTATAGAGAGTCTTGTTTGTATTTTTTATGAGATGTGTGAAGCTAAATACAAAAATATTAATAAAGATGAGCAGACCAAAGTTAAAGGGCTGTGATGAGACACTTGAAAGTTTTTCAGGAAAAATTTGGTTGTGGCAGGACACTCAAATTGGTGCTTAATGGTTTATAAGGGAAGTTTTTGGATTGCAATTTGTTGTCTCAGGACTTCCTGCAACACCAATTTCCCACTTAGTGTAAGTGAAAAAGTACACTTCTCTTTATTAAATTTAATAGTTATTGTGGCAATGAAGTTATTATTCACAATATAACTCCCACTATGTAATTGTAATAATAAAGTAAAAAAATAATAGTCTTTTTTGGATAAAAGAATCTCTATTATTAAATTTTATAATTAAATAGATATAGGGCAGTGATCTGGTAACCACCCTACTTTGCTCCAGTGTTAAGCTATATTTCTAGATATAGTAGATACCTGCATAACATAGAATCTTCTGACACACATGTCCTATTAAATATAAATTAAACAAATATTTTTCATATAAAATTTGATTACAAATTTTTTTTCTTTATAATACTAAACATGTATGTCCTAAGCTATCTTATACTAAAATTTACAATAGAAATAATAAAATTCTAAACCTAACTTTGAAGAATAATGAGCATAAGTAGGTGATTATTTTAGCTTAATCTAGAGCATGATACTTCTTAAAAAAAGTTTGTATATATTATGAAAGTATATATACATAGCAGGCTGTAAAAAACAAAGGGTGGTAAATTATATTCAGGTGAAAACTATATCTGTAAATGTAGGTTTTTTCCAGAGAAAATTGAAGCTTTTACCAGATCACTTCTCTAGAACTATGAATAAGTTTTCTGCTATCTCTCTCTCTATATATATATTGAATAAAAAATAAAATTATTATTTTTTGTTTTTTTCTGTTAGAATATTTTATGAATTTATTTATCTATGTATCTTTTTTGAATTTTCTATAAAATATAAACCAGGGGAGAAAAAGGACAACTTGACTGAAAGTCATTTTTTGTGTATCTTTAGGGAATGTGTGGAGGTACCTGTGGGGGATTATTTTTCCTCAGATAATTATAAAGTTGATCCTTAATCCTCAATATATGTTCTAGATAGAAATTTTCAAAAATAAATCCCTTTCACCGCAAAAAATAGAGTGGCACCTGCTAGCAGGTGCCTATCCCTATATTCAGTTTTGATTTGAGAGTAAATTGGATTTGATGTTGCATGAACTAATGTGCTCATTTTTCAGTGCACAGTCTTTCCAGAAGAATTACAGCTGAGCTGAAATTGAGTTAAGTCAAAGATGGGGATTGGCACCTGCTATTGGGTGCCCATGTTTTTTTTCTGGTGTTTTCTGATTTTAAATCACCTATATTTATAGTTCAATCTTTAGTAATAAATGATAAAATTTTTTCAATATCACTTTGCATAAATTTTTATAAGGGAATATAATTGGGCTATACCTCTTCTAATAGGGGGTATCAAAGTTAGAAATCTCCAATTTCAAAATACCTCTTTTATCCACCAAATCAGCAATGATTATTTTTTGAAATATGCCATATTGTGCCCTCAACACACCTTTTCACTGGGAATTAATTTCAAGTTTGTGGCTTTCTTTTTGTGTTGTGAAATACCTTTTAAATAATTACTAATTTCTAACTTTGATACCTTCTAATTTATAATTTAGGGGGTAATAAATTTATAAGTCTTACATTTGAAAATACCTCTTTTTTTACCTAATCAACCATTGTGGTGATCCAAACCTGGGTAGGCCTTTGGAGTGCATATTTGGGGGTATTTGGTATGTAGGGTGTTATTGGGGTTATGGTGTTATTGGGGTTATGGTGTTATTAGTGGATTTTTTCATCTTTAGGTGGTAGTTAGTAGTGTTTATGGAGGCTTAAGCTAGGGTCACTTATTGTGTGTCAGCTTAATGTCCTTTCTTTTCTCTTCATTTTGGTATCCCTTATGGGTGGTTACCTTGTTTTATAGGGTAGTTATGGTGTTGTTATTGGTATTTATTGGATGTTTATTGCTTAGTGGTGCTTATGTAGGCTTAAGCTAGGGTCACTTATTATGTCTCATCTTATTGTCCTTCATTTTCTTTTCATTTTGGGCCTAGAAGCGGGACGCCCGCCCCTAGCCGGCACCTCCGACGTCGGGCGGCCCACCTGCCTCTGTTTTAGAAGGTTGGGGAGCGCTTCTGGAGGGTTTTTATTCAATTTGGTTGGATTTTGGGTGGGGAATCAGTCAGGATGGTCTGTGCACTGGCTGTATGATGCATGTGTGGGAAGATTTTTAAGGGGAATCATCTTATCTCTTTACTCATTGCCTCTCTGTTCCTCACTGTCTCATTGGCTTGTGTTTTGTTGGAATATATTACTGTTCATTTCAACTCTTTCTTGTAGTCTGTCTGGGACTATTATCTTCACTTTTAAAGGGGTCAAGAGTGTTTAATTAGAGGGTCTAGCAAACAGATCTCCAATTTTCTGCAACAGGTAGATCTCACTTGTTTTTCTAAAGGGACAGGGGTTATTCTTTCTGGTTTTACTCCAACTCCCTTGGTCAAGGCCTATAGCTAGTACTATAGGATTGTCTAAATTTCTGGCGCCCAACATGGAGTCAAATCTGTTGGCTTTTTGGAATCTCTGTTGATCTAGGCTTCTCTCTTTGGTGGATCTCCTTTGGTGGATTTTGGATTTGGTGCTATATCTCTTTGTGGTTGGTCTAGGGGTCTTCTTTTCTGTTGGATTTGATCCCTCCTAGGTCTCTAAGGCTATTGGGGGGGGACATTGGCTATCTTTGGTGGAGATTGGAGGCTGTAACTGGGAGTTGCTAGGATGATTAGGATTCAGTCTTGGGATGGTTCAAGGTTTTTGGGGGAGGATGCAAAGGGGTTTTTGGCTAGGTTTGAGGTTGCTGCTGAGATTTATGGGGCCTCACTGTTGGACATTGTTAGGCAAGTAATCTTTTTCATTGGTAATAGGGAGGTGGAGAAAGAAATTTCTGGTATGGCAGGATATAGGAGTCAGGACTGGGGGAAGTTGAAGATTGAAATTCTTAAAAGGTGGCCTACTACTTTCTCAATGGTGGACCTTCATGGGATTGATAGGAAGTGGGAATTGAAAGGTGGTGTAACTTCTCTTTCTCAGTATGGGGAATTTATGGAGGAGTTTGAGGTAGCTCTGGATTATCTGGTATATAATGATATATTACCACATGAAGATGGGGCCAAGTATGTATTTTGGAGTGCCATAGGTAGGAATGTAAAGGTGGAGGTTATGGAGATTCTTTTCAAGGCTGAATTGATGAAGACTCTTCCAAATGGGGAAAATAGGATTCCTGGTATGGCTATTCTGAAGGAGGTTATTTTGGGATATTTGGATGGTATGAAGGATAAGGATGTGGAATCTGTAGAGGAAATCCTGTTGGGTGGAGAGGTTCAGGAGACTGTGGTGGAAAATTCAGTTTCTAGGGAGGTGTTGGAGCCATCAATTTTGGAAGATGGGGACTCTGATGATGTTTGTGAAACTGATTTTTCTTTTCCAAAGGATGCCATGGGATCTCAGGAATGTGCTTCACTGGATGTTTTGGAAATGTACACACTGGAGGATCAGTGTATTTCCTCAAGGTTGGGTGAATTATGTGGGAAGGAGGAATTGTCTGGTCATGAAGAAGGATTTCGGGATATTGAGAAGGAATCTGTGGTGGATGAACGGTTGTTGAGGGATGATTATTTTTCTTTCTCAAGTTCAGATAATGGCTTATTGGAGGAGGATGTATAAGTTTAATTTTTGGATGGACAGAAAGATTCTGTCTTGGATCTTTTTCTAATAGAGGAAGATTATTTTCAGGTGGCTCCCTCAAGATCAGAAGGTCTCTGCTTGGAGGAGGATTTTTATTTTGATGTTATGGATATTATTCTGGAGGATTTTGCAGATTCTAAGCAAGATTCCTGTAGGGAAGGGGAAAATTGTGATGTTTTGGATGTCACTGGTATGGAGGTTGATTTTAAAGATGTGGTGGAGGTTCCAGATGTTTCACAGGATGGAGAATTTATTGATTCTGGTAATGTGAACTATGGTAGACTCAGTGTATGGAGGAGGATGGAAGATTTGTTTGGAGGTCTGATGTTGGGATATCAGAATTGGAAGAGGAGCTTAGGGGGCTCAAGCCCTAGGGGAAAACTTATTAATTTAAACCTTGGGATTTAAAGAATCTGATTCCTCCAAAATGGGGATAAACTACTTAATTTGTTTTGGTTTTGCTTAATTTGGCCTCTGTGTATTTGGTCAGGATTTTTTTTGTTTTGTCCAATTCTTTTCAGTCTCTCTGGCTCAAGTCTCTATATAAAAAAGGGAGGCCGGGCCGCTTCAGGCGGCACCTCCGAAGTTGGGCGACCCGCCCATAATGAAAAAAAAATCTTAGTATAATGAAGATGGAAGAAAAGTAAAATTCAAGTGAAGATGGATATTTTATTTAAAATAAAATGAAGATAAAAATGAAGATTATTGGTTTTATTTCACCTCCAGCATGAGGTTAAACTGCAAAATTTTATTTCTAAATTGGATTTTTTTTGGCTTTCAAGAATTTTAATGGTTTTTTAATGGTTTTGGTTTTTTATGGGAGAAGATTTGTGTTGGAAAATCCTTTTTGTTAGAAGGTACACAGGGGTGGGGCTTCTAGATTTTATTTTGGAAAGTGTGGGGTGACTGATGGGCTGGCTGCTCTATCAACAGTTACCCCAGATTGTCTGTTTCCAACCCCTTCTCTTAATTTTGTTGAATTCTAGTATTGGTTTTTTTTCTTTAACAGGTTTTTAGTCCACCATGACTTTAAACTGGAAATTCTTTTGGTCTTCAAGTGTTGGACCCCTCATGTTTATTGGTTTTGTTTAATTTTGTTGGATGTTGTGTTTTTGTTAGAAGGTACCCAGGGGGGGCTTCTAGATATTATTTTGGCAAGTGTGGGGGTAACTGATGAGCTGGCTGCTCTGTAGAACAGTTACACAAGAATGTCTGTTTCAAGCCTTTGTTTTTTTTCTAGTTGAATTCTAGTGTTGTTTTTTTGTGATTCAGGTTTTTAGTCCTCTATGACTTTAAACTGGATTGCCTTGGATGTCTTTTGGTGCTTTTGCATTGGTGGTGAATCACTGGTGGTCTCCCATCATTTTTAATTATTGGAGGGAGCCCACCCAGTGATCTCTTCTGTTGACCTGGAGCTGGCTTTGCTATGTGGTTTTAGGGTGTTGGCTGTGAAAGTGGTGGATTCAAGATTATTTTCTTTTTTTCTCTTTTTTTTTCTTTTAATTTTTTTATGGAGGCTATGTTTGTTCAAAGGCTCAAGATAGGGCTCTGGAAATATTTTTGGTAGAAGAGGAGGAGTCAAAATAAAAATAAAAATAAATTTTTTTTTAGGTGTGACCACATCAAGGTGCACTTGGATGTGGGTAAGGTATCAGGGGATCAGCTCATCAATTGGCTGGGGGATACCATTTTATTTTATTTTATTTGTTGAAGGAGGTTAGATGTTTTGGCTTTGATGGTTTTTGGTTTGGGGATTTATGTGATATATCTTCAAGATTTTTTTTCTGGAAGGTCCTTCAAGACTTCAAGCTGAATTTTTTTTTTAATTATGGGATATATCTTCAAGATTTTTTTTCTGGAAATTCCTTCATGAATTTAAACTGATCTTTTAATTATGGGCTCAAGATTTTTTGATGTCCATCAAGACTTTAAACTGAAAATTCTTAGTCCTCCAAGACTTAAAACTGGCTGGTTGTTAAAGATTTATTCAAGAATTTAATTTTACTACTGTGGATCTAGTAGTCCTCCAAGACTTTAAACTGGCTGGTTTCAAGATTTTTTCAAGAAGTAGTCCATCAAGACTTTAAACTGAACACAGTGTTAGTCCCCCAAGACTTTAAACTGAGGATTGTTGATGGTGTAGTCCCCCAAGACTATAAACTGAGGAATGGGAGACAGTGTGATGTGGAAGTTTAAAGGCAGAAGGATCCAAGGGGGAACTTCTGAATTTTGTAAAGGCAAGTTTGGGGGTGACTGATGGGCTGGCAGCTCTATATACAGTTACCGCAGAAAGTTAGTTACTTCTCTAAATCTTTTTCTGGTTGATCTCTGGTTCTGGGTTCTGTGATTCAGGTTTTTGCAGTCCCCAAAGACTATAAACTGAGGGCTGTTAGTCCCCCAAGACTTTAAATTGAGGGTTGTGAGTCCCCCAAGACTATAAAATGAGGAAATTTTTATGCTGGTAGAAGGTTATAGTCAGGAAGACTTGTCAACTGGATATCACTTTTCATTGTTGGAGGCTGGTACAGCCAGAGTTGGAATTCAGGAACAGAAGAAAGATATTTTTTTCACAGAGATAGATTGAATTTAAAGGCATGGTGCAAGAGAAGTTTTAAAGAAGAAGCTTGGATTGCTGGTTCAGAAGTTCACTTAGGATGGAATAGGATCTGGTGGAAGAGAGAAATGGGCTGTTTGTAAAGATTCTGGAGAGGTGTTCAAACATGGATGTTGGCGAAGAAAGAATGGGGACATTCTTGATTGGAGGGAGGATGTGATGATCCAAACCTGGGTAGGCCTTTGGAGTGCATATTTGGGGGTATTTGGTATGTAGGGTGTTATTGGGGTTATGGTGTTATTAGTGGATTTTTTCATCTTTAGGTGGTAGTTAGTAGTGTTTATGGAGGCTTAAGCTAGGGTAACTTATTATGTGTCAGCTTAATGTCCTTTCTTTTCTCTTCATTTTGGTATCCCTTATGGGTGGTTACCTTGTTTTATAGGGTAGTTATGGTGTTGTTATTGGTATTTATTGGATGTTTATTGCTTAGTGGTGCTTATGTAGGCTTAAGCTAGGGTCACTTATTATGTCTCAGCTTATTGTCCTTCATTTTCTTTTCATTTTGGGCCTAGAAGTGGCCCGCACGCCCCTAGGCGGCACCTCCGACGCCGGGCGGCCCGCACGTCTCTGTTTTAGAAGGTTGGGGAGCGCTTCTGGAGGGTTTTTATTCAATTTGGTTGGATTTTGGGTGGGTATCAGTCAGGGTGGTCTGTGCACTGGCTGTATGATGCGTGTGTGGGAAGATTTTTAAGGGGAATCATCTTATCTCTTTACTCATTGCCTCTTTGTTCCTCACTGTCTCATTGGCTTGTGTTTTGTTGAAATATATTACTGTTCATTTCAACTCTTTCTTGTAGTCTGTCTGGGACTATTATCTTCACTTTTAAAGGGGTCAAGAGTGTTTAATTAGAGGGTCTAGCAAACAGATCTCCAATTTGCTGCAACAGGTAAATCTCACTTATTTTTCTAAAGGGACAGGGGTTATTCTTTCTGGTTTTTCTCCAACTCCCTTGGTCAAGGCCTATAGCTAGTACTATAGGATTGTCTACACCATAACTATTTTTAAAATATTCCATATTGTGCCCCCAAATAAATTTTTACTTAGAATTAATGTCAAGTTTGTGGCTTTTGTTTTGTGATGTGAAAACTTTCAAATAATTAAAAATATATAGCTTTGATACACCCTATCACCACACAATTTTTTTTTGGGGGGAATTTCTAGCGATTCCTCAACTTGAAGTCAGATAAAACTTAGACTGAACTTATAATGAGCTGATACTGAACTCTACATTGAACTCATCTTGAACTCTTAACCAAGGATAGATGAATCTGTGCTGAAATAATGGTGAGAGTTTAATGAATAATCAATAGAAATAAAAAAGAGGGAGAAAAAATTCTGGTCCATTCACAGTAATTTTTCATAAAACACAATTTATTTTTCATAATGAGTTTCACTTGATAAGTAAAAATACTAAAAATTATATTATTTATTTCAAAAGTATCATTTTTCACCTGTCTTATTATTATATTAATTTTTATGGAGAAATTATACAATAAAATCAGTGGCTATCATTATTGAAATTTCCTTTTTAACCAGGATTTTATGCTTTAATTTTTAAATGGAAACCATATGACCTGTTTATTTTTGATGTATTTCCAAAATTTCTTATTATGAAATATAATTATTTTCAATTAACCTTAGTTATATAAAAAACATATGTAAACATCAGAAATATTTTATTTTTTATTCCTTCATGCTGTGTGAAACACACATAACAGAAATAAACAAAAGATATCAGTGTGTTATTAAAAAATTTCTGACTTGAGGAAGCACTCTCACAGCTTCTTCATTCAAAACAGAAATAATGAATTTTTTTGATTATATGTATTAAAAGGAGGCTCATCTTAAGTTAGTATATTTTGTATAACCGTAACCCAATGTAGACCAGGTCAGTCTCGTCGGTCTTTACTCCGGAAGGGATGAAGACCGACGGGTTACAGTTTCTAGTTTATATACAAGCAGGCGTCTTTGCGCCTTAACCTAATTTACATATATCACTATTATTATGTCCCAACACCCCCCTTTGCAATGATGACTGCTGATTAAAAGAAAAATAGAGAAATAATCTAAAAATGAAATAAATTATAATATTAATCCTAGTTTAGTAATAACAGTCGACATATTAACAGCATTTAATGATTTTGTCATGCAATCAGCCAATTGAAGATGGCCTGGGATCCAGACCAGTTTCAGTTTTTTTTCATATATCAATTGATTGAGGAAATAAAAGTCTCTAGTAGCATGTCTAGTGTCCTTATTTGAAGGCCAATCATTTCCAGTTGATACTGCTGTACTGTTGTTGCATCTAAGTATCACATCAACATTAAAACCTAGAAAATCCTCTATTAAATTCCGTACCCATAAGCCCGTCCTAGTTCCCATTCCCAATGCCATATATTCAGCATGTGATGTGGCTAAAGCAACACATTGTTGTCTTTTTGCCATCCAACTAACTGGTACACCACATACCACAATCACATTTCCATGAGCTGCTCTCCATCCTTCACCTCTCCACGCCGAATCAGCATATATGTTTACCGAAATAGGGTCTTCTTTTGTTGGAGCAATGCTGAATTTGTAGTATCTAGTTTTTGTGACATATTGAATAAGGTGAGTCAGCGCTTGCCAGTGAGAGTCATCTGGGTAACTCGCAAATCTCGCTAAATAATTGACGGCAAAGCTGATATCTGGTCAAGTTCCTTGCGCGACATAGCTTAGAGCCCCGATTCTTGATAAAAACTCGGTAGGTTGTTTAGGCGGTTCAGTTTTATCAGCAGTTTCAAGATTTAATTTGATAGGTAAAGGAGTATTAGACTGTTTAAGTGATGGATTGAAATTATCTATGATCCTGTTGACCAATAAGTGTTGAGATAGAAAGTATCCATCTTTAACTCTTTCTACCCGTAATCCAACTATTTGACTGACATTGTCATCCCATTTGATCTCCATAATATTTTTAGGTCGGTTTCCAGTTGTTTAAGAGCTTCCATGTTGTCACTGGCAACTATGCCATCGTCAACATGTAACCAGATTGCCAACTTTTTGTCTGAAGATTTTAATACGTATACTGATGAGTCAAAAAAACTTGGTATGTATCCAAAATCTCTTAATTTTGATGAAATAAATTTCCGCCAACAGCGGCCGGCCTGTTTGGTACCGTATAAAGCTTTTTTCAATTTGCACACTAAAACGTAGCCAGTCTCAAAACCCCCAGGTTGCTTAACATAAACTTCTTCATGTAATGGACTGTTTAAATAAGCTCCAAAAACATCAAAAGATCGAAGATGCCAATTGTTTTTTGCTGCTAATGTGAAAAGTAGTCGCAATGATGTGAATGTTGCAGTTGGAGCAAATGTCTCTTCAAAAGACTCCTTGTATGTCTGAGAAAAACCTTGAGCGACAAAACGTGCCTTGTGTTTTATGACTTTTCCATTTGCATAACGCTTGAGAGCAAATACCCATTTGCCACCGATAACACTTTTGCCTTGGGGAAGTTCAACTAGATCATAAACATCTTTCTTTTTTAGATTTTTTATTTCATTTTCGCATGCTGTTTTCCATTTCTGCGCATCATCTGATTTCATGGCTTGTTTAAACGTTTTAGGAGCTGACAGTTCTTCTTCACAGCATTCATTTTGTATCTTCTCAGCAAAAAGATCTTGTTCTTCAATTTCTTTATCCAGTGTACATTCACCAAGCTTTAAAGAATTCAGAACATATGATAAAGAACCTTTTGGATTAGGTGTTTCTGGTAAAGGTTTTGAAATTGACAATTCTTTTCTAGATGGAAAAGTAGCGGTAGCTGATTGTAAAATGATTTTTCGTTCTATGTCCCAGAACAACCAGCCTTTGCCTCCTTCTACATAACCTATGACTTTACATTTTACTGCTCGAGGATCTAATTTATGTCGAAGTTCTTTATGAATGTGAACAAAAGCGTCTTCACCAAAAATTCTCAATATGTCGAGATTGGGGTTTTCTCCTATAAGTGCTTGATACGGTGTTAGTGTATTAGTAACTTTATTTGGTAGTCTGTTATGAAGAAATACAGCCCATAAAAAAGCTGCTCCCCAAAAATGTTTTTCAAGACCACTGTCAAAAAGCAGGGTTCTACCAATATCAGCAACTGTTCTATTGACTTGTTCAGCTACACCATTTTGTTGGTGATGGTAAGGCATGGCGTGTTCCCATTGAATACCAAATTTAGTCAGGTAATCTTGTAATCTCTTGTTAACATACTCACCACCATTATCTGATCTAAGAATATTGATTTTTTTACCAGTAGCACGTTCCATTTTAACTTGATACCTGACAAAAGCATCAGCTACTTGCGCTTTAGAAGAAAGCAATTCACAAACAGTGTAACTAGTTGCTACATCTCGGAAAGTAACAAAGAATAATGCATTTTCAAATGTTTGTGTTTCGAAGGGACCCATCACATCTGACACAATTATTTCCAATGGTTCTGGTGCTCGTTCAGTGCTTTGTAAAGTGGCAGAATTTAAACTTTTAGCAATTCGGCATTGATCGCATTGCACATCTCCTGGTGGTAAAGAAGTAGGTAATCCAAGTGCTGCTTTGTGATTTATTAATCTCCGAATAACTCTCATACTGACATGTCCCATCATCTTGTGCCAATGCATAAGAACAGGATCGTTCTTATTCATTAGCTCAGAATTGGAACTCATCGGTGGATCAAGAGATATTGGAACTTGAGCGCTTGGGATTGAACGATACGGTGGAGCAATTGAAGTGGCATTGCAAGATATATTATCACTTTTTCTAACTACATCAAGTACCCATGATTTTTCTCTAACAAACAACCCCTTTAAAATAATATTTCCTTCCTTATTTTTAACATCAATATTATGTTCATCATTGAAAACCGAGGTAGTGCCTTGTTTGATTAATGAGCCTAATGAGATTAAAGTGCCTGTGGCAGTAGGACAATAGAATACCCTTCTGATCAACACATCTTCATTAATACCTCGAATAGCTATTGCTCCGATAGCTGTTAAGTGATCGGCATTTGAATTGTTGGTTGCCACACGTAGCAGTATAGGATTTGTCAGTGGTGCAAGCCATAAAAAGATTGACTTATCACCACTTACATGTTCAGTTGCTCCAGTGTCAAGAATAGCCGTGGATCCCTCAGAGTTCCATATTTTAGTATCAAGATTCATGGCTCTCGGCAAAGGATTTTTATTTTCAACTTGGCTATCATTATCAATTTCGATGAAACGAGCCTTTCCTTTTATTTTTGAGTAAGTTGGGCGGTATGTGTCAGCTTTGGGTAGCGTTTCATGTTTAGAAGGAGTACATGCGCAAGGAGAATTGCAGTAGAACGTTATGTTGGAACCACCAGGGCGGTGAAGTTGTGCTTTTTGTGGACGATTGATGTTTGGGCATTGGGCTTTCCAATGACCTTTTTTGCCACAATGGAAACAGCCGACACCTTGATAACTTGTTAATGCCGCATTCAATGATACAACGTCCTCAACCGCTGGATCCGGCTCTTCATCTTCATAGATAATCGGATGAGCATTCATGGCTGTTATTAAAGGTGAGTCAATTTGTTTCGTAGAGAGGTTTAAGGTTTTTTGAAGGTTACTAGCTATTTGCTCAATCTCAGCGGTTACTAATTCGTCAGGATTTGTTCTCATTTGGTTGTTAACTGTGTTGATGAAATCTGAGAAAAATTTTTGTGGCGTCTCAAGGGTATATGAAAGAAGAAGATTTGTTAATGATTCAACCGTGAGAGTGAATCCATTTGCAAACAGTTCGTTGATTTTATTTCTGACTTTCAAAGTATGTTCAGCAAATACGGATGAATCTGGATTGAATTTTAGGCAAAGAATATCTTTTAACGAGCCAAGTTGAGAACTCAGTGATTTTACATTAAATTTGGCACAGATAAAATTATATGCCTTATGAGCAGGCTTCATTTTCAAAATTCAATCTTTATGAGCGTTTGAAACAGAACTGTATAGGGCAACATGTGCCAGATTGTCAATGTCCCGATGAAAATGTTGCTCAGGGATAGGAATGGTGAAGTAATCAGGGTCCCGAAGGTAAGTCCCAAATGCAGAGCATAGATCACGTTGCCAGTGATTAAATTTATTGCCATCAGCTGACAACAAAGTACCTCTTTCAGCACGTTTGCAAAGTTCTTCTTCGTATTTGTAATAGTGCTCGCCTCGTAATAGTGCATCAATGCCAGTATAATGAGCAGGAGTTTAAGGTTGTGAAGGTTCAGGTTTTGGGGAAGATGTTTCTATTTTAAAGGATGATGGTGTTGGTGTTGAAGGTGATAGAGGTGGAGGTGATGGTGATGGTGATGGTGATGATGATGATGATGATGGTAAAGGTATAGATGATGGATGAATTTTTTTTGCAATTGAGCGTGTGATGATTACCATTCAGAAGTAAATGTTGAGCAAGACTATTAACGGAGGTTACGAAATAAACTACTACAATGTGCAGCAGCGCAACTAAGTGCCCATAACCTGTATAACCGTAACCCAATGTAGACCAGGTCAGTCTCGTCGGTCTTTACTCCAGAAGGGATGAAGACCAACGGGTTACGGTTTCTAGTTTATATACAAGCGGGTGTCTTTGCGCCTTAACCTAATTTACATATATCACTATTATTATGTCCCAACATATTTTAGTACAGTTTTTGAGTTTTTGAAACACATGAAAATTATTAAAAAACAGAAAATTAAATTCTGCCTTTTTTTAGATCTAGTTATTCCTCAACTACTAAGTTTATAATTTTAATAAAAGAAATAAAAACTGATGTTTTGGAGCTTTTTATGTTTTATTTTATCAGAATAGTTGGTAGAGTGATCTCATGAACTGAAAAAATTAATCACCTCTCACTGAATTTTAAATGTAAAAAAATTGCATTTAAAATTAATTTAAACTTTGAATATAAGACAAAAAAAATGTATATTTCTTAAAGCTATAATTTTAATGTTAAACTATTCTTGAATGTTATATCTTGGTATAACAACAATTTTCACCTGGGAATTAACACCACCAATTTCAAAAAGTGCTCTCATGTGAAAAAAGGTGTTTGAGATTTTATTTTAGACAGTATTATTGTTAAAATACTCTATAAAGTAGGAAGAAGGGGTATTTTTCATCATTGTTTCAGCTTCTCTTTTAAAAAATACTATCTGGTATTTATTTTGTAAAAATTATAAAATAGGTTTTTCTATCTATTTCAATGGACAAAGATAGCATTAAATTGACTATAGGGGGTATCAAAGTTGTAAATCCCTCATTTCAAAATACCTCTTTTTTCCACAAAATCAACCATGATTATTTTTAAAAATATACCATATTGTGTCCCCCAAACACCTTTTTACTGAGAGTTAATTTCAAGTTTTTGGCTTTCTTTTTGTGTTGTGAAATGCCTTTTAAATAATTACATATTCCTAACTTTGATACCCCCTTAAATCTTAATTAATAAAAGTCGTACTATATATTTTAAATGAATAGACTAGACATTGTAATTTCAAGGTATTAAAAAGTGATTAAATAGAATAGTATAGGTTCTAATGCCTGTTTTCAAGAAAACATGTTTTCACAGAAGTAGTTTGAAACTAAAAGTTTACACCTCATTTTCAAGTAAAAATATATACATTGAAAATTTATCAATGATTTATTATAAATATGATAATCAAAATGATAGGCAAAAATTTCATTATTGATATATTAAGTATTTAATTCTATTGAATTCAATAAATTTGACTTTTTTTTAGTAAACAAGACTATAAAAATCTACTTAGTAATTTGTCTTATCAAATACAAATATTAGAATGAATATATTTCAATAAAAATTCATTCCAACAGAGAATCTTTCAGCTCTTCATTTAATATTTCAACAAAAAATTTAGTTTATAATCTGAGTTTTTAGTACAATTTAAATTGGTGAAAAAGATGTTTACTGCCTTTTTTAAAAAATATCCAAAGTTATCTTGTGAGACTTCAGTTTAGACTTTTCATAATAATCTAAAAAGATAATGTGATACTCAAAAGGATCTGAATAATTTAAATCTCAAACAAAAAAAATCTTTTTTTAAGGTAGCTTAAATATAAACACATTATCTGATATCTTTTTTTTATATTATAGTTGTATAAATTTAAGTTTAGTACTCTTTGTAAACTATCATATGGAAAATACATAATATTATCATGATATAAAGTGAGTTTTAGACTATTTTTAATAAAAATTGTCCTCAAAATTACTCAAAAGCTCTATTTATTTCCGGAAATATATATTAAGGGGTATCAATTTTCAGGGATCCACAATTAGGGATCAGGAATTTTTTTCCCAGGGTCAGACATTATTAATTGCGGAAGATTCCGATCCACTAGCCCCAGGGCTAGTGTATAAGGAATCAACAATAATGCATTCTCCCACCTCTTATACCCCGATTTCCATTCCTAATTCCTGATCCCAAACTCATCACATCCATGATGGATTTTTAAGAAAGTCACATCACTCATAATTTCTGATGCCATCCTTAAGTCTTTCCTCACTCTATGCTACTTAATTTTGGTGGCAAAAATTTAACATTTTTTCTCATCCTTATGTGTCTCTTCACCCTATGATACTTAATTTTGGTGGGAAACACAAACATTTTTTTCTATTTACACACCCAACCTGCTCAGTTGGTGGCAAATTCCCACTTCCCACTCATCATCTAAACCTTCTACTGACAATAATAAAGCATTTCTCTACTAGGAAAAAACTTCACTCAGCTATGAATGCTATCACTTTAACTTTAGCTGCTGAATCTGATTCTGACTCGGTTTTGGAAGACACTTTAGCTTATATGTCTTTTCAATGATCTGTATGAAGAGGAGGATCCCAAAACTGCACCAGCTCTCCCCTCCCTTGAATCACAAAACATTCTTTCCACAAGCATAGGCTCTGTCATTATACCAATCACCCTACAACATTTTGAAACACTACCCTTTTAATTTTTTTTCATACTCTCTAGATTTTCAGCTTGTGTGCTTTATTCACTTGGTTTTGTGTTTTTTTTTTTGCATATTCATTTTTATTTTGAATTTATGCTGAATGTCTCTTTTTTGGATTTCTCATTTGTTATCATTCAATAGCCCAACATGAAATTGCATATTTTCTACAATTGCATAATTTTTCACTGTTTCTTTTTTTCATTCATCACTCATATCCTTTACTCCTCTCCTCAAACATCCCTCAAACAATTAAGTTTTATTTATTTTATCATCTCATCTCTCCAGGTAAGTCATTTTATTCATTTTTTTGATTTTTTGATTGCTAATTATATTTTTTTCTGTTTTTTTTCTGTGTTTTCTTTCTTTTTTGTATCTAAATATTTTTTGTAAGTGGCTATTTTTATTTTTTATGGTAAAATTAACCTTTTTTTCTCTCCCTCTTTTCTTTCTTTTTTAGCTCCATCACCCTACTCATCATTCCTCCTTTGCATGGTCAATATCCTCCCTTTCCCCTATTTCACTTTTTTTGGTTCCATGTCATTAAAACACATACATTGCACATTCTTTATGCATTTCACTTACTCCATATTCAATTTCCCCAAAATTCCAACATCATTCTTTCTTGCTCTATTTTTCCTACTTTTCAATCAAGGTAAGTTTTGTCTCCTTTTTTAATAACTAAATGATATATCTTCTCTTCTATGAAAATTTCATACTTAAATATATGCATGAATCTTATCTGGATAACAGTGGACTTATTAAACTCTTCTTGTTCTCATCTCCATTACCACTTTTCATGTTTTTGTAAAAAAATTGAAAATCAGACTCGGAATCAGGGTTATGTTTATTTTAATATATAATATTTTTTACTGAAGATTCTCCTGAAGGCTACCTTTAATTTCCCACAAAAAGATTTGAATTTGGTTCAGTGGTTGCTGAGATATTGACTTTTAAATTCGAGCCTTTTTTTCCAATTCAATTCTTTTTATTTGATATTTTTATGTAATAAATTAGGTTTAAGTTTATTTAAGTCGCATTTACTTTAACTGAAGACTCTCCTGAAGCCTATCTTTCATTTCCCACAAACAGCTTTGAGTTTGGTTCAGTGGTTGCTGAGATTTTGACCTTAAAAGTTGAGCCTTTTTTTCCAAATGTTATTTATTTTATTTTATTTTTTTATATTGCATAATTAGAGAACAAGGCTTCTGAAACTCTTATTTGATGATTATCTATGCTCATATCTCCATCTTGTTGGAATTTTCATCATCAATTTTTAAATTTTTGTGCAATTTTGAAAATCAGAGTCAAAATTAGGGTTAGGTTTATTTAAATCTTGGGTTCTTTTAGCTGAAGATTCTTCTGAAGCATATCTTTCATTTCCCATAAATGGATTTGAATTTGGTTAAGTGGTCGCTGAGATATTGACCTTTAAAGTTGAGCTTTTATTCTAAATTTCATTTAATTTATTTCATGTTTAGACCTGGATTTGTTAAAGGCTATTCTCTTGGTATGTCTGATAATATATGTTTCATTCTTAAAATCATGTCACTCATTTTATTTCCATATGAATCTATTCTTAACTTTAAAGAAGTTTCTCAAGTTCATCATCCAACAACCAAAGCTCCACCTGGCTTGGAATCTTGTCAAGAGTTCACACATTTTGGATGTTCATTTCAAATCAGTCAAAAATTAATCCACAGAATAAACAAGGTAAAAAAAGAAGGTAAATTTAACAAATATAAAAACACTTTAAAAATCCTGTGAAGAATTACTCACTTTGGCTGTTCTTTTCAAATAAATAGAGAGCTGGTCAACAGTATTGATAAGGTATGAGAAAAAGTTAAAGTAAAAATTCAACTGAATCTTATGAGAATCCAGTTCACTAAAAAAAGCACCATTTTCCAAATTTGAGCCATCCCAAACAACAGCCCCATCTTCATCAACAAAAACATCCTGATAACCAGAATCAAGATCAGAACTGTTGTGGTACGCATCTCACATAAGCACGTGAAAAACGTGTGAAGCGCAGTAATTGCTAAAAAGGGGAATATAGGAACAAAGGGGTTGCTATGTCATTAAGTGAAGCGCAGAGAATTATGGGTGTCGCACTTGCAGTATGGGTTTACATGTCAAAAAGCGGCATAGTATGGACATGGAGTTCATAGTATAACTATGTGCTTAGCATAAGGCATGCAACTGGTTATCACGTGGGGCTAGTAGGGCGGTATCAAGATAAGGAAGTATGTGTTTTATCAGGAAGAGCTAACTAAGCAGCAGTGCTAGTGCTAGTTAGAAAGGTCAACAAAGAAAGTGCATCAAGTCAGGGTGAAAGGAGCACACATACGCTGTGGTACGCGCCTTGCAGGAAGCGTGAATTTAGACCAATAAGCGCGCGTAGTCCAGGAAGAATAAAGGGGAGTTAGCACAGCAGGAAGTATAAAAAAATAATATGTATTTGTGTGTTTCAAGGAACAAAGGAAAAAGAAGCGCAGAAAAGGATTAAGGGTCTGTGCGCTTGGATTTTGCAGTAAGATGTGCCGCACAATAGGGGAATTGTGTGTTATTTATTTACAATTGCAAGCGCTAAACAATATGGATTTGGATTTTCCAATAATTGTGTGTTACGCATTAAAGAAGGAGTTATGGCTTAAGGAAGAATCAAGTGCATAATATACTGTACCGCGGAAAGTGCTATAACTTACTGAGACAAGTAATGAAGAAGGCTAACTAGTTAAGCGAGCTGTCGGAACTATGAACTTAGTATTAAAAGCAAAGAGAGTGGGGACTCAATTGTAAAACTACCCAAGATTTAAGGAAACTAGACGCAGCGTTAGGATAAGTCAAACCTGGAACTAGCGCTGAAACAAAATAAGGTATAGTTAAAAGCGCATATGTGGAGCATCAGTGAAACAATTTAATACTAGTGTTAGTAACTATAGGGTATGATTTAGGCGCTGTAGTTTCTACAAGCGGTGTACGTAGTTTACTAATAGATTAGTTGTTGTTTCACTAATGTGGCGCTAGAGTCAGCGCTGGAGATCCATTAGGGAACTGTGTCTTAAGCGCTGGAAAAATATAAAAGGAGAACTGGTCGATCTATCTAAAGGGAGAGGAAAAAAATAATAAAAATAAGAAAAATCATATTAGTTGTTGCTTTAAAAAGCAGATCATAGAAAAATCAATATAGAGATATATGAGTAGCTTTAGTCATAGTACCCAGTATAAGATATTAGATCTTTTTGTGATTAATTGTTTGAGAGAATATTAAAAGGGATTTCTGAGTCTCTTAGAGTTCGTGCGTCTGTGTGTGTATTTCATATAGTATAGTGAAGAGCGCAACATAGAGTGAATATATAGATTCAGTGGGATTAACTATTATTAGAGATACTTTATTACTATAATAAGGCATATTCAAAGAGAGCGCTTCAAGAGGGAGTAGCTTTGGATAATAGCGCTTATTAAGAATAGAAATATCCAGATAGTAATACTTGTTTTTTTTCCTTATCTTTAACTCATCTCAACTTATAAACTTTCTAGTCAATTATTAGCGTTGCACATTATTACACTGTCTTTAAAATAAGAGTGGCAGGCACTTCTTTTAGAAATTAAAGAGAAGAACCAACCCATCTGGCATTGTGTCTACTTCTTAGTACTTTAGAACAGTCTACAACGCATGAAGCAAATATTGGTGGGTAGCCCAAGGATAATACTTACAAGTAATGCGTTAGTAAGTTAGTTCTTTACTATTAGTGCATCATTAAGTGGGGGCGGTACAGGTTATAGTATACATAGTCTTCTTTAGAAAGCGTAGGGTAGGTATAGCTAGAGCGCGGTAGTTGTTATGAGTCATTACAGGGCAATAAAGTTGTACATAAAGGATACTAAAGAGAGGGGACTAGAACTTGAGCACTGAAACCTGTAGCAGAAAGCTGATAAGGCAAAAACATAGGGATAATATATAAGGAAAGGGGGATCAAGTGAGATATATAATAATATATATAAAGAGAGTAATAATTATTATATATAGTAATTGAGTAACAATACTTAGCATTTTTAGGATTGTAGAGTAAGCAGAGTGCTAAAAGGTTATTTTATTTCTGCAGTAAGGATAGTATTTGTGTACAGTGCTTCAAGAGGGAGTAGCTGAGAATATTAAGCACTTGACTGAGAATAGATAGTAACTGGGCTGTATTGCCACTCTTATCTCTACTTTTCTAATTTATATTTTATCATCACCTTACAGTTATCACTGTTTCTTTTCTTAGAGTGGCAGGCGCTTCTTTTAATTAAGAGGAAACAACCCATCTTTTGCTGTGTCTATAACTTAGTATTATAGAATTGTCTACAACAGTGTTGAGATGTAGAATCTGTGTTCTTTATAATGAGGTTGAAAAACACAACAGTGAAGCTGTATTTAGAAAGTTAAATAAAGGTTTGAATAATACACTTTTATAAGATTTAGTTGTCAAAATAAGATCCCTGGTTACAAGACCTTTAAAATGGTACCCTATAAGTTAATATTAATGATGATGAGTGAATTTATTATAATGTTATGTAAAAGTGTTATATTTATAAGGGTATTAAAATTTTTATGATTTTTAAGAAAATAATTAATGATTGTTAAAATATGTGTTGTTGGTTGGTTGTTTTATGATGAATGTTAAGATACAAGCTGTTATATGCTATCTAATTTCGAGTCTACAGGCTTTATATGCATATTTTGTCACATGCCCTACTTTCCCTAACCAGAGAATTCTGCAGCTTGTCCAGAGCTTGTATGGACTTCCAGACTCAATTAGAACCTTTAAAACATTAAGAAAAAATCTGGAAAGATTACTGATGATAGGGCTACTTCTATTTTATACCACATTCTAATTTATGTAGCCTGCGCAGCCCTATTCACCTATTAAACAACTATCAAAGTTTAGAAAATTATGAAAAATCAAAAATACTTTATAAAATTATTAAAAACAGTATAAAAATAGTGAAAATTGTAGAAAAATTTCCAAAGATTCTTGAGACTCCTGAATTTAATTTCCATGCACTTTTAAACCTATACTTGCATTTTCTACCCAGTAATTATTTGTTAAATCTTGTCCTGTAAAATCAACCTTTTTTATCCACTTTTAATACTTAATTTATTTAATAGGGGGTTTCAATGTTGACCGATCCGCAATTAAATTAATTGCGGAAAATAATCTGCATACCCCAATTATCTTCCGCAATTATTTTTGCTAATAATTGGGTTATTAGACACTTTACGTGTCAATGTTCACCTCTTATCCGACATTTATTTACTCAATTTTCCATAACCACATCTTGGACAACTTTCTGGATATCCCAGCCTTCTACCTTGCTGCACACTTCCATTCTCATCCCATCCTGTTCATTCTATCCGCTCAGAATTTCTCCCCATTTCATCTATTTGATTCTTCTCTTTTTCATCTCGCTATCTCATCTGCTTGTTTCTGCTCCTTTTCATCTTCATTTATAATAACATGCCTCGTCATCCTAGATCTTCTCAAAGGCAGCCATCACCCAGTTGTTCTTCAATTCCCACTACTTCCTCTTTCCCCCGCTCAGCCAAGAAATCAAAGACTGTTCAATTAAAAAAAGATGATCATCTCATTCTTATCAACTGGCTGAAAACCAAATCTAACTATGATTCTTGTTTTGGTACTGAGTATGCCACTAAAGTAGGACGGCCCCCCACATCAAAAGTTAATGGCTATCCTCTAATGGCAAATGAATTACGCAATAAGACCAAGGGAAGGATTGATCTTTTGCCTAAACAGGTGTCTGAACGCTTCAAGCATTATCGAGCAAAATACAAGAAGGCAAAGGCTCTTTCATCTTCCACAGGTTTTGGGGTTACTGACATTGATATAACTAAGGGTATAAAATCCATAGACAATAAACTTAATTCTTTATGTCCTTACTTTAAAGAGATGGATGCAATTTTTGGAGAGCGAGCCGATGTTAATCCTGTAAACATGTTGGATGGAGAAGATCCTATCTCTGAACATGATGTCAAAGCAAATCTTTTCCCATCCTCTTCCTCCACTCAAGCCTCCCCTCTTCTAAATTCTACAAATCTAGATAGCTTTGCTATTGATCCTATTGGTGATTTAACCCAACCCAATCTAACTCAGGTCTGTTTCTTTTATCTTATCAATTCTATTTTTTTATTTACTTATCTTTTTCTTATTTCTTAAAAGGCTGATGAACAAACCCAGGATCCTCAATCAACTGAGTCTGAAGCTAGTGACAATGATGAGGAGGAAAATGCTACGTTGAACAAAAAGAGAAGGGCTTCAACTAGTCTAAATTTCCTCTCCCAAAGAAGACGAAAAAGTGATACTTCATCACAAACACCTTTTTCTTCAATGGAACAGTTTTTAGAGAAACGTGATGCTGGTAAGTGATATCATACCTCTTATTACTTTACTCTGCTTTTCTTCTACTTTATGTTAATTTTTATTCTCACTCTAGAACAAGTGGAAATTGCTAAAGAGACACTGAGCTTTGAAAAGAAGAAATACGAGCTCTCTTTAAGGAGGGATGACAGAGTACAAGATTTGGAAGAGAGGAAGTATGAGCTCTCCTTATGGAAGGATGATCAGATCCAAGATTTGGAGGAGAAGAAGTTTGAGCTCTCTTTACAGAAGGATGGTAGGGCCCAAGATTTGGAGGAGAAGAAGTTTGAGTTAACTCTTAGTATTGAAAAATCCAAAAATAAGGAAAAAACACTTGAGCATCAAAACTTAATGGAACAGATGAAGTATAAGCATGATCTCCAAGAAAGTTCTAAAAAGAAAGATTTCTTGATCAAATGCATTAAAGCAAACAAATCTGTTGAAGAAATAGAGCGTTTAATGAAATTTTTTGTTGACTAGTTTCTTTTATTTCTTTCACACTTCATGTGTTCATATTTATTTGTACATAAATTTTACAATTATTTTCTGTATTTCTTGAAATATCGTATTTTAATGTTAAATATTCTTTTTTTAAATAAAATTTTCAAGTCTCCTTTGAAAATTTGACAATCCCCCACCCCTGGATTTTTTTGAAGTAAGGGGTGGGTATCAAAAAAATTCTTTCATGTCATGAATCTTGAAAGTTTTATATGAAAATTTGGCTTTACTACCCCCTGCATTTTACCGGTATCCTAAAAATTCTTACATGTCAAGAATTTCACAAGTCTTATAGAAAATTTTGGCACAACCCCCCATGGATTTTATTGAAGTAAGGGACGGGTATCACAAAAATATTTACAAGTCAAAAAAATTCTATATCTGTTTAAAAAAATTGGCAATACTCTCCCCTGCATTTTATTGAAGCAAGGGGTGGATATCACCAAAATTTTTCTAAGTCATCAATTTCACATGTCAGATTTGAAAATTTGGCAATACCCCCCCCTGCATTTTATTGAAGTAAGGGGTGGAAGTCATCTAAATTTAATATAATTACATAAATTATTAAATAAATATCTAATATATATCAATTTCCCTAGTTTAAAGTAATGACAATCCCTCAAGCCAAAATGCAGACCAAGTCGAGAAACATAAGTTTGGGACTTTCTACAGGTATAGGAAAGAGGAACCCCATGAAACAAATAAATGTTATCATGATTACCTGTTATACAACACAAGGTCGATGGCTCATCACATTATTTGAGAAAATTGATATATAAAAAATATTTATTAAAAATTTATGAAAAAATATAAAATTTTCGATGACAACTCTAATCCCCATACTTTTTGGATCTAGATAAAGTTTTTTTAAATAGAATAACTTTACCTTCTTTCTTTACCTTATTGATTCTTTGTATCAACTTATTACTGATTTGAAATGAGCAACCGAAATGAGTGAAATCTTGACAGGATTTCAAACCAGGAGGAGCTTTGGTCGTTTGATGATTATCCTTAGAAGAATTCCAAATAGTTTTGATGATACCATTTCCCAAACCAAAATCAATGATGCACCGGTGGTCTGGAAAATATAAACCATGTCCTTTGATTTTAGCTGGAGATGGTATTGGGTGGCCAGTTATTGGATTTATATATGAGAATATTCCAAAAGTAAGAAAATTGGCATCATTCCTATTGATATGAATCCTATTGTGGAATCCAGAATGAGTGATAATAACATTAGAAAATAAAAGATATTCGTGGCTGATATCTTCCCATTCAGAGTCACACCAATTCGGTATTCCAACTTTGGTTGCAAGTTCATGATTTTTTTCAAATGCCTTATTACAGAGCTTTTTGAGTCAAAGAGCAAGAAAAGAATTAAAGTAGGGTAGAGTGTCCCATAAGCGAAAATCTTCATCTTTTTGTGCTTTAGTGATATTATTGAGCAATGAATATATACCTATATAATTGAAATAAGTGAAATGATATTAAGAATGGAACAAAAATTATTAGACATACCAAGAGAATATCCTTTGACAAAACCAGGTCTCCAACCAAAACCAATCATGATACCACCCAACAAATTCTTATTCCTTATAGGTAATCGAACCAAATCCATTTGATAAAGAGTTATGATAAGATTCGATAGTTGATTAAAAGATTCATCTTTTACACCATTGAATGAATGAACTTCCAAAATTAATTGAGGCTTAAAAGCATTGCTGATAACTGCAACAACTCGATCATCTCCAAATTCTGTTAGATATTTGATATCTTCTGGTAATTTTTTCGGATATTGATTTTTTTTATCTACTTTAGTTTTATAAAAAAAAATGTTTGGGATATGACGAAAATAACTTTCGCAGAGAGACTTTTTTTTTAAATATCTTTTCTTCTGATGAGACTGATTATCTTTAATTTTTTTTGATGATTTAGAAGATGATTGTATGGAAGTTGATTTCAAAGAAGATGATAGAGTTGATTTCAAAGAAGATGATAGAGATGATAAAGATGAAGATGATAAAGAAGATAAAGATGAAGATAAGAGAGAAGTAAGGGGTGAATCAGAAGAAGAAGACATTTTTTTGATCTGAAAAAAAATTAATTGTCAATAAAATTTTAACTCAAATTTTTTTTAAAAAAAATTCCTACCTAATAATAAAAAAGCTGTTTTTTTATTTTAAAAATAAAATTGAAAAAAAAACCAAAAAATCAGTAAAAAATTTTCCAAAAAAAAAAATTATAAAAAAAAAACCTGAGGTTTTATTTTAAAAAGCACAATCAAAGCAAAATCCTATTAAAAAATTAATAATTAAATTCATTCAAAAAAGAAAATTTCAGTAAGAATTAAAACACAAAAAAAAAAAAATTAAAAATTAAAAGTGAACCTGAAGATTGGTTATTAAAAACCTTCTCACAAGATCATGAAAAAAAAAATCAGTAAAATCAAAATAAAAAATAAAAAAATTATTTAATTAAAATCAAAATCACAAAAATTAATTATAGAAAAAATAAAAATAAAACTATAAACCTTTTTTGTTTTGTAAATAAGAGGGACAGTCCTTATCAGCAAGAATTTTTTTTTTTTTCTATATTACTGCAAAAAAAATAAAAAAAATAATCAAAATTACAAACAAAAATTTGTTAGTATCTTTATTTGAAAGTTAGTAACCCATCTTTATCTCCCATTAAAGTCCCCTTTTCCCCCTCAAATGCTCTCCTTGCCTGCCTCAAAATCCCCCTGAAATACCCCCCTTTCCCCCCTCTTTAGGTCCCTCATCACCCTCCTTCCCCCCTCATTAGCTGCCTCAAACCCCCCCCATTCCCTCCTCATTAGCTGCCTCAAACCCCCCCCATTCCCCTCACCTAAGGCGCCTCAAACCCCCCCCCCCATTCCCCTCTCCTTAGGCGCCTCAAACCCCCCCATTCCCCTCTCCTTAGGCACCTCAAACCCCCCCTTCCAATCTCCTTACCCCCTCCCAAACCCTTTCCCCAACACCCACCCCCCCCCACCTCCATGTTAACGAACGATCTGTAACGATCGTTCGTTAATAAACTGGGGGGGGGTAGAGGAGGATATAATGATTAGGTAGGGGGGGAAGGGGGGGTGTTTGAGGCGCCTAAAGAGAGGGAAAGGGGGGGTTTGATGTGGGTAAAGAGAGGTGAAGGGGGGGGGTTTGAGGCGCCAAAAGAGAGGTGAAGGGGGGGGGTTTGAGGGACATAAAGAGAGGGGAAGGGGGGTGTATTGAAGCACCTAAAAAGAGGGGAAAGGGGGTGATGAGGGACCTAAAGAGGGGGGAAAGGGGGGATTTGAGGCAGCTAAAAAGGGGGTAAAAAGGGGGTCAGAGACAGGTAAAGAGAGGGAAAAAGGGGGGGCCTTGAGGATCATAATGAGAGGTGAAGGAGAGAAAAAAAAACAAAAAAATAAAAAGATAAAAAAGAGAAAAAAGCAAAACAAAAATTAGTTTACCCTAGAACAAAAATAATAGAAGCACTTACAAAAAAAACAAAAAAACCAAAAAAAAAAGCAAAAAAAAGCAAAAAAAAAGCAAAAAAAAAGCAAAAAAAAAGCAAAAAAAAAAGCAAAAAAAAAATCATGATTAGCAAATAAAAAACCATGAAAAAAGAAAAAAAATGACCTACCTGGTGAGTTTAGTTGAGAAAATAAATGCAACCAAAATATTTGAGGGATGTTTGAGGAGAGGATGAAAAGGATATGAGTGATGAATGAAAAAAAAAATCACTGACAAAATATGCGATATAAGAAAATATGCGATTTCATGTTGAGGAAGTGAAAGAAAACCAATGAGCCATCCAAAAAAAAGATATTCACCATAAATTAAAAAAAAAATGAATATGCAACAAACCAAAATACAAAACCAAGTGATTAAAGTACACAAAGAGGACATTTGGAAAGTATGAAAACATAAAAATAAAAAATTAAAAGGGTGAAGAGAAATGTTGGAGAGTAATTGGCATTATAATGGGGCGTATGCCGGTTGATTGAATGATTTGTGAATCAAGGGAGGGGAGTGCCAGTGGTGGTTCAGGATCCTCTTCTTCATAAAGATCATTCCACTCATCCTTTAAATCAGCTAGAATATTGTGGAGTATTACGCAAGTCAAGATCCAATGATTTGCAGTTTTGATCTCCAATTTTTTTTGAAATTGGATTCTGAGCTCCCAAAGACTAGAAAATCGTCCCTTTAAAATACCTATAGCATGTTCAATTTGTACTCTTGATTGTGCAAGGTGATAATTAAATTTAGTTTTGGGGTCATTTTCTGAATTTGCACCACAGAAAGCAGGTATAATGTACTTTCCACTTGCATATGCTGAGTCTGCAAGGAGGTACTGAGATTTGTCAAATTATGATTCAGGGGATTGAGAAATCCTCATTCTTTGGAAGACCGAAGAGTCATGACATGATCCAGGGCAGCCACTGTGAAAAGCAATAAATTTTTTATTGACATCGCATACAAGTTGAACGGCAATAGAGTATCTAGAAAGAAGATTAAAAGTTAGATTGTGAAAGATGAGAACTTGGAGAAGATTTTGAAGAAACCTTTTTTTGCGATCAAAATAATGGTTGCCATCATGAGCAGGCTTTTGACTCAAAGGGATGGTTGTGCCATCAACAAAACCTATACAGCCAGGGAAACCTTCAGCTTTCATTACTTGAGAGGATTCAAGTTGCTGTTCTGGAGTTGGCCAAGCAAGAGTTTGAGACTTGAGGGAAAGGATAGCAATCATACAGCGCTTGGTGTATAATATCATGGTACCATATCCTATGTTAAAGAGATTATCCAAACGTCTTACGGCAGCACCATTTCCATTTGAGCCAAAGCGACATAAAGCAACAGCAAGTTGGATGGCAGGATTACGCTGTTTGTTATGAGAATTGTTATGGAAGATAGGATGATCGGAGATGAGTTGATAAAGTTTGAAGAAAGAATCAGGAGAAGTTCTAAAAAGTTGTGTGAAGTTTAAATGAGGAATGTTGAGAATGGAGGCCAGATCATATCGGGGATCATGATAAAGATTTGGCCCCCTGGTGATGATGTAACGCTTTTTGGAAAGAAAACACATATAAGCTAAAGCATCTTCCAAATCAGAGTCAGATTTATAGTAAAGAACTAAAAGAAAAGTGATAGCATTCATTGTTGAGTGAAGTAGCTTCCTAGTAGAGAGGTGTTTCATTGTTGCTGGTGGAAGGGTTATGTGATGAGGGAAGTGGGAATTCACCGCCAAATGTGCAGTTGGGGTGTGTAGATAGAAAAAAAACTTAAGTGTTTGCCACCAAAATTAAGTAGCATAGAGTGAGGAAATACTTAAGGATGGCATCAGCAATTATAAGTCATATGACTTTCTTAAAAATCCATCATGGATGAGATGAGTTTGGGATCAGGAATTAGGAATGGAAATTGGGGTATAAGAGGCGGGATAATGCATTATCGTGGATTTCTTATCCACTAGCCCTGGGGCTAGTGGATAAGAATCTTCCGCAATTAATAATGTCTGATCCCAGGAAAAAAAATTCCTGATCCCTAATTGCGGATCCCTGAACATTGATACCCCCTAATATAAACATATAAAAATTAGATCGGACTTTCCAGTCTCAGTAATAATTCACTAAAAAATATTTATAATAAACTTGAGTGCCATACTAAACTTTTGACTACCACACTGTAATTCTTCTGGAAATACTGCACACTGGAGAATGAGCACACTAGCTAGTGCAACATCAAATCAAATTTACTTTTGAATCAATACTGATTATTGGGATAGGCACCTGCAAGCATGGGCCACTTAATTTTTTTTGTTGAAAATTAATATGACCCTTATTTTAATTATATTATCATAATTTTGTTATAAAATTTTATTATTCAATATAATATTAATTTGTATACATAATATGCATAATTTTACTCCCTCTTTCATGTCTAATAAATTAACATAAAATTTACTGGACTCCTGGTACAGCCTGGCTGACAAGGGTGCACATTCAATCACTCCTGATTGTATCTGAGAGATTTTGGAAGTACTCATCAGCTTTAATGGGAGGATTACCATAGTTTGGGGAATTTTCAACTATCCCCCTCTTATAGTATCAGAAGAGGAAAGAGTTAATAGTTGTGTAAGGAATACTTTAATACCAGGATATCTGTGATGGATTGAGACCTGCCCTGGACATACCAACTATAATAATCTTGATATTGTGGTCAAGCTGATAAATTACCTTTCTAGAGGTCACCATAGTTGAAAAAAATGATCAAAAACTGGCACATTGTTTTTCAGATATAAAAATAACCAGAGCAGAGATATATAAGAAAAAAAAATACTTACCAGGAAAAATTACAGATTCCAGAGAGTCCAAAAAATAATTTGAGCATGTATTTTAAGGTGGTGGTTGCAATAGGCAGATAAAGAATATTAATTTATTCAAAAACATTACAAGGACATATTGCCCTTCACTGTACAAATCCCTGCCAATTATAACCAATAGTAATTACTTATCAACAACTCACTCAATTTGTATCAGATTGTGCTCAAAATTGAGATCCCAACTCTCCAACTTCTTATTTTTGTTTCTCAAAAATTGTATCTTAATTTCATTGCATGTATATTTTTAATTTAGAGTTTTTGAAAAAGAAAAAATTTTATGTCATCCAACTGATAAGATGAAAAAATCACCATTTTCACCATTTAATAATTTTCTCTTGATGAATTCATAGTGCATAAAAAATGGAGGAGAAATTTTTTTGAACAAAAAAACTTTTTTTTCAAACAACAAAAAACAAAAAAACTTCTGGCACCTGTTAGCAGGCACCAATCCCTCAATTCATCTTTGATTTAAAATTGACTCAGATCTGATTCTGTGCAAGCTAGAGTTCTCATTTTTCAGTGTGTGGTCTCTCCAGAAAAATTATAGCTAGGCTGAAACTGAGTTAAATTAAAGATAGGCATTGGCACCAGCTATCAGGTGCCCACATTTTTTTTTTTTTGGTGAAAGGATCCAACTCAATTTTTAATAACATCCTATATTCTATTATTTATAGATTCCACCAAACCAATCAAGTAGTTTTCATGTATTTCCTCTCAAGCTTGTTGAATGGCTTCACAAATTTCTGCAAGTAAGTTTGGCTGATAATCTTGATAAATGTTATGTTTGATCTGGGCCCACAAATTCTCTATTAGGTTCAGATCTAGTGATTGTGGTGGTCAATCAGGTAGTTTTTGAAAGCCAACACCTTCTCAATACACACAGAGAATATTAGCAGTGTGGACAGTTGCATTATCTTCCATTAGCATCAATATATGCTCGGGATCTTCATTTTTGAGCCAAGTGACCAAGTTGGATTTGTATAAATTTCAATTAAAATCTTTTGCTGAGCATTGCTTTGGAGGAAGAAACACCAAAGGGACCGTTGTTCCATTAAAAAATCCCCCAAATCATTATGGAAGAGCAACCACTCCGGAAAGTGGATTGAAGGTAAGTTTTCTTGAACGTTTCATCTTTATTTCTCCAAACCTTAACTTGACATGATGCCTTCCCCAGCTCAAAGGAGGGCTAATATGAGCAGATGATCCTCTTCCATTCATCAGCAGTCCAGTTCTGATACTTTCTTGCAAGCATAAGTTGCTTTGCTTGCTGTTTCTCGTTGACAAATGGTTTTTTTGCAGCCACTCAGTTGAAAATCCCCAAATCATGGGCTTTTTGACAGAAAGTACAGACATATATTGGTGTTGAGATATTGCTTGAAATCTCACTAAGAGATGCTTTACAATTGCCTGAGAAGTAGTGGTGCAGTTTGAAGAGATCACAGTGGTTGGTTTTGTAAGGGTGGCCTGATTTTGGTAAAAGTTTGACTGACCCAGCGTAGAAATACTTTTGCACAATATTGTGCACAGTGGAGTAAGGAAGCTCAAAATGTTGGACAAAATGCATTATTTTATTGAGCCTCGCTTCCAGGCCAATGATATCAGACCTTTCTTCAGGTGTGAGCTGGAGGCATTTTCCAAGAAAACTGCCAAAAAAATGAGAGTTTTTTGGTCAGTCATCAAAAAAAAAGATTAAAAAAACCAAAAACTTACCAGATTAAAAACAAAGAGGAAATGAGCCAGATAACAAAGCTATAGTTAAATAAGAAGGAAGATGTTCAAACAATAAAAATATTTAAATGGGGCAAAAAAAAAAATGCATAAAATAATCCAAAACAATTGGCCAGGCACTGTACATGCCACACATGTTGCTTGTAGGGGTACCTAATTGAGTTGTGCAGTGTTTGTGATATAATGCAAGACAGTTGTGTGATTTCATGTCACATAACTTATGCATGACATGGGCTCCTGCACTGTGTTACAATTTATTGCAGGACATTACCACCAGGAATGCAAACATGACACAGTTTTTCTTATGGTGTTTTTTCCTGGTGTTACTCAGCCAACACAAAACCTTTTCCATCTCATCCAAACCTCCCTGGCACTCAAAAGACTTTCCAAAAAAACATAAATTCATATTTAATCACTCTATTTTTTCCCTCCCTTTCCATTTACTAAAATGTATCTTCAGATTTTATTAATTCACTTGGATTTCCCTACCTAACTTCTCCCCCTAACTCCAGTTTATTTATTCTTTCAATTTTATTGCATTTAGTTTTAGCAAAAGTCACAACTATCCATTTTGTAACTAGATCTACGTAACCATCTTTTATAGCCCTAGAAACATGAGATTTGAAGAAAATAAAATGCATATATATATAATCATACAACTTTTGCACAATTGCCGCACCATTATTGCACCCCATGGTAAAACAAACTTGTGTCATAGTGTAAGACCTGTGACAGTCCATATCCTAAGAAATATTTGCCACTATTTCATCAAGATAATTTATAATCCCTTTAAGTTTACCAACTAAAAAAACGTGTGTCTTCAGAAGCTGAAACTAAAATTCGAGTTTTAATTTGAAGTCCCTAAAGCAAAACGCTAGCTTTATCAATATCTAATGTTAAATAAAAGAACTGGTTCAACTCTACTTCTATTATTCATTATTTTACGTTGGCATTTGAAAAAATTCTGAGCTGATCTGATATTTTCAATATTGAGTCAATTTTCATCACATTTTTTTTAGCAGTGTGAGAACTGTAGCTACATATGTTAGCTCAGTGAAAGATAGAATTACAGAAACCTCCAAGAGCCATTCGAGGTAATGTGATTCAAGAATGAACCCCTGAGTAGGGTATTTCAACAATTATCAAGTATCCTAAGCACATTTAAGTTATCAAAAAAACCACTTATAAAGCTAACATAAGTAAATAAGTAGGAGGTTATAATAGAAACCTATGAATAAACTAGAGAGCAAGGAACAAAATGTAGAAAAACAAGATGAATAAAGCTCAAATGTATAAAGGAGACTGAAAAAAATGACAATCAAAGTAGCAAAACCACGAAAAACCCTAATATAGCAGAAACATAAAGGGGTATCATCATATCATGTTCACTGATCACTATCAGCTTTTGAGAAAAGCATGCATCAACAAGAAGAAACAAAGCCGGAATTGTTCGATGTCTAGCAGGGTATATACATATACAATGAAAACAGACAGTTTTTAGAAAAGGGAAGATCAAGGCTATCTAATCCAGCCTTTATCGTAACTTGATCGCTTTTGTCTGTCGCTAAGAACACTGTGAGCCTCATTAAGCTAACCAGAAAACCCGAATTAACATCTCAATCCTATAGAACAATCTTTACCGAAAATAAAAACATACCAATTGAAATTTATATGTATCTCCACCTTTATCAGGATGATATTTCAGACTGAGCTTTCTGAAAGCTACACGGATCTCAGAAGAGGTAGCTTTGGGGGACAACTCAAGAATCTATAAAACCATTGCATTTGCCAAAGTAGAACCAATAAAGATTATAAATAACCAACCTGTTTTTTAAAAAAATTAATTCACTTACTTTATAGAATCCCTTCGGATCAGAGAAACTGCCTGAAGATCCACCATAGTATCGTTTTGCATTGGCTTTTGAGCGCATTTCATCGTATTCAGCCTCAACTTTCTCAAGATCGATTTCCATGTGCTGCCATCCATCATTTAACAATAAAATCAATTGCTCATAATCAGCAAACCCTCTATTAAAAGATCCTGAATCATTATGATGGCATTGAGCTTTCGCTCGATAATGCAACGCTTGGAGTATATATGGTTTCAGGCAATGTGGAACATTTTGACGATTCTCGCAGTTGAAGTTTGTCTCTTTAAAGAGAACTCTGTTTACATATCGCAAGGCGTCCTCCAAATACATTCTCGAATGTTGTGCACAATAGTTCTACACATGAATAGTAAAAGTGTGAGGGGTCAAGAAGCGTAAAATTTATTCAAATAAAACTCTTACTTGGATGGATATATCAGCAGCAAGATTGGAAGCCAATAGACGATGCATCCTCTCTATAGCTGAATTTGAACAAGCTGATAAAATGGCAGTACATGCATCAGCTATGGGCTTTCGAGATGCTTGATCCACAGGCTGATCCATGATCTCCAAGTAGCGCGACAGAAGCGACATTCTTGAATATATAAATCTGTAAACAGATTAATTGGTAGTTTAAAAATTAGAAATGAAAACATTAAAATAAATAATTGTACATATACTTGAACCTAACGTACCGAATGTTGGACATATTGACCAGAGGACTAGGGGTTTCATCTGCAGTAGCAAGCTCAAAATTGCTGCTAGCCTCAGCGAAATCCACCCTTGAATAACCTATCAACCCTTTGAGGTAGAATACCTCAGGTATTTCCTCCCCATATACTGACATGATAGATCTTAAAAAGTAGATAAAAAAAAGTCATTTGTTTTATTAAGTTAAAGCAGCGTTGAATCAATATATTATAGCTTACTCTACAGTATCCTCAGAATTCTCCACCAAACCTCCCATAACCTCAGCTTCCGCCTTCCATACTGCCCAGCGCAGCGGTAGTCCTGAATCATTCTCAGACCACGGGAACCCCCAAGGTTGGGATTTCACGCGCATAGAATTAATGATTTCAACAACCTCAGGCCATTGCTCCAGCTCCCTAGCCTGTTTAATGAACTTTAAGTTGTCTGAAACGATCCCTATACGAAACTCGAATTGAATGCGCTCTTCAAATAGGGGACTTGTTGAATCAATTTCAAGCTCCCCACCATGTTGCCGCAATCGAGATAAGTAAGGGGGCGCATCTGTGGTGTCCAGCACCATCAAGAAACACTTTAACAATCGTAGGATTCGTTTTTGAGCGGCAAGCTTGTATTCTGGCGGCGAAGAAAATGTGATGGCACTTAACTCGCAAGCTTTTTTTAAGTCTTTTATGGCTGCGTCATAATCTCCTACAGCCATGTGCACAGCTGCTCGGTTACTGAGTGATGAGCATATCCCAGAAGAAAATGGATCATTATCTTCACCGACAGCTGCATAGTAAATAGATGCATCTGTGTACGCATCAATTGCCTCCTACACAATCAATCATGTCTGAGTCACTCATTTTTTAAAATATATATTCATTGTAAAAAACTTACTTTGAACTCTTTTTTACGATAATATTCATTCCCCTTTTCTCTGGCTTCCCGAGCTTTATCAGTTATGATCTGTGTCGGGTTGCTTATGATGGTGGAGGTTTTATTGTTCTGAGATAGTGTGGAAATGGAGGCAACTTCGGGTTTCTTTTCAGCAAGAGATTCATGTGAAGACTGTTTCGATTTTTTTGAGAGATGTTCAGAATCATTATCTTCTGAATTAGCCCGTTTTTGAATCCCAGAAGCCTTAGATCGTCCATCGGATAAAGCATTAAGCTTAGAATCTTCAAGTGATTGATTAACAATCTTGGGGCGTTTCGCTTCTCGAGTTTCTTTAGATGCGCTAGAAGAAGATCGAGTTTCTTCAATACCTTCTCCCTCTTTGGTGTCAGATGGATGAGCTCTCTTTTTAGAAATAGTTTGGTGAGATGAGTTAGCGCAAGTAGGAATTCTCGGGATAGAGGAAGAAGAGTCATCAGGATTAGAATCAATGTGCATGGCTGAGGTGCGAGGCAAGTCTTTAATCTTTCTAGGAAGAGAGTTAGAGTTAGAGGGAGAGAATTGAGTGGCGTCATGAAGGCCAGAAATTGGCGCATTTTCAGGAGAGGCAGAGTGACACCTTGGGCGCTTAGGTTTGGTCTCAGAAGAAGGATTAGAGGATATCAAGAAAGAATCTGGAAGTGAGAGACGCCTTTTGAGTTTAAAAGTTGTAGTACTTGGAGCAGAGGGGGATGGTGACACTGCTGAACTCAGTGAAATTGTAGTAAAGTGAGAAAAAGACATTGTAAACAAGTGTACGTTTATGAAAAGCTAATAGAAAGTGCAATGATTTAAGTTACTAAAATTTGATTTTTAGTAATTTAGTAAGAATGCGAAGAGAAATGATAAATTCCAAGACTAATTCGCTAGGGAATCATTACCGAGCTAGACAGATATATATATAACGGTCCCACTAAACTGTAGTGAAGCAATTTGTTGGTAGTTTTCAGAATTCCAAATAGTAATTAACATATATTGTGGTGATACATGAGCATATAAATAATTTACAACTGAAGATTTCTACTATTATGTAAGTCTAACGCATTGCCATTATGATCAGCCTTCTACTCCAACCAACTTCCCTAAAAAATGATGTATAGGATTTCTTCTTATGAAATCCAATTGGAACCTCATTAAAGGTCCTTAGAATATCAAACAAAGAAACCCATTGGAATGCAGTGTGCGTCTGTAGAATTCCAGAAAGAACCGTTCTCATGACTCATGCAAAGTTTGGCTGAGTGTATTCGCCCTTATGCACTGAATTTCTTCTAGTGGAACCGACAAATTTCTAAGGCGTCTTTTCCATTCATGCCTTTCTCAGAAAATTCTCAAGCCCTCGTTATTTCATCACATCAATTTTCCAACGTCAGCTTGCCCTTAAACCTGTATCTTCCCCCTTTGTTCTTCCACTCCAATACAATTACTGCTAAACCGGAAAAGCCTGCGGTTAATTGCCCTCCCACCCCCCAAACAGCGCGCAAACCAGTCATGTGACTAGCTACATCCGATAGCCGGATATGCATTTGAGTGCCCCAATACTTTCTCGCCACCCCCTGCCCTATTCCCACTACGACACATTTTTGTTTCGCCATAAAGCGCAACAGTTAGAGCATCTCCAGCCGTTGCAGCAAATATTTAACAGGCTAATCCTTCATGCTCCAAGCTGAGAGAGATTGTACAGCTACATTGAAAATGGTTGGTGCAGCTTTCCACAATTTTGCCCCACTTACCCAGCATTTTCCCTCATTATATCATCCCGCTAGCCTGTGGCCCACCAAAAATGCTGGGTATGTTGAGCAAAATTTTGAAAAGTTGCCCCAACCTTTTTCAATTTAGCTGTATGAAATAAAAAAATATTAAACAGTTACTTGCATATTACTGCCAATATTACATAGCGTGCAAAAATACGTGGAATTTAGCCACTCCTCATTTAGTAAGCTCACCTGCGTTTCTAATTTTTGGCTTAATCAACAGATAAAACTCATTTTTCAATCACAATTCTACTGATGAGTCACTCAATTCTATCAGAAACCCTTTAAGTTATTATCAGAGACTTGTTAGTATAATAGCCCCGTTAACTGTTTTAATAGATATTCAATCACCTAACAAATATAATAATGTTAGTTCTAGTAAAAATATTAGTAATATAGCATAAATACCTGTCCCCAGTGATTGTCAAGTAAAACAGTTATTTAGAGATTAACACAAATGTCAATATAATAAATTAAAGAATAAGAGAAAAATATTGAAAACAATCAATCAGTTTTCAATAATGAAAAGATATGAGATTGGATAGAGAAACTAAGAGAACAGTATCTACTATATATAATCCCATAATATCACAATACATACTGATTGTTTAATCACATTCTAAGTTGATACTCAGTATACATCAATCAATGTGTTAAGCACGAATTAGAAGTCTAGATGTTATAGTAGAAGGTTAGGTTAGATTAGGTTACACGACAAGTGTTGTATATAGTGTGCCGCGACCCACTCGTCCGTTCCTCATTCCTACCGGAGAGTGGAACGGCGAGACTGACTACCCGTGGATTTGGGTACCGGCACAATAGGTTATGGGCATTTAAGCCAGTTTCTTTTGCGCACCAGCTTCAAATTTGTCCTGCCAATAGTGCTTTTATTGATAATTTAAAGTTCTCGCCTGCTTCCTTACACTCTCTCCTGTATGGTCACAACCCGCTCTCAATCTTATAAATTCACTGACTCTACAATGTCTGAAACGTCAACTTCAAAACCTCCCAATCTTCCTGACTCCAAGGGCAAATCTCGTGATCCTGCTCCTCATGCTCCCAGTGACCAATGGGGTCAACCAGAGTTAGTAAACGCCATTCTTCAGGGCAATCCTCTCTACAAAACGGTCAAGGAGATCCAGATTTTCAGCAAGAACAGCATAATTTTGACTGAAGACGGATCCAACTTTAATGCCTGGAATCTTAACCTCGAACGTACCCTTGGCACCTTTTTATTGAGCGAAGATTATCTCAAAGGACCAATGCCGAATGCGCTTTTTGATCCTACCATCAACAAATTAGCTTTTGAGATTGTCTTGAACTCTGTTGCCGATATTCACATGGAATCAATGGCTTGTATACGCCCTGCATATGATGCTTTTCTGTTTCTTGTTAATAAATATAATGTCATCTCCTGCAGTTCCATCATCAATGGTTTACTTGAATTGTCCAATATTGTTTTCACCAATACTTCAACTGACATTACCGCACATTTTGGAAAAATCCGTTCCACATATGAAAACCTTGTCCGCAAAGGTTATAAAGGAAGTAACGACAACCAACTTGTGGTTTACTTCATGGTTTCAATTGAACCTGGTTCGCAACTTTCAATTTCCATGATCAATCAGATTGATCAGCGACTTTGTAATGATCCTGCAGAATTGAAATTGAGAGAAGTCAAAACTTTGGTAACAAATCTTTTTCAAGCTACAAACATGAAGAAGCCAACCACCTTAGAGACTATTTCTCTGAGTGCTGATGTAGCGCCATTGTTCTATCCTGGCATGCCGGATCCAGCAATTGAGGAAGTGGCAGAGACGAATGCTGCCTGGGTTAATTATTGTGGCTCAGGTTTTTTCCGTTGCGGCAATCCTAACCATTGGAAAGTGTCGTGTCCTTTACCTCCTTGACCAAGCAACCCTCCTCCAATGCAACAACAGTTCCTGCGCCAAGGCAAGAGCAAAATCTGTGACTTTCATGTTCACTTCAACCCATGGTTGGCCTATGGTCCCTTATTTGCACAACTTCAAAATCAACGACAGGTTCCAGGTCCTTTGCAACCTATGGATTTGTATAGGCCCGTATATCCATCCCATCAATCCCATACACCTCCTCATGCTGTTTCCCCACATGGCAACAATATGCAAGTCAAAGCTAAATTCACTGACTTGTCGTTGGATGACCATAACACGGAGGAAACATTGCCGACTGCACTTGCAGTTCATTTGACATCCTGGACCTCAGATGGTGCTTCTGGCCTGTTTGATACAGGTGCGACTGAAAATGTAAGTGGAGTTAGTGCTCTGCTTGTTGATTTTCAGGAACTGATTAGTCCTATACCTCTTATTGTGGCAACAAAAACTATGGCACCAGCACACCTCACCGCAATAGGATCTATTCTGATAAAAGGCATGAATAATAATGATGTTAAACTATCAAGGGGTTTCTACTGCCCGACAGCTTTAGGAACTCTCATTTCTGCTTCATCATTAATTAGACAGGGGGCTTCATTTATGTTTGATTCACATAACAATGTTTACATCTCCAAAAACAAAACTCTGTTGTTTATTTCTTACTTTACAAATCAACGTAAATGGAATGTAGAGTTATCTCCCATTGTGAACTACAATGCAACTCAAGTTATTCTGTCCTACTCTTCTGCTCCTGCAGCTAAACCTCCCATTAGCCTTGATCCTCCTCAACTTGACCAAAAAGTCCCATTGATGTATTGGCACTGTGCCCTTGGCCACGTAAGTCTCAGAGTCATCCGAAAACTTATCTTGTCAGGTGCAGGTTTTGGTTTACCGTCATCATTACTGGATGGTGACATTAATTGTGATACTTGTAAGGTGACAAAGAATCTAAATGTTGGAAGCTTACTACCGACGGAGAGAATACTCGAGCCATTGTCACTTGTAGTGTCTGATGTCATGGGTCCCTTTGAGGTAGAACCTTTTAATGGGGCGCTTTATCTAGTATCATTCAGGGATGTCTTCACCTCATATTCTGTAAGTGAAATAATTAAAAGCAAATCAGATGTCTTCGACTTTTTTGTGCGCTTCCTAGTATCAATGGAAAAGAAAACCTCCTACAAAGTAAAGACGTTTAGGTCCAATAACGGTACAGAATATGTGAACACTCGCTTCTTGAAACTACTAGAGCAGCAAGGAATACAATTTGAACATTCAATGCCCTACCTGTCACGTCAAAATGGTGTTGCGGAATGTTTCAACAGGACGGTGTCAGATATTGGGCGCTCAGTCCTGTATGAGAGTCGCCTTTGTAAAAAGTTTTGGGGTGCTGCTTTTCTATGTGCAGCCTATTTACACAACCGCCTTCCGAACTTGGTAACTGGGAACAAAACTCCTTATGAAGCTTTGTTTGGAGTTAAACCTCAAATGGATATTGTGCAAGTTTTTGGTGATGTAGCATATGTTCATGTATCAAAACAAAACAGACAAAAGCTTGATGACCGGGGACTGAAATGTTTTGTTATTGGATATGTAGACGGCGGCAAAGGTTGGTTATTCTGGGATCCATCTAGGAAATTGGTCATAAAATCAGCAGTGGCTACTTTTCCAAACCTCTCAAAACCTCATTTTCCTCCACCTCCAGTTCAAAAAGGAAATCTTGATTATGTCCTCAATCCACTATCTCTTGGTGACACATCCGTTGATGAATTAATTGAAGAGCAGGAGAGACTGGCCTTTGAAATTCAAAATGAGTGCAATGAACTATGTCCCCTCACTCCAAAGTCTATTTGTCTTGTGCTGAAACAATCAGATTCTCATCTTTGGAGAGAAGCATGCAAATCAGAATTAAAAAGCTTCAGTGATAGGGACGTCTGGGAACTGGTGGACAGACCAGCAAACACTGCGGTTCTGGGGGGGCGCTGGGTATTGGCGGTCAAAAGAGATGCTAAAACGGACGTACCTACAAGATACAAAGCACGTTTTGTAGCCCAAGGGTTTCTTCAAGAGTATGGAAAAAACTTTGATGAAACATTTGCGCCTACTGCGACCTTTACCTCTTTGTGCCTTATTTTCACTTTAGCTGCTTGCTTCAACTGGCATCTACATTCTTTTGATGTTGTGTCAGCATATTTAAATGCACCAATTTATGAAGATATATTTGTTGAACAGCCGGAAGGATTCATTAAGGACTGAAAAAGTAAAGTTTAAAAGCTCAAAAAAGCCCTATATGGAACCAAACAAGCCGCAAGATTTTGGTGGAAATTTATTTCATCAAAGCTACGGCATTTGGGTTATCATCCATATATTTTTGAATCCTCAGTATATGTCTTAAAAAAATCATCTAATCATTCAGTTGTCTGGATGCACGTTGATTACGGCATTGTGGCATCATCCTCCATAGAAGCATTACATCAACTTTGACATGATCTGAGCAAATGTGTTGATGTCAAATGGCAGACACAAGTTGATCAAATAGTTGGCATAAAAGTAGACAAAGTACCTGAAGGCTATGTTTTTTCACAGTACGCCCTTGCTAACAAAATCATTGAAGAACACAATCCTTTTAAATTACTGACAACTACACCTTTACCTTACAAATTACAGTTGAAATTGGCTGATAAAACAAGACCACCTGAAAACTCCACCAAATTTCTCTCCATTGTAGGGTCACTCAGATACTTGGCTCAAGGTACTAGACCGGACATTTCCTTTGCGGTAAATTATCTAGCCAGATTTGCCAGCAATCCAACTTCAGAAAATTGAGGTTTTTTACATCACTTAGTCCGCTATGTCACTGATACGGCACATCTCTCTCTCTGAATTTTTCCCAAAATGGATGATGATGTGGCAATTAAAGTATATGCAGATGCAAGTTGGGGTGGTGAGCATAACAGATGTCAGCCTGTATATCTCCAGGACTGAGTAAAAAGTAATTATAAGTTATGTTAAACACATGAACTATACATGGGAATAATAAATAAGAGTACACAAATAGTATACATAAGTAAAATTATGATAATACACAAAAAATGCCATTATAACACCTTATATACACGCATATATCCACCTTTTATAGGTCTTATGTACTTAATATTAAGTTGGAATATGTTAGGGTAATCTTAAGAACCTTAAGTATAAGGCTACATAATTTTTAAGTACACTTAAAGCTGTTGTATTCATTGTTTTATGCAAAAAACAAGAAATGCGCTTTATTTCACTTAAAAGTTGACTATATGCACTATAAAATTGAGAATATCAAAATTGCGCTTTGAAAGATCAATTGGGCTCATTTAGAACTATTGATTTGGCTATTTAAATGCATAAAAATAACACTTTTCAAATTTGGTGTTTTTTATGCCAGAAATGGCTTCTGTGTACTGGCCACATACTGCCTGCTTTTTTCCCGTGTGAATAGCTTCATTTTTAGCAAAGTTAGCTTTTTCACACTATAATTACCCCACATTCTACGCCCACTGTGGGGAAACACACTAAAATAGGCGACAGGCGCTTATTTAGTGTCCTAGCTTAATTAATAATGCATTGACCTTGTTTATATGCACTAATTTCATTAATAACCTCACTCTTGGCACTTTATTTCATCACCACGCTTAAATTCGCCTAATTTTAGTCAAGGATTTACCCGTGCAAGCGCCTGCCAAGAACTGCATGTAGTTACCCCACATCTCACGCTCTTTTTTAAGTTTTTGGGTGGTTTCTCAGTCAATTTTGGTTATTTTTGAATGGGAATTTCACGCAGTATAATGTCAGGATTAGCCCCATTATTTCTACAGTCAATCCCCCTTATTATTAAGCTATTATTAACCTTAAAAAGTCTCCTTTAGTCTTTAATATTATTGTTTTATACGCATATACTCTCTTTTTGTCTTTTTCTTTAATTTTGATGGATTTCCCTTATTATTACAGGATTTTGGCGGGTGTTACTCTTCTAATTATGTCATGGGTTACTGGGAATGTTGATGGGCATGTCTATTAGTTGTTTAGAGGCGTCATTAACTGTGTATTGGGTGGTACATCAAGGGAATCATTGGGGAACTCAGTGTGTATAAAAGGGGGAGGTTTTTGGGTTGTATTTCTTCATTCTTTATCATTACAATTTAACCAATATAACCAAACCAATTACAATACATATCAATTAGTACTTTTATAAGACTTTTGAACAGTATCTGAATTTATATAATCTATTTTTCTACCAAATATAAAGATTGTAAGCCATATATAAGAATAGTGAGAATTATATTACTGAGACCTCTATATTTGATTATATTTTACAACTTAGTGGATTAAAACTACAGTATTCATATAGGACCATTAAAATCTTCTAGACAACTGACTATTCAAGCTAGTTCACGTCCTTGTACTTGACCCTAGCCTGAAAATTGGGGACCTTTCCTCAAGAATTCTCTTATAATCCTGTAAATGAAATTTTCAAAAGAAGGTGCACGTAAATAATATCCCTATAGAAATATTTGGATAATTACAACAGGTTGGGGTCACTTATATAGTGATTTCAGAAAAAGAAGCCCTGTTGTATTATAAAATTGTGATATTGAATCAACAATTTTACCACTAATTTGACTTATAATTGTTATTAGTGGGTCTGTCAATAGACCAATTAAATTTGAGATCTTTGCAGATAAAATTTTTACCACTAATTTAACATATAATTGTTCTTAGTGGGAGTCTGTCAATAGACCAATTAAATTTGTGATCTTTGCAGATAATAAACCAATTAAACTGATTAATTGTTTTCTTTTAACAGGACTCTTAATCTTTTCTTTTATTGGTTTGTAAAATTCATTAAATATTTAGAAAGAATCATACTGACAGTTGTTTTCTTTTGAATATAAAAACACAGCTACATATTGTAGACCAGTTAAATCAAGTGACCACATAAAAGCATATTTGACTTTTGGAACTTAAATATTCACTTCATACCAATAAGTAGGCAATAAAATTGTCTTCAGTGGTATTGATAAATACTGATAAAACTCCTTTTTGAAGTTTTCATATCTAAACTTTCAATTCTTTAAATTCCACGTAAAAATGTGTGACAACAATGACATTGTAAGTAATAAGGTAAAACCTTATAACTTAAGACCTAGAGCTGAAAGACCTGTTACAGGACATTCAAATGGAGGGCCAGGACTCTCCCATAATCAACAACACTCCGTCAATGTCTCTGGAGGAAAGGGAAAAGCTTTTAAAGCAGGTTTCAATAAAGAAAACAAAAAATACTTTACAAGAACAAGTTCACTCCCTATCCACCCTACTGAACACCTTGACAATAAGAGTCAACAATATAGTGGACCAGATCAACAATCTGGAAAAGAGAGCAGCTCAAGGTTTCATAGAAGTCAACCAAGCTCTAGTGGACATAAAGACTCAACCACCAACAGTGGCACCCAACAATTCCATAGCAACACCTCCAGCCCAAGAGGAGGACCAAAAAATTACAGTAAGCAAATGGAAATGGGATTGGTACGCCCAAAACTACAACAATCCTCAACAGCAGGGCTCCAGCAGTCACCCTTACAGGGGAAAGGCAAGGAGAGGCAGGGGAAGTGGGATAAGACCTTGGTAAGTCATCCAACTTCTTATGATCAATTATATCAACCTGAAAATAAATTACTTATAGGTAATGAGATTGATAAGGAAATATTGGATATTATTGATAAGGATTTAAAGGATTATTCATTTGAACAGAATATGTTAAACTTGTCTTTACATGAGGACAATGTAAATAGTTTTATTGATCACCAGGAAAATACTATTAATATAAAAATGGAATCAAATGAATTAAATCTTGACCCTGATAATGAGTCTTCTGAATTGGACACGGAAAAAATAGAATATTTTTTAAAAGAGAATCCAATGGAATCAAAAATAATAAGTAAATTATTATTGAGAATTGAAAAATTGGAAGAGTTCTCAAAAGAGTCAAACATTAATACAGAAAATGTATTATTACAACTAACACAATCATTGAGTACCACAGCCAATAAATTAAAAATTATTGAAAATTCAAATAATGAATTAATCAATGAGAATAAAAGATTAAAATCTGAGATTAGAAATTTAGAAAGTAAATTAGAACACTCTCAGAATATTATGGCTACCATAGAGGGACGTGTAAAATTGTCTTTTTCAAATGTAAATGATACCTTAAATCATGTACCTGTGATAAAAGATAGGTTACAAAGAGTAGAAATTGAAGTAGCTAACATTTTGAAAAATACTGAAACAATAAAAGATAATACCTCTTATGTAGAAAGAGTACCAGTTTTTATGAAAAACTCTGATGATAAACCAATGATTGAACATGAACATAGTGTTATGGGCTCTGAGAATATAAAATCAGTAAAAGATGAAATAAATGATCATCTTTCTAAAGTAAGTGAATTACTCAATATTCCTCAGGTTAGGGAAGCAAAAACTAGCCAAAAGAACTGGCCTAAGTTAGATCAGTACCCTTCTTTTGACGGGGATTCAAAATCTGATTGGCAACAATTCATACAAAGAATTGATAACTTAAAATTTTCATACAAATTACCTGATGAAGAAATTACTTCAAAGTTAATATCTTTATTTACAGATGTGGCCTTATTATGGTTTGAATCTGTATTGAGTGAGGGAATTAATTACTCCTGGAATGAATGGAAGGCACTAATTGAAAGGCAATTTGGTGGCCCAAAATTTAGAATCACTCAACAAAGACTGTATGAAAGGGCCAGATATAATCCAAATGCTGGAGATAAACCCATGGTCTTCTTAATGAATTTAATAAAAATCATGAAAGCTATGGATCCAAAAATGGATTATGAAGAGTGGAAAGAAAAAATAATATACAAGTTGCCTATATCAGTTAGAGACATTATTGTAGCTAGAACTGAAACTGTCAGAGACACCTCTGGATTCATTAATATATGAAATGAGATATTATTAAACCACAAGTATGAAACCAAGTATAGTAATTACAGACAAAGTGTTGAAGTGGTAAAACCTACTACAAGTAAGTTACCAGTGGAAAAGGAAAAACCTTCAGCTCCCCTTGTCCCTAAGAGACAAGAAAATAACACTTGTTACAAATGTAATGAACCTTGGGTTAAGGGTCACACGTGTAAGAAAAGAATAAATGTTATTGAAACCTCACAGAATTCTGAACCTAGTAATCATGAAGATGAAAATGTGGAATCTAGTGAGGATTGCAAAAGTAACATATCTTACAGTGATGATGAAAATGAGATATTTGTATTAGAACAGGATATAATGTTCCTGAATGATGCTATACCTCATACAGACACATCTTTAAATTCCATAGAGGAAGCTGAAATAATTAAAGATGTATCTCATGATACTTACAAAATAACACCTATCAGAGCACCTATTATCATATGTGGAAAAGAAATGAATGCCATTCTTGACACTGGGGCTGCTGGTAGTGTAGTTTCAATTGATACATTAATGAAACTTGATAGTAAGTACCAAGAAAAACTAGAAACTGTTCAGACAAAGAACTGGAGGGGTTTTGGTTCAGTATTAAATCCAATTGGCAAATACCAAACTGCTGTATTCTTTAAATATAATAATGGTTATGTTAGAGCAGTTTGTGAATTTGTAGTAATGGATAATAATAATTGTAGTGATTGGTTTATTATTGGAAATGATTTATTGACAAAATTTGGCATTAAACTAGATCCTGCAAACAGTTGTTTCACCATAGGCGTGAATGGTAAGAGAAAATTCAAAATATGTTCTGAAAATTCAGTATATGCCATTTCTCCTAGAGAAGAACAACTGAAAGGTGGAAGAACCACCAATGAAGTGGGTGAATTGGAAAATGAAATCCAAAAGGCCTCTTTCAGCCCTCAACTTTCAAAGACTGAAGAAGAAGATATTTTGAGATTAATTAAATCATATCCTATGGCATTTGCTCATGGCTCAAATGAACTAGGATTGGTCAAAGACCATGAGATGAAAATCTCTCTAAGCTGTGATCTGGATAATATTCCTGGCAGCTTAAAAAAGAAACCTTACCCAGCATCTCCTGCAAAAAGGAAAGATATTGAAGACAATATAAAATTTTTGTTGGAAATGGGTATTGTTGAAAAAGTGGACACAACACCTAAGTATTGTGTCATTTCACCAGTATTAATCTCTTATGAAAAAGATAAGGCAAGATTATGTGGTGATTATAGAGCTCTGAATACATATACAGTAGATGATATTTACCCTCTACCAAGGATAGCTTCTATCCATGCTACCTTACAAGGAGCAAAATATATTTCCTGTCTGGATGGGAACAAGGGTTACCACCAGATTCCTGTGGAAAGAAATTCTCAAAATTACTTATCAATAACCACACATATGGGTATATTTAAGTATGTGAGAATGCCATTTGGCCCAAAGAATGCCCCTTCAGTCTTCCAAAAATTGATGGATAGTGTTTTTCATCAGGAAATGGTTGAAGGATGGCTATTGGTCTATATTGATGACATCATAGTGTTTTCAAAAACATATGATGAACATTTAAATCACCTGAAAAGAGTCTTTCAAAAAATGGATGAAATTAATATGACTATTGCATTAAAGAAATGTAAGTTTGGATTTCAATCCTTGAAAGTACTGGACATGTTGTATCTGGATTACAAATTTGTGTTGACCAGAATAAAGTGGCAGCAATTAAAAACATTGGGATACCTAAAAATGTAAAAGAGGTTCAAAGTTTTTTGGGTATGTGTGGATATTATAGACAATATATTAAAAATTACCAATCCATTGCAGCCCCTTTAACAACATTAATCAGGAAGAATGAAGCTTTCATTTGGAATAATGAAAGACAACACGCCTTTAATAAATTAAAGGAATGTTTAATGTCAGCTCCAATATTGGGACTGCCAGATTTCACCCTACCTTTTATCTTGTACACTGATGCAAGTTTCATAGGTTTGGGTGCTGCTTTACAGCAAAAACAGATAATAAATGGAAAATTATCTGAAGTAGTTATCTGTTATATATCCAGAACCTTAAGAAAAACAGAATTAAGGTATGGTGCCACACAGCTAGAATGTTTAGCCGTGGTGTGGGCTTTGGAGAAACTTCATTACTATCTGGAAGACCAGAAGTTTGAACTTATAACAGATTGCAGTGCAGTAAAATCATTACTAAACATGAAAACACCTAATAGGCACATGTTTAGATGGCAACTAGCTGCACAAGAGTACAGAGGAAGAATGACAATCACTCACAGAGCAGGAACATTGCATTCAAATGTGGATTTATTATCCAGAAGTCCTTTGCCAAATGATGCTGACAACCCAGCTTATGTACCTGAAAATGAGGTTATACATATATTTGGGATTTATATAGTGGATTTAGAAGAAGAGTTTATGCAAACTATATTGGAAAATTATTCATCTGATAAAGATTTGTCTAAACTATCTACCATTCTTAATGATCCAACAAATGCCTCCATGAGTGCATTAATTAAAACCTTGCCTCCAAAGTATAAAAATGCATTGGAAAAAGGTAAACTATCAATTGAAGATGGATATATATATTACAGGAAAAAGTTAAGCAATGTAATAGTAATACCACCTTCTATGAAAGAGTTAATGTTGAGTACTTGTCATGATGACATCTTAGCTGGTCATTTTGACTTTAACAAAACATTAACCAGAGTTAAAAATACAGCCTGGTGGATAAACATGAAAGAGGATGTACAAAAATACATTGAAACATGTGACTCTTGTCAGAAATCTAAAAGATTAACTGGGAAGAGAGCTGGATTGTTACAACAAATAGAGCAGCCAAAAGCTCTATGGGAAATTATAAACATGGATTTTGTAACTGGCTTGCCATTAGCAGGAAAAGAAAGTTTCAATTCTTGCTGGGTAATAGTGGATAGATTAACAAAAATGTGTAAGTTTATCCCTACCCATAAAGAGGTATCTGCTAAAGACTTGGCGTTACTATGGTGGACTCAGATGATGAATACTGCTGGGTTCCCCAAAGCCATAATCTCTGACAGAGATCCTAAATTTACTTCAGAGTTCTGGACATCTTTGATGGAAGTATCAGGTTGTCAATTAAAATTGTCTACAGCACACCATCCACAAACTGATGGGCTGGCTGAGAGGATGATACAAACTCTAGAAGACATGATCAGAAGATATTGTGCCTTTGGATTAGAATGCAAAGACAATGAGAAATTCACACATGACTGGGTAACATTAATTCCTGGCCTTGAATTTGCTTATAACAGCACAACTCATTCTGTAACAGAGAAGAAACCATTTGAACTCTGGCTGGGATATGTACCAAATACCCCAGTAAATCATTTAAATAAACTACCAAGGTTGGATATACACCCTGGCACTAAATCCTTTATTCATATGCAACAAATGTGTAGAAAGCATGCAGAAGAATGCATCCAAAAAGCATTTGAATATGAAAAGAAAAGGTGGGACAAATCTCATAAAGAATTTGAATTTAAAAAGGGAGATGAGGTCCTCATATCAACACTACATTTTAACTTACAAGGTAATGTTAAATTAAAGGATCCCTTTGTAGGACCTTTTGTAGTAAATAAAATGGTTGGGAATAATGCAGTGGAAGTCATATTATATGCTCCATATGATAGGAAACATCCAGTTTTCCCTATCTCATTATTGAAACCTTACCATGCAAATGATCCTGACTTATTTCCAAAAAGAAGGGGAAGGCCTAAAAAGCAACCTGAAGAAATTGTGGAAAAAGCAGAGATTGAAAAAATACTCAAGAAAAGAATCCTTACTAAAGAAAAAGGAACTGAGTATTTACTAAGATTTAAAGGGAAATCAAATGAATTTGATAAATGGATACCTGAAATAGAAATTTCTAATTTATCCACCCTTCTTAAAAAATTTAAACAGAAATAAATTTCTGTTCAACCAGCTGAGGGGTTAAAAAACCAGTACTCATAATATTTTATTATGTTTTATTTCTTTAAAGTTGAATCTTTAATGCTACAGATTTATTCTGAATACCTGAAAATTACAAATTAATAAAATAAAATGTATAACTTATCATTTTTTTTATTGTTTTTTTTGGGTGGGCGAGTGTCAGCCTGTATATCTCCAGGACTGAGTAAAAAGTAATTATAAGTTATGTTAAACACATGAACTATACATGGGAATAATAAATAAGAGTACACAAATAGTATACATAAGTAAAATTATGATAATACACAAAAAATGCCATTATAACACCTTATATACACGCATATATCCACCTTTTATAGGTCTTATGTACTTAATATTAAGTTGGAATATGTTAGGGTAATCTTAAGAACCTTAAGTATAAGGCTACATAATTTTTAAGTACACTTAAAGCTGTTATATTCATTGTTTTATGCAAAAAACAAGAAATGCGCTTTATTTCACTTAAAAGTTGACTATATGCGCTATAAAATTGAGAATATCAAAATTGCGCTTTGACAGATCAATTGGGCTCATTTAGAACTATTGATTTGGCTATTTAAATGCATAAAAATAACACTTTTCAAATTTGGTGTTTTTTATGCCAGAAATGGCTTCTGTGTACTGGCCACATACTGCCTGCTTTTTTCCCATGTGAATAGCTTCATTTTTAGCAAAGTTAGCTTTTTCACACTATAATTACCCCACATTCTACGCCCACTGTGGGGAAACACACTAAAATAGGCAACAGGCGCTTATTTAGTGTCCTAGCTTAATTAATAATGCATTGACCTTGTTTATATGCACTAATTTCATTAATAACCTCACTCTTGGAACTTTATTTCATCACCACGCTTAAATTCGCCTAATTTTAGTCAAGGATTTACCCGTGCAAGAGCCTGCCAAGAACTGCATGTAGTTACCCCACATCTCACGCTCTTTTTTAAGTTTTTGGGTGGTTTCTCAGTCAATTTTGGTTATTTTTGAATGGGAATTTCACGTAGTATAATGTCAGGATTAGCCCCATTATTTCTACAGTCAATCCCCCTTATTATTAAGCTATTATTAACCTTAAAAAGTCTCCTTTAGTCTTTAATATTATTGTTTTATACGCATATACTCTCTTTTTGTCTTTTTCTTTAATTTTGATGGATTTCCCTTATTATTACAGGATTTTGGCGGGTGTTACTCTTCTAATTATGTCATGGGTTACTGGGAATGTTGATAGGCATGTCTATTAGTTGTTTAGAGGCGTCATTAACTGTGTATTGGGTGGTACATCAAGGGAATTATTGGGGAACTCAGTGTGTATAAAAGGAGGAGGTTTTTGGGTTGTATTTCTTCATTCTTTATCATTACAATTTAACCAATATAACCAAACCAATTACAATACATATCAATTAGTACTTTTATAAGACTTTTGAACAGTATCTGAATTTATATAATCTATTTTTCTACCAACTATAAAGATTGTAAGCCATATATAAGAATAGTGAGAATTATATTACTGAGACCTCTATATTTGATTATATTTTACAACTTAGTGGATTAAAACTACAGTATTCATATAGGACCATTAAAATCTTCTAGACAACTGACTATTCAAGCTAGTTCACGTCCTTGTACTTGACCCTATCCTGACAACAGAAGTGCCCATGGTTATGTTGTTACAGTTCTTGGCATCCCTATTTCTTGGAGTGCCAGACGACAGAGGATGGTGGCTCCTTCCACATCTACAGCCAAAACATGGCTCTATTGTTTGGTGTAAAGAATCCTTTGTGGACAGTTGGTAGAGTGAAAGTGCAGGGTCTGCACATGTGGATGCACTGTTTTCAAGCATAGTCTTTAGGAGCACTGAAGCAAGGAAGAGTTGATGGGTCAAAATCAGGGGATCCAAGATTTACCATGATCTGTGGTGGAACAAGAAAAAAGAATAAAGTGATAAGAAATAAAATTTTTATCAGTGATGGGTAGAAGATGAAGGGATGTTGAAGTTCAACAAGTTGAATGTGGGCATGTATGCATGGGAACAGGTGTAAATTCTTATGCAAAAAGGCAGTAGTCACCCAAGACTTTAAACTGAGGAATATTAGTCCCCCAAGACTATAAACTGAGGATAGCAGATGTTTTTACAAAAACTTTAGGTCCTATTAACATTAGAAAATCACTTAATGAATTGTGTATATCGTGAATTTTTTTTTCCTTTCTTTGTATATCCATTTCTTTTTCTCTCACGTCTTTCCTTTATTTCTTTACTTTGGGTGTTGGGTACTTGTTGTGTGGGGGGGTGTTATAGTAGAAGGTTAGGTTAGATTAGGTTACACAACAAGTGTTGTATATAGTGTGCCCCGACCCACTTGTCCGTTCTTCATTCCTACCGGAGAGTGGAATGGCAAGACTGACTACCTGTGGATTTGGGTACTGGCACAATAGGTTAGTACAACTTAGTAATGAACCTCATTCCTACCGGAGAGTGGAATGGTGAGACTGACTACCCGTGGATTTGGGTACTGGAACAATACTAGAGAACATATATATATATCCCTAGCAACCAGTGTCCTTCAATAAATTCCCCTTTTCTAAATTTATGGAGCTCAATACCCTTCTGACACTACTTTTCCATTTATGCTTTCTGCTTTTCCTTATCCTGAATTCCTCTTTTCACTTTTTCATTTCCTCAAGAACAAAATTTATTCCACAGCTCCAAAATTCAATCTACAGCACTCAAATTTCACACCACACCTACCCAGTTGAATTCCAAAACTAACACCTTGAGAAAAAAGGTGACTCATCAGCCACTAACCTATGCTGATGCAGTGGCAAGTTATTATCAAATCTGGCCTGTTATGTCAGCTGTTTTTTACTCATGGTAACCAAGGTGAGTTTTTTTTCTCAACATCCACCTTCTGTATATGGACTCACCTTAATAGATCTAGTTGGATTAAAACTAATGGCTGAAACATGTATTAGAAATGGCTAAGAGCATCCACACTCCCAAGTTAAATTAGCTTTGGTATACATTATTTACAGAAAATAGCCACTAAAATTCCACACTTGCCTATGTTCAGTCTCTTTGTAAAGGGTAAATCAGTAATTTTTTCAGTAAATTGTGGATCTTTCCACAAAATATTGAACCATTAGTGTAGCTCATTTTCTTCCCTGAAATTTTTACAGTAATTCATCTCACTTGCTCAAGCTTGCAACAACTCACTACCTCTGATTCATTAAAACTTCACTCTTAGCAAAAACTAAATTACTTTTCATTCTCTTACTCAACACTACTTTTCTCACCTCTCATCATCACATCACACCCAAAATTATCACTTTATTTTATTATAATACTTTCCAAACTGTGTCTATATCTCATAGCTCCAATAAATTTGAAAATACGAGAAAATGGTCACCCAATTGGTCTCAAGATGAGTAGGAACAACTTGCTATATCTTGGATCTTCATTGGAAAACAACCAAAATTTTCTATGTACCAATCTGGAGAGATGTTTTATAGGAAAATTGAAACCCATTTTAATGAGTATAGTAAGGCAAAATATAGAGATTATAAATAGATATAAATACCATAGGTTTTATTTCATTTTTAGACTTAAATTTTTACTAAAACCTGTCTTATATTTTTCAATCATATTTAGATGGAAAGCCCTAAACATGTTGTGGTACACATCCCGCAGTAATGCAGAAAATGTCTCAGATAGCAGGAGCACAACAAAGGGGTTTCTAAGACGTATGGAAATGGAAGTGCAACAAAGGGATCTTTAAGAGCATAGAAAAAGTAGACTCTCTGCGCACAGTTTTTTTTGTGTACTATGGCTATACTAGCCGCGGCAAGTAAAGAAATGAAGGAAATGTGTACTGATCTATAAGACAAGAGGATATGGTATGTACTTGTGAAAACTATAGTTAGCGCTGGACGCATACTACAGAATTGAGGAACAACAACAAGCGATGGCATAAAAAATTAGGCTAAAGATGATACCTTTTGGGTAAAGTGGTGTTCACCTTTTAGGATAAAAGAAGTGTCAAGAAAAAAAAGTAGTGAAAGGAAAACAAATAGGTTGTAAGTAGCGCTCAAAGAAAGGAGTAGAAAGTAAGATCTGAAACAGGGAAGTTATTTGCTCAGTGCGGACAGTTTCACTACTAGCAGGGACTCATGTGGTGAGATAAGGTTATACAATAGGTACAAAGGCTGTGCTGTACCTATTATTTAAACAGGAATTTCAGAAAAATAGGGTATTTACAGGAGAGTGGAGTTTCAGGTGCTGATAGTAGCTTCTCTCTAGATGTTTTAGGTGCTATTAGAACCAAGACTTACGCTAACAATTGTACATAGACTAATGAGACATTTAGATACTGTTTGACACTCTTGTATAGTGCTAAACCTATGTAGGAAACCAAGTGGGGAAAAAGAGCATAGGGGTAAAGAACTGAACATACAGTTGTATATAAACAGCACTCATCTTTTGGTGGAAAGAGAAGCATCAGTGAGAAGGTAGAAGTATAGAAGAATATTGTGTCAATGTAAATAACTAGTTATACCTGATTACTATATCTTACTTATTTCTAACCTATATCTTAACCTAACATTATGATAGAGACAAGCACTATGTATGGATGCGTGTATCATTTCTGATTCCGCATCCACTTTTCTTCTCCTAATTATTTTATTCATTTATTTTACTTATTGCTTGTCCTTTGTCCTCCCTCCCTCAAGTCACTTCCTCTTGTCCACTCTGTCCCAAGTCCTATCCATCCCTAGTCCATCTTGTCCACTTTAGTCCTTTATTATTTAACTTACCTGTCACTTTTGCTTATCAGGTAACATTGTAAGTTTGCTCCACTACAGCAATGCATCCACTTTTCTTCTCCTAATTATTTTATTCATTTATTTTACTTATCGCTCGTCCTTCGTCCTCCCTCCCTCAAGTCATTTCCTCTTGTCCACTCTGTCCCAAGTCCTATCCGTCCCTAGTCCATCTTGTCCACTTTAGTCCTTTATTATTTAACTTACCTGTCACTTTTGCTTATCATATTGTAGAGTAGATGTGTGTGTAGACTACAGTATAGAGTATAATAGATAAAGAGGAAAAACAGATGTATTTTTTTGTACATAATGGTGTGCATACCAGAAGTAATGCTGTAGGGTAATTTATTGCTACAGTAAGGATAGTATTGAATAGAGCACTTCAAGAGGGAGTGACTGAGAATACTAGCTCTTACTGAGAAAAGATCTAGCCAACAGTTTGATTACTTATATTAAAATATATATTTCCCTTTTTCTTAAGAAACATCTCTATAAGTTACTCTACTCTCAGCTCCAACAAGGTTAAATAACCTTACTTATAATACGTCATTTCACTGTTTTTAGAATAACAGTGATAGGCACTTTTTTTAAAATAGTTTTTTTTGTTTGGAAAGAAGAACCAACACATCTCAGACATTTTCTACTGCATAGTACTTTAGAGCTTTCTACAACTTCAACCTTGAAATTAAGCACTATATATAATTAAATTGAAAGAAACCCACCTAGTTGAAGCTCACCCAGAAAATTAATGAGTCGTGCACTATATCTTTATCAAGAACAAACAAAATCACCTTTTAAAAGCTTGACTGCGTGGGAAAAACTTAGGCATGTTCCTAAATGGAGAATTGATTCAAGTAAAGATCTTAAATCAAGTAACAAATGCTTATTAAGTGATATCAACAGATTAGAAGTTCCAAGCAGTGATATTGAAGTGAAAACACATATTGGCACTCCACAATAATCCTTTTCTCCATGTCCTCTGGGTTTTAAAAATTTAAAAGAACATTGTATTAGTGAGGCAAGCAATCTTGAGGAAAAAACTAACCTGGCTTTGAAGATGGGAAAAATGGCAGAAAATCAATTATCAGCAATGAAGTTAATGGAAAAACACAATGAGCTTACCAAACAAAAAATTTTACTTACAAAAGAGAAACTCTCAATTCAAAAAGAGTGCCCCCGATTGGAGAAAGAACAAAATTTAAGTGAAATGAGATATAATGATATAAAACATCTTCTACTTCTTAAATAAAATAATCTTTGTACTGATGAATACTTGGAACATTTACAAAAAATGAAGGAGGACATGAAAAGGAGTTGGATAGAAAAGAGAAACTCTTGAATTAAAATATAAGTTGCTCTATTTGTTTATTCGTAAATCTTAAAATGGATATAAAGAAGTAAAGAAAAGTTATAGAATTAATAATAGATGTATATCAATAAATTAAATCTTATAAATATTTTTATAAATAATAAATAACATATATAAAAATTAATAAACAATAATTAAATAATAAAAATTTATTAAATTAAAAATAAAAGACAAAAACAATAATTATAGATGTAATACTAGTATATCAATATGTATAAGAAAAAGAAAAATGAGTCAAAATAAAAGGAACAGAACAGTTTATATATTATTACTAGGTCTCCTAGAAAAGTAAAAAAAGTGAGCAAATATATATTTTGGTTAAAAAGAGATATGATAATAATAAGATAAATGGTTACTTACCAAATATTATGGAGAATAAATAATTTTTAAAGCATATTATTTTATTGCTTAATAAAATGATTTATGAGATGGAAAATGTTTATAATAATTTTATTTATATTTCTTAATAGAAAATAATAATTAAAATTAAATAATACATAATATATATACATTAAATTATATAAATATTTTTATAAATAATAAATAACATATGTATATATAATAAATAATAATTAAAATAATTTTTTTATAAAATTAGAAATAAAATACAAAAACAAAAATTATGAGATGTAATACTAATATATCAATATGTAAAAGAAAAAGAAAAGTGAGTCAAAAAAGAAGGAACAGACCAGTAAATATATTTTTTATGTGCCTCTTAGAAAGCCTGAATTGTGGGACTCTGTGGAGAAAATAGGAGGTGAAATTTAAAAAAAAATCACTATACCAGTGAGCTGAGAGGAGAGAAGAAAGAGGAGAGAGGAGGAATAATACTTACTAGTAGGATATTCCAATGTATGTTAGTTCTTCAGAAGATCCATTTACCTCCTCTCTCCTCTCACCTTTTTTTTCTTGCAGTCAAGCAAAAAATGGCTCTTCCAAAAATTAAGAGGCAAGAAAAGTAATTTGTAAGTATTTTTCCTCCTTTTTCCTCTCTCCTCTTGCTTTAGACAACCCTATAGTACTAGCTATAGGCCTTGACCAAGGAAGATGAAGAAAAACTAGAGAGAAAATCCCCTGTCCCTTTGAGAAATACCAGGTGAGATTTATTTGCTACAGCACATTTGAGATTGTTACTATAACCCTTCTAACAACTTCTTGACTTCTTAATAAGTCAATAAAGTAGCCCACAGGATTACAAACCAAAGAAAACATGAAATTCAGAAAGATCCACACCAGAAAACCAAAACACTTTGCACTTGTTGCACAAAACACAGCAATAATAATTGATGCAGATGGCAAAGCTACATCATAAAAACCAGTTTCAAAAGTAAAGTTGAATGAAGAACTCACCTTGCAAAAAACACAGCCAATTGTTACCAAAAAACAGTGAAAAACAAGTGATAAACAGTGATCTAATTACCTGATGGTTGTATGAAACTTAAAGTTGCCCCAAACTATCTTCCTCAGTATGTACACACAGACCCCCATCTAAAAGTCTATGGTACAGCAACTAATTTGGCATTTCTGCCAGCCAAATTTCATAAAAACCCTCTAAAGGTGCTCCCCAGAATGCTACGGTAGAGGTGGGTGGGCAGCCCTCCTGAAGGAAGCCGTGCCCCATAAAGCCAGAAAACCACTAAAAACAACTAAAAAAACAGAAAAAAACAGAAAACATCTTAAACCTTAAAATATACTAAAATATCATCCTGAAATAAAATGTAGAGAAAATCAGCTCTACCTAATGGTACTAAGCACTTAACCCTAAGATGTAAGGTTCTCCCAGAAAATTCAAAAAACAAAATCAAACAATTATAGGAAAAAATGAAAAGTGACCAATAGAGCCCTTAAAACTTAGAATATAAATCTATTATCAAAAAATAAATATAGAGAAAAACCAGGGCTATCTAATAATAATGGCCTTGTCCCCGTAGTTCCAATATTCAGCCTGTGAATCCAGAAAAACACCATAAACAGAAATCAATGTCATTTAAGACATCACCAAACTGTACCAATATACACAACAAAGGCCCCAGCCAATGTTGGATGCCCAAATCTTCCCTGAAATTAAGAATTTCCACACTCTTCCTTCTTCAACAACCATTATTTTCAAACACTTTTCAAAATCAACCCTTGAGATGGGTCCCTGTCAATACTGTATTGACTATAACCTTATCTGTACCTCAACACCACCAGCTCATCCATACAGAAACAGTTGGACTGCATGCTATTCCAGAAATATATCTTGCTACAGACATGGTCCCTTATCCTCTTCATCAACTTTATCTACACCTCAACCTGGTCCATCATTGAACAGAACTAAAAAATTTAGACCTTCCATCCTGATACCCAGATTAATCAAAAAAATACACCCTTCCAAAAAGAGCACCAACACCATTATAAACACTAGTTCCACAATACCTGGTCCTTCTGATGGTTAAACCAATTTTTCTCCATACTGAAATTAATACTAATTACTTTCCAGTTCATCCCCATCCAGAAAGTGATGATGACCATGTTGGAACAATTGAAGCACCAACACCAAATCATTTTCCCACCATTAAGGCAAAATTTCAACAACACTCTTCTCAACAGAAACGTCTCCTACTAAACTACTTCCAATCCACTCCGTCTAAAGATCCACAGGACATTGAGAAAATAAGATACCTCATCCACCAATTCAAAACTAATGCTGAACACAATATTTCATCTCTTGATTCATGACTGAAATTCTTGACTTAGAAATAAAAAATTTGACCACTGTCCAGACTTCCTGAATGTAGCCAACATACAAATAAATCCCTCAGTTTAAAGTCTTGAGGGACTAACAGCCCTCATTTTATAGTCTTGGGGGACTAACAGCCCTCATTTTATAGTCTTGGGGGACTCAAAAACCTCAGTTTATAGTCTTGGGGGACTCAAAACCTAAATCAAAAAAACAGAACCAGAGATCAAACCATTAAAGACTCACTGAAATAAAATCAAATTCTGGGGTAGCTGTTCTACAGAGCAGCCAGCTCATCAGTTACCCCCACACTTTCCTTAACTAAATCAGAGAACCCCCCTTTTAGATTCCCTCTGCCCAATTATCATACAAAAATATCAGTTTATAGTCCTGAAGGACTCACCCATTTCCAATCCTCAGTTTATAGTCTTGGGGGACTAATATTCCTCAGTTTAAAGTCTTGGGTGACTACTGCCTTTTTGCATAAGAATTTACACCTGTTCCCATGCATACATGCCCACATTCAACTTGTTGAACTTCAACATCCCTTCATCTTCTACCCATCACTGATAAAAATTTTATTTCTTATCACTTTATTCTTTTTTCTTGTTCCACCACAGATCATGGTAAATCTTGGATCCCCTGATTTTGACCCATCAACTCTTCCTTGCTTCAGTGCTCCTAAAGACTATGCTTGAAAACAGTGCATCCACATGTGCAGACCCTGCACTTTCACTCTACCAACTCTAGATGTCAAACTATACAACAGGGATTGTGACTCTTGTAACTCCAAAAAGATAAGATGTGATAGAGACTCCAATTATCCTCTACCTCCACTTTCATCTTCCCACTAATACATTTCCAGATCCACTACTAGATCCCCAGAACTAGGCACAGCCTCTTCTTCTTTATCATTAGCTCCTTTTAGAAACTCCAGGTGATCAGTCCCTAGAACACTCTCTAAAAGGGTAGCTTTACCTTCCCAAAAATCTGCTTTTACCTCTGAAAATACAGATTTAAATACTTGAAAAATATCTCCTAGGCTTCTATACTGCATCCAGGTGGCCAGCCTGCCTCACTAGGAAGTAAAAATCAGGCTCAAAACTTTAAAATTCAAACAGAAAGAAGCCAAAATCCTCCACACAAACAACAAAACTTCTATGCTAAAACCTCCTAGTGCTCCCAGAAAAATGTAAACAAAAACTTCAAAGTTCAATAATGTTAAAACTTCCCAACCTTCCAGAAGAACTGCTAGAGCTCCCCAAGGAAGAACTAGAACTTCCAAAACTGCTCCATACAGAAGAAGAAACTACACTTCTCCTCTGCCTTCCAAATATTCTCCTGAAAGTTCATTTTCTTCAAAAAATTCATCCAGAAGACAACAATCAGACCCTAGATCACCTTCACTTGCTTCATCATGAAACAACTTTGGTTCTTGAGAACCAGGAACCAATCCAACTAAGCAGGATATCAATAACAAAAACAACAAAAAAAACAAATCTTTTTCTCCAGTTAGACACCAGGAACAGATCCATCCCAGTTCACCATCTCAGAACCCAATGGAAGAAGATTAAGAAAACCCATATCTATCTCTGGCTGATCCTCCAACCTCACATCTTTCCATTCCTTCAGATGTCCAAATTCCTATGGCTTACAATTTTGAAAAACTTCCCATCTGTAAACATCATAATATTTCATCCAAATTCATCAACAAAAACAATTTCTGAGTGAAATTCTTCTTGTTTTGATGGCACCTTCCTCCTGAAATTACTATCAGAGTTGTAAAACCTTTTGAAATATCTTTAACCCTGAATTATGAGGATATGAAGAAAAAACAAAGCATCATGTGTTTTGAACATGCTAAAGGCTTTTGCCCTTCATGGACCATTGAATGAGTTTGAAAATACCCTGAGAAAGAAACTTACAGAGGACCACTGGAAGATGTCAACAATCATCAAGCACATCTTCCAAAATTCTATTCCAGCCTCTTCTGCTTCCTTCCACAAACTAACCTTGAACTGGTTCCAGACCATTACAATCCATACCATCTTTCCAAAAGAACACACTTTAAAGACCACAGTGCATCCAAAAGCCCTAAAAAAACAAAAACATCAAAACAATCCTAACCAACCTCCAGAAGCTTCTTCTTCCAGACATTAAATTATTTAAAACATAAAAAAAACAAAAAAAAATAAAGTAATAAATAAAGAAAACAAATAAAAATTAGCGATTCAAAAAAATATTGTTATTTTCACTACAAAATATAGGGGGTGGACTTACTAGCAAGTCCCCAACCTGAAATCAGATGGAACTTAGAATGAACTCATATTAAAATCATACTGAAATCTACTTGAAAACCCACCTAAAACTGTTCTGCTGAGTGGTGATCTTCCCTGATTGTAAAGTTCCTTTGTCAACAGCTCTATGTGTGTTCAATCTGTGGTGAGTTTGGGTCCAAGGTTGCAGACTTGTTTGCAGGTGCGCCCCCCATATTGTGTGGTGTTTTATTTTTATTTTTATTTTTATTTTTATTTTTATTTTTATTTTTATTTTTATTTTTATTTTTATTTTTATTTTTATTTTTATTTTTATTTTTATTTTTATTTTTATTTTTATTTTTATTTTTATTTTTATTTTTATTTTTATTTTTATTTTTATTTTTATTTTTATTTTTATTTTTATTTTTATTTTTATTTTTATTTTTATTTTTATTTTATTTTTATTTTTATTTTTATTTTTATTTTTATTTTTATTTTTATTTTTATTTTTATTTTTATTTTTATTTTTATTTTTATTTTTATTTTTATTTTTATTTTTATTTTTATTTTTATTTTTATTTTTATTTTTATTTTTATTTTTATTTTTATTTTTATTTTTATTTTTATTTTTATTTTTATTTTTATTTTTATTTTTATTTTTATTTTTATTTTTATTTTTATTTTTATTTTTATTTTTATTTTTATTTTTATTTTTATTTTTATTTTTATTTTTATTTTTATTTTTATTTTTATTTTTATTTTTATTTTTATTTTTATTTTTATTTTTATTTTTATTTTTATTTTTATTTTTATTTTTATTTTTATTTTTATTTTTATTTTTATTTTTATTTTTATTTTTATTTTTATTTTTATTTTTATTTTTATTTTTATTTTTATTTTTATTTTTATTTTTATTTTTATTTTAATTTTGATTTTAATTTTAATTTTAATTTTAATTTTAATTTTAATTTTAATTTTAATTTTAATTTTAATTTTAATTTTAATTTTAATTTTAATTTTAATTTTAATTTTAATTTTAATTTTAATTTTAATTTTAATTTTAATTTTAATTTTAATTTTAATTTTAATTTTAATTTTAATTTTAATTTTAATTTTAATTTTAATTTTAATTTTAATTTTAATTTTCATTTTTATTTTTATTTTTATTTTCATTTTCATTTTTATTTTTATTTTTATTTTTATTTTTATTTTTATTTTTATTTTTATTTTTATTTTTATTTTTATTTTTATTTTTATTTTTATTTTTATTTTTATTTTTATTTTTATTTTTATTTTTATTTTTATTTTTATTTTTATTTTTATTTTTATTTTTATTTTTATTTTTATTTTTATTTTTATTTTTATTTTTATTTTTATTTTTATTTTTATTTTTATTTTTATTTTTATTTTTATTTTTATTTTTATTTTTATTTTTATTTTTATTTTTATTTTTATTTTTATTTTTATTTTTATTTTTATTTTTATTTTTATTTTTATTTTTATTTTTATTTTTATTTTTATTTTTATTTTTATTTTTATTTTTATTTTTATTTTTATTTTTATTTTTATTTTTATTTTTATTTTTATTTTTATTTTTATTTTTATTTTTATTTTTATTTTTATTTTTATTTTTATTTTTATTTTTATTTTTGTTTAATTTTAATTTTAATTTTAATTTGTATTTTAATTTTAATTTTATTGTTATTGTTATTTTTATTTTTATCTTTATTTTTATTTTTAACTACTAAACTACTTACATACTAAAAAAAATGAAAATAATTAAGCAAAATTGCCCAACAAAATTATGAGAGCTGAGAAATTAAAATGAAAAGAACAATAATAATATGAAATAACTAATTATTACAAATGGTATCCCCCAGCCGATTGATGAGCTGATCCCCTGATACCTTACCAACATCCAAGTGTACCTTCTGGTGGCTACATCTTTAAACAAATTTTAAATGATTTGAAAAAAAATTTAGCGATTAATAAAAGTAATAAAAAATAAAACATAGAAAAAAAATGAATTAAATAAAAAAAAAAATTAGCATTTCCCGGCCAATTGATAAGCCTTTCCCCACCAATGCTTGCCAACATCCATGTGACCCTGATGTGGTAACACCATAAGTTTGTGATTTTTCCCTCTTTACATCCTAATAACCCCCATAAAAAATTAAAAAGAAAAAATTTAAAACTACTATTTAACACAACCATAAACACAAAAATCAGAAAAAGAAAAAGAGAAAGTCTGGCTCCATAGAAAGTCAAGTCCAAAGAAATGATCACTGGGTGGGCTCCCTCCAATAAGTAAAAATGATGGGAGACCACCAGTGATCCGCCACCAATCCAAATGAAATAAAGAAGCGAGTCCCAAGCCAGTTTTAAGTCAGAGTGGACTAAAAACATGAAAAAAAAACCAGAACTAGGATTCAACTAGGACAAACAAAATACTTGATAAAGAGTTATGGGGTAACTGTTCGACAGAGAAGCCAGCTCATCAGTTGCCCCCACACTTGCCAAAATAAAAACTAGAAGCCCCCCCTGGGTACCTTCTAACAAACACAACATCCAACACAATAAACCAAAACAAATAAATGTGAAGGGTCCGGCACTTGAAGATTAAAAGAATTTTCAGTTTAAAGTCATAGAGGACTAAAAACTGTGAAGAAAAACCAATACTAGGGTTCAAGCAAATTAAGAGAAGGGGTTGGAAACTGACAATCCGGGGTAACTGTTGATAGAGCAGCCAGCCCATCAGTTACCCCCACACTTGCCAAGATAAAATATAGAAGCCCCACCCTTGGGTACCTTCTAAAAAAAAGTTTCCAACAAAACAGATGCACAGCATCACCCAAAAATCCAAAACTAAAGAATGGTCCATAGTTTATCCTCATTGCAGAGTCAATCTTCTTCACTTCTAGTTCCTCTTGGGTAAAATCTCTTCACCTGATCAGAAGCAACTCTCCTCTTTAAGACTGCACCATCTAACTCTTCCAAAACATAAGAACCTCCAGAAATTAGAGATCTGCCTCTGTAAGGTCCATTCCATCTTTCAGGAAACATTTTTCCCCACTGACTCTCCAAAATTCTATTATACACCAAAACCAAACAACCAGGTTTCAAGGGATTCCTGAGTCTATGAGCCAACTTCTTGTCCCAGTTTTTGACTGATTGATTTCTTATCTTCATCATTCTAGAGTATGCCTTCTCTTGACATTCTTCTTTACATTCCAACGGTTGCATCCTGGCACAGAGCAAATCTTCTGTTGAGCATACATCATCCCAATCAATTCCAAGATAAGATACAGCTTCCAAATCCACTGGTAGAACAGATTTCTGATCAAACATTAATTAATAAGGAGAATTGCTAGTTGTCCTCTTCACCCTGACCCTATCAGCAAATAACACCAATGGTAAATAATGCCTCCACTTTTCAGTACTATCTCCACACATCTTCACCAAAGCATTATTGATAACTTGATGGCCTCTTTCATCCATGCCTTCAGCTTCAGGATAATAAGGTGTAGCCACTCTAGCTTTAGAACCAATGCTTGCCACAGCTTCTTTAAATTGAGCTCCAAACTCTGGCCAACCATCAACATTAACCCACTTCATCAATCCATATCTAAACACCCATTCCTTCTTCAAAAATTCTGCCACATTCTTGGCAGTCAAATTAACCAGAGGCGCTGCCTCCACCCAACCAAACAAATCATCCCTAGCAACAATAAAATATTTATATCTGCCCTCTTTAATATTGACAGCATCCAAACTGACACTTCCAAACACAGTTGATTCACCAGTAGCATGGCCAACCTCTTTAGGTTTCAAGTGACTTCTTCTTTTACATTCTTCACAAGATTGAACCCAACCCTACACAGCCAACTTCATACCTGGCCACCAAAATCTGTCTTCTACTCTTCTATAAGTCTCCCCAAAGCCTCTATGACCAAGGTCATCATGCAAATACTTTAACACCACCTCTTGAACCTTCTTCTGAGTCACCAAAACTTGAGGATTTGGATGTCTCCTCCTCATCAACCTCCTTCCTGACACATAGAATCCAGGACTTTTCTTCTTGATTTCCACCCAAGTATGATCTTCACAAATATCTGGCCTCTTCAAGGTCAACAGATATTCAACCAAAATAAAATAAAACCCAGTGTGACCCCAGGTCTCATCTTCAAAATCCAACAACACAACATCCAAGGGTACAACCCTATCATCAAAATCACCAGTGTGCACATGAGCAACACGACCAGCCCAACCAGGACACCAATCCCTAAACTTTGGTACATCCTTTCCCTTCCACTGAATCTTAAGATAATCCAGTTCACTAACAAAAACACCATTTTCTAAATTTGAGCCATCCCAAACAACAGCTTCATCTTCATGAACAAAAACATCCTGATCACCAGAATCAAGATCAGAATCAGCCAGTTTAGCCTCTTTCAGAAGGATAGAACAATCTTCTAGTTAAGCATCATGGGTGAGGTGAGAAAAATCTTCAGAAACCTTTGTGCTGGCCCTAGCCACTGGGACATCTTCATTAAATTCTATAGAATCAGAATCTTCATCTGTGGTTGGTCTCCTTGATAATCCATCTGGCATTGTAAAAAGTTTTCCATGTTTATGTACCAGGTCAAAAGAAAAATGCTGAATAAATGCCACTCATCTAGTCATTGGAGCATTTGGAAAACTAGGTGTATTGATCATTTGAACCAGAGATTTACCCTCCACCTGCAGCTCAAAATTCTGCCCCCACAAAACAGTTTGTAGCTTCTTCAAAATTTTTTCTACACCACACAATTCCAATTTGGGCTGAGAATATCTAAATTCCACCTCATTAAAAACCACAGACTCATACCTTACTGGCTTAACCTTCTCAGCTTTATCTTCCTGAGACAAAACAGCACCAGCAGAAATATAACTTGAGTCCATGGCCAGATAAAGTTTTCCAGCTACCCCACCATAAGCTAACTTGTGAAGAATAATATCTTCACCCACCACCTTCTTCAACTTCTGAAAAGCCTCTCCACACTCTTCAGAACATTCCAACTCTGCATCTTTCCTTGTCAATCTCCTTAAAGGTGAAGCCAACAAAGAAAATTGTTTAATATAAATCCCAACATACACACAAACTTCCAAAAATCCCATGACTTCAGTAGTATTTTTAGGCCCTGGCCATGACTGAATTTTATTAACCTTTTTATTGGCCATAATCCTTCCCTCTTTACATACCACATGACCCAGAATTTCCAAATCAGGAACACAACAACAAAACTTTGACCCAGAAATGGTCAAACCAGCCTCTTCAATCCTAAACAATACTCTCTCTAGAGTAATTTCATATTCCCAACCAAATCTCCTTATACCTGGGTTCTCCTTCAGCACCTCATTTTCATAATCAGTGAAGGGTCCTTTAATTCCACCATTATCATTAAAAATACCAGCATTAGTAGGAAACTCATCCTGTAAATTCCAAGACATCTGTGCTTGATATACAGCTGTTGAAATAGTTGCTCCTAGAGGCAAACTAGTGAGCTGATATCTTCCCAGAGGAGTCTCAAACGCTTTGAGTGGCCCTGAATCAGTGTGAAGTTCCCTTTCATCATAACCACCCATAATATCACCCAAACCATAAAACACTCTTCCAGAAAAAACTTCCACAAAGTCTTCTGCACTTAGATGCATCCCGGCATCTTTGATAGGTACTCTATTCAAGGCTCTAAGATCATTCAGCACCCTCAACTTCCCATTCTGCTTCTTAACACAGAAAACCGGACTTGAGTAACTAGATGTTGATTGCACATACAATCCTGTCCCGAAACTTTCCATAACAATCTCCACAAAATTATCCCAGATAGAAACTGGAATTGGAATAGGTTTGATTTTCCAAGGTTCATGACAAACTACAGGAATAAAGTAAGGTTCCCAATATAAGTGTTTCAACACACCCCTCTCCTCTTCAACAAATGACACCGTTTTCTCCATCAGCACAATAACGTGCAAAAACAACTTCTTTTCCTCATCAGACAACCAGCCATCAGGACCAAAATTAACAACTTTCAACCTTTCCACAGTCAACCTAGCAGTTTCCACAAAATCAGGAGGATTCTTCACCAGAGGAGTACAGTACGGATCTCTTGATAAAGGAGGATTCAAACCTAAAGGCATAGGCTCATTGACAGGCCTAATCTTCTGCTCCACCTTCTTGTACTTTGCGGCTCAACCGTCAACTTGAGGGATCTTCAGGAATTCTTCATCACCAGACCTGGAACAAAAACCAAGTGTTTCCCCATTTCTCACATGTGTGGCCAAGGTAATGTTTTTGAAAGGTGTAGAAGAAACCCTAGTGGTGCACAATTGAAAGGACTTACTTTTACTCCCCAATCTCACCACTCCAAAACTTTTCTGCAATTCCACATCTTCATCTTCACTACCATCTTCCAAATCTTCAAATCTTGACTCATCTTCTGAATCACATCTTCTAAAATTGTGCAGTTTATCCTCATGTGGGAGGCCCAAAAATTGATCTTGATAATCTTCACTAAAATAATTCTTTTTTTCTTTCTTGATTATCTTCAGATTTCTATCTTGATTTTTTTCAGTTATCTTGAAATTTTTTGTTTCTTTTCTTGAGTTTTCTTCTATCCTACAAAAATAACCAGGGGTTTCCCCAATTCTCACGGACGTGTCCAAGGTAATGTTTTTGAAAGGTGTAGAAGAAACCCTAGCGGTGCACAATTTTGAGGACTTACTTTTAGACCCTAATCTCACTACTCCAGAGCTTTTATGCATATCTTTCATTAAAGATATATAACCAATCTTCTTTTTTGAACTTGATAAAATAAAAAAAATTGAGAAAATTGAGAGAGAACAGATACTTGATAAGAAACTAGAAGAATACTTGCAGAGAAGAGAAACAATAAAAAGAGAAATTTCAAAATCCACTTGGTATATCTTCAAGGGAGCTGACCTACTTCAGCCTGGGATTTCCTCATCTTTGGGAGAGGTTGTAGCACTAGGAAAATCAGCCCTCATCACTCTAAAAAATACAGACTCTCACTAGAGCCTCAGCCACACTCCAAAAAACCAGAGGCAGAACCCACTTCTCTTCTTCTCCTACAACAATCCATGCACTGGCACATTGAAAACAAGCCAGGCCTGGTCTCCCAACCATCATCTCCAGGAGATAAAAACCTCATGTTAATTCTCCTTTCATCTTCACCAGTCAACTCCAAACTAATTCCCATTTCAAACTGGTAGCCAATTCTTTCCTGGAAATCCATCAAGAATGGTCCACCCAAAACAGCTTTTACATTACCTTTGGAAATGTAAAAATGAACCTTTCCTGAGGCTCCAACAACATCCAACTTCACAAATTCAGCTGTTCCAACCAACTCAGTGACATTTCAATCAATCCCTCTTAAATTTCCACCAGTTCCTGTCTTGATGGGGAGGCCCAGATGAGTAGCCTCAAAAAAAGAAATTAGGTTATTCTGAGAACCTGAATCAGCCAATGCCCTAGCCTCCCTGCCATTCAAAGTGACATTGACATAACCAAGAGGTGCAGAAAAATGAGTTTCAAAACCCTCACCAAACTTTCCAGCAGAATCACATATGTATTTCACCTCCCCAGAAAAAACCCTTCTCCTGGTCAACAACTTTTTCTGTCTATCAGTCAACCCAGGAATGATAGCATACAATTCCACATAAGTGAGGGAAACCTGACCCTGATACATCCTTTCCAGGACAGAATCCATAACATTAACTTGACCAGAAACCACTGGCCTCTCAAAGTGAGCCTTCTGCTTCACTACCTTGGTCCTAGAAATTTCCTGAGGACCAGAACCGCCAAAAGATTTTTCATCAACTGGAATCAAACCAGATCCCTTACCAGAACCTCTAACTCCAGCAGGCTTTGGCAATGAAGCCAAAGGGACATTCTTCTCAGAGTCAGAATCAACATCCATTGGCATTGGCTCACCATTCATGTCCAATGCTACAAAACTTGTGGGGCCCATATCAGCAATCACCTTCTGCATCTTGTACAGCTCTTCTTTGCTGTACTTTTTACCAGCTGCACTCAGCTTAGGATCCACCTTTGAAGCCTTAGGCTTTGGTTGGTTTGGAGAACTGCTCTTAGGCTTTCCCACCTTTCCTGTTTCCACATCATAAACACCAGCCAATCGTTCCCCACTTGGCTTTCTACCACAAGAATACAACTCCAAACCACCAAAGGAAGATGTGAATGAGACTCTATTAGCCTCCCCCCTTGCCCTTTCCATCATCTCCGCCTTTTCCAGAAGAAGAAGCATCATTAGGCAACTCTTCAAAACTTGGCCTCCTGGAGTTGAGATTATGTCTCCTCCTTACCAAGTGAACTGCAGCCTTACCATCATTAGGCTTGAAAAAAGAACCATCAGGAAACTAGAACACTTTCCATAAAATTCTACCTTCCCCTCAGACAAATCTCTATTTAGTGCCCAACAGTCATTGTACTTGTGCCCTTTTCTGCTACAATCCAAGGATCACTCCTACCAGCCCTCCTATCAAAATCCCTAGGCTGAGAAGGACCCTTATTGGCCTTATGAGCCTCCTGAACAAAGATATGCAGCTTCTTTGTCAAATCAGCCAACTGCTCCACCACAGGGTCCACCTCCTTGGGCTTCTTAGGGGCCTTCCCCTTGTTCACCACCTCCTTTTTTCTGGACTCCTCCACATTGTCAGACAATGCCCAACTGACCTTGCTAACATATTTAGTGCTAGCTTCTTGGCAGTAATCCACTGCCAACAGTTTCAGATGTCCTTCAACAAACTCCTTCACCACTGAAAGAGCAGGAAATTTCTGATTGCCATTAGGAAGAACCTTTATCTTGTCCTACCTAGCCAACTCCTTCAAAACATCAATCCTGAAATTCCTGGCCAAAGCAGACCAGAAAATGTCCCTTGAGGAGTCAGTACTCTCTAACGCCTGCATGTACACAAAATATTCCACCACTGGCTCCAACTGAGCCAGAAACTTCTTATAAGTGTGGAGGTGATTCACACCTCCATAAGATTACCATTCACTAGCAATCATATTGAGATCCTTTATAGAGTACCTGGATCCCCACCTGTCCATCATTTTCAGACACAACTTTTTCCAATCCTTCTTTCTATAGCCCTACATTGCATCAAATTCCTTCACCAGTGCCCTGTCACCAATGTAAAAGATGACTTGCTTCACCATGTCCAAGTGAGAAGCCCCATCTACATTCCCAGCAGCCTCAAAAAGCTCCAGAAACAGCTTTACATCCTCCCCCATAAACATAGGCCCCTTCCGGGACTTGATCCTGAATGAAGGCCTAACAGAAACAGAAGTATTAACCTCCTCAGAAGCACAAGCAGTGCCACTTCCACCACTTGAAAAAGAGGGTCCAGAAGCCATGGTCCAATGACTTCCAGAAAACTAATTTCCAACCAAAGAAGAGAGTCCAAAAGTAACAGTAAATCCAAAAAGCTAACAAATCCTCACCCCACGTTGGGCGCGAGAAATGTAGACAATCCTATAGTACTAGCTATAGGCCTTAACCAAGGGAGTTGGAGTAAAACAAGAGAGAAAAACCCCAGTCCCTTTAGAAAAACAAGTGAGATTTACCTGCTACAGTAAATTGGTTCCTGTTTACCAAAATACCATTTTCCAATACACTTGAATGCTTGATCAGTCAAGAAAGTAGTCTCCAGACAGACTACCAAACCAAAGAACTGAAATGTAGACTAATGTCCACATCAGAGAAAGCAATAATACTTGATGTAGGTTGCAAATCCACACCAGAGACAGCAATGATACTTGATGTAGGTTGCAAATCCACATCAGAGACAGCAATAATACTTGATATAGCTTGCAAGACTATACCAGAGAAAAACAGTTGTTAAGTTAAGTTAAATGAAGAACTCACTTGCAACAAACACAGCCAAATTGTGGCCAGAAAACAGTGAAAACTGAGTGAGGAACAAGGATATCACCTCCAGATGGTTGAATGATAATTAGAGTTGCCCCAAACTGTCTTCCTCACTATATACACACAGACTACTAATTAAGAGCCCATACACACCTAAAAATCTGGCATTCCTGACCACCAAATTGCATAAAACCTCCCTAGAAGTGCTTCCCAGCCCTCTAGCCCTGAGGCGGGCGGTCTGCCCAACACCAGGAAGCCTGCCTGAAGCAGCCTGACCACCCTGAATCCAGAAAACCACCAAAAACACCCAATCTACTTAGAAAAATGACCTACAACTACTAAAACCCTTAAAACACATAATTACACTATAACAAAATTGTGACATGAAATGTAGAGAAAATCCCACTCATTCCAACAGTACTAAGCACTTAACCCTAATACTTAAGTTATGCCTGTAAAACACAAAAAACAAAATTAAACAGCAATCTTTTAAAATGAAAAATGAGAAATTATCCCCCAAATACTCAAGCTATGATAAATGTCCTCAAGACATAAAATATAGAGAAAAACTGGGGCTATCCAATGGTAGTACCCACTCCCCCATAGTCTCAATATTTGCTGGGTAATTCCAGAAAAACACCTAACTATTTAAACAATGCCATTTAAGGCATACCAAAACAACACCAAATAAATCAACAAAGGGCTCTGCCAATTTTGGAAGACAACATCCTCCCTCAAATAGAGAATTTCCACATTCTTCTTACCACAACCACCATGTTCAGCTTTCTCTCCAAATCTGCTACTGACATGGGCCCCTGCCAATACTGCATTGAAAATAATCTCATATGCTTCATCTCACCACAGGCTCATCCCTACAGAACCTCCTGTGATGCCTGCCACTCTAGAAAAAAAACTTGTGTCAGACCTGGTCCATTGTCCTCCATAACTTATTCTCCTTCTCCACAACCTGATCCACCTTCCACCAGTACCAAAAAATCCAGGCCATCTATCCTGATTCCCAGACCGGTCCCCAAATTACACTCTCCAAAAAAGAGTGTCCACACTGCTACTACTGCTAGCTCTACCATCCCTGCTCCTCCTGATGGTAAGCACAAAACTTCTTTGTATGGAATTCCAATCTGAATAATTTTTCAGCTCCTTTTCCTCCTGACAGCAATGATGACAATGTGGGAACCATTGAAGCCCTCCTCCTAACCCATTTCCTACCATTAAGGACAAATTTCAACAACATTCTTCTCAACAGAATCATCTCTTACTAAACTACTTCCAATCAACTCCTGCTAGGGACCCACAGGATCTTGAGAAAAGGAAGAACCTCATACCCCAGTTCAAAGCCAATGCTGAACATTTTGTTACATCCCTTGATTCTCTTCTGCCTCCTGACTCTTAATTAATCTCTTGACTTAGAAATAAAAAATTCTTGACCTCTCCAGACTTCCTGAATTTCACCAATCATCATAAAGAAATTCCTCAGTTTACAGTATTGAGGGATTAATCCTCAGTTTTAAGTCTTGGGGGACTAACAGCCCTCATTTTATAATCTTGGGGGACTCAAAAACCCTCAGTTTATAGTCTTGGGGGACTAAAAAACCTAAATCAAAAAGACAGAACCAGAGATCAAAAAATTTAAGAGCCAAAGAAACAAACTAACATTCTGGGGTAACTGTTCTACAGAGTAGCCAGCTCATCAGTTACCCCCACACTTGCCTTAACAAAATTCAGAGACTTCCCCTTGGATGCCCTCTGCCAGAATCACACCAACTCCCATTATCAGTTTATAGTCTTGGGGGACTGTACCATTTCTAAGTTTAAAGTCTTGATGGACTAACTAGTGTTCAGTGTAAATTCTTGACGGACTTTTTGCAATTTTCAGTTTAAAGTCTTGATGGACTTCCTTCCAAATTTCAGTTTAAAGTCCTGAAAGACTGATGCATAGCAAAGGCGGCGCCGCCTCCATGGACAGTTCTCCGCAGCCAACCTGCTTAACTTCCACTCTCTCTTCACCATCTACACATCACTGATAAATCTGTTTATTTCATCTCTTTTCTTTCCACTATTTCTATTTCACAGGTTATGACTGGATCACCAATTTTTGACCCATCGGACTTTCCCTGCTTCACTGCTCCTAAGGACTACGCTTGCAAACAGTGCATACACATGTGCAGACCTTGCACATTCACTCTTCCTTCTTCCCAGGCCAAATTCTATAACAGGTCCTGTGATTCTTGCGATTCCAAAATAAAGATTTGTGACAGAGATTCCAACTACCCAATACCTCCGCCTTCACCTTCATAGAAATATAAATCCAGATCACCTACCAGGTCACCAGAGCTTGGACCTGCTTCTTCCAGAAGATCACACAGTTCTACTCCCAAGACCATGCCTAAAAGACCAGCTTTATCTTCCTAAGAATCTGCTTTCTTCTCAGTAACTTCAGAAAAATTGGCGCCAAAATCAGCTCCTAGACTGCTGGACCACGTCTGGGAAGCTCTTCTGTTGGCAGACGGCCCACCCACCTCATCAGAAAACAAAAATCAGGCTCAGAACATTCAAATTCAGCCAGAAAACAACCAAAATCTTCCATCCAACACCAATAACTCAACACCCCAACCTCCTAATGTTCCCAGAGCAATGCGTACCACCTCCATTTCTTCTTCTATCAACACCAGAGACTCCAACATCTTCATAAAGCTTCCCAAAGGACCCACTTCAAACACCAGAACAGCCAACACTGTTTCTAAAGGCAAAACTCTTGTTACTTCAGGAGAAAACAACTTCACCTCTCCTCTGGACTCCAATTATTCCTCTGATACTTTATTTTCTTCTGAATCTTTATCCAGAAGATCCCAATCAGCCACCAGATCACCTTCTCCTGGTCCTTCCCTCAATCAACCTGGCACTCCTCTTCCAGAATCTACCAAACCTGCACCAAACAATAATATAAACAATAAAAACGACAACAGCCCTGCTGCTGCAGCCAGTTCACAGGAACCCCCTTCTTCTCCTTCATATTCTCAAAACCATTCAGAGGATGACCCCAAAAATCCATACATCCATCTGGGGGACCCTCCTACAACATATATTCAACACTCTTCAGCTGTTCAGATTCCGGCTGCATACAAATTTGAGGATCTCCCAATCTGTAAGTACCAAAATAAAATAACAAAATTCAATTTATTCAACAGAGAAGAATTATTGAACCAATTCTTCTGTTTTTAGTTGGAACCCCGCCTCCTGCAACTGCATTTGGGACTGGCCAACCCCTAGAAACTACTTTGATCTGGATTATGCTGATATGAAACTACACCTTAGCATGATGTGTTCCAACATGCTTAAAGCCTTTGCTCTCCATGGTCCGTTGAATGATTTGGAGAAGAATCTGATAAAAAAACTCCTTGATGACAGCTGGAAGATGTCTCAAATTATCAAGCACACTTTCTAGCACTCCATTCCTGTTTATTCTTCTTCTTCCCACAGTTTACCTTCTGACCCAGTTCCTGACCACTATAACCCGTATACTTTCTCAAGCGGTCTGCACTACAAAGAACACAGTTCTTCCTCTAATCCAAACAAGAAACAAAAACACCAACACTATCTTGACCCAGAGGCTTCTTCATCCCATCATTAAATAAAAGAATTTCAAAAAAATTTACTAATTAAAAATAATAATAATAATAATAATAATAATAAAAGCTAACAGATATACAAAAAATCTGTTTTATTTTATTATATTATATTTTTTTATTTTTATTTATTTATTTATTATTATTATTTATTATTTTTATTTTTATCTACTAAACTACTAACATACTAAAAAAGAATTTGAAAATGAAATTAAAATGAAAGAAATAAAAAAATATCAACTAAATAATTATTACAAATGGTATCCCTCAGCCAATTGATGAGCTGTTCCGCTGATACCTTACCCACATCTAAGTGCACCTTGATTTGGATAAAAAATTAAATATTTTAAATGATTCAAGATAAAAAAATTAGAGATTAAATAAAATAATAAAAAATAATAAAAAGTGAAACAGAGAGATAAATGAAATAACCAAAACAGAAAAATAGCATTGCCCGGCTAATTGATGAGCCTATCCCCACCAATTCTTGCCCAAATCCAGGTGACCCTGATGTGGTAACACCATAATTTTGTGATTTTTCCCTTTTTACATCTTAATAACCCTCATAAAATATTTAAAAGAAAAAAAAGAGAAAAAAAGAAAATAATCTAAAACTACTATCTAACACAACCATAAACACAAAATTCAGAAAAAAAAGAAAAAGAAAAAGAGAAAGTCGAATCCAAAGAAATGATCACTGGTGGTCTCCCTCCAATGAGTAAAAATGATGGGAGACCACCAGTGATCTTCCACCACTCCAAGGAAACAAAGAAGCCAGTCCAAAGCCAGTTTAAAGTCATAGTGGACTAAAACCTGAATAACAAAAACCAGAACTAGGATTCAACTAGGACAAACAAAATACTTAAGACAGATATTAGAGGGTAACTGTTCTACAGAGCAGCCAGCTCATCAGTTACCCCCACACTTGCCAAAATAAAAACTAGAAGCCCCCCTTGGGTACCTTCTAACAAGCACAACATCCAACACAAAAATCCAAACCAATAAGCGTGAAGAGTCCGGCACTTGAATACCAAAGAATTTCCAGTTTAAAGTCATAGAGGACTAAAACCTGTGAAGAAAAAAAAACCAATACTGGGGTTCAACCAAATTAAGAGAAGGGGTTGGAAACAGACAATCCGGGGTAACTGTTGATAGAGCAGCCAGCCCATCAGTTACCCCCACACTTTCCAAGAAAAAATCTAGAAGCCCCACCTTTGGGTACCTTCTAACAAAAAGTTTACAACAAAACAGATGCACAGCATCACCAAAAAATCAAAAACTAAAGAATGGTCCATATTTTATCCTCATTTCAGAGTCAATCTTCTTCACTTCTAGTTCCTCTTGGGTAAAATCGCTTCACCTGATCAGAAGCCACTCTCCTCTTTAAGACTGCACCATCTAACTCTTCCAAAACATAAGAACCTCCAGACATTAGAGATCTGCCTCTGTAAGGTCCATTCCATCTTTCAGGAAACATTTTTCCCCACTGACTCTCCAAAATTCTATTATACACCAAAACCAAACAACCAGGTTTCAAGGGACTCCTGAGTCTATGAGCCAACCTCTTGTCCCAGTTTCTGACTGATTGATTTCTTATCTTCATCATTCTAGAGTATGCCTTCTCTTGACATTCCTCTTTACATTCCAACTGTTGCATCCTAGCACAGAGCAAATCTTCTGTTAAGCACACATCTTCCCAGTCAATTCCAAGATAAGAGATGGCTTCCAAGTCCACTGGTAGAACAGATTTCTGACCAAACATTAATTCATAAGGAGAATAGCCAGTTTTCCTTTTCACAGTGACCCTATCATCAAATAACACCAAGGGTAAATAATGCCTCAATTTTTTAGCACTATCTCCACACTTCTTGACCAAAGCATTCTTGATAACTTGATGGCCTCTTTCATCCCTGCCTTCAGCTTCAGGATAATAAGGTGTAGCCGCCCTGACTTTAGAACCAATACTTGCCACAGCTTCTTTAAATTCAGCTCCAAACTCAGGTCCACCTTCAACAGTCACCAACTTCATCAATCCATATCTAAATACACTTTCTTTCTTAAAAAACACTGCCACATTCTTGGCAGTCAAATTAACCAGAGGCACTGCCTACACCCAACAAGACAAATCATCCCTGGCAACAATCAAGTATTTATACCTTCCCTCTTTAATATTGACAGCATCCAAACTGACTCTTCCAAACACAGTTGTTTCACCAGTAGCACGGCCAACCTCTTTAGGTTTCAAGTGACTTTATCTTTTACATTCTTCACAAGATTGAACCCAACCCTACACAGCCAACTTCATAACTGGCCACCAAAATCTGTCTTCTACTCTTCTATAAGTCTCCCCAAAGCCTCTATGACCAAGGTCTTCATGCAAATACTTTAACACCACCTCTTGAACCTTCTTCTGAGTCACCACAACTTGAGGATTTGGATGTCTCCTCCTCATCAACCTCCTTCCTGACACATAGAATCCAGGACTTTTCTTCTTGATTTCCACCCAAGTATGATCTTCACAAATATCTGGCCTCTTCAAGGTCAACAGATATTCAACCAAAATAAAATAAAACCCAGTGTGACCCCAGGTCTCATCTTCAAAATCCAACAACACAACATCCAAGGGTACAACCCTATCATCAAAATCACCAGTGTGCACATGAGAAACACGACCGGCCCATCCAGGTCACCAATCCCTAAGCTTTAGTAAATCCCTTCCCTTCCACTGAATCTTATGAGAATCCAGTTCACTAACAAAAAAACCATTTTCCAAATTTGAGCCATCCCAAACAGCAGCCCCATCTTTATCAACAAAAACATCCTGATCACCAGAATCAAGATCAGAACTATCCAGTTTATCCTCTTTGCAGAAAAGAAAATAATCATTCAGTTTAGCGTCATGGGGGAGGAGAGAAAAATCTTCAGCACCCTATGTGCTGGCTTTAACAACTGGGACATCTTCGTCAAACTCTTCAGGATCAGAATCTTCATCTGTGGGCAGTCTTCTTGACAATACATCTAGCATCGTAAAATTTTTACCTGGCTTGTGCATCAGGTCAAAAGAGAATGTTGTATAAATGTCACCAACCTCATCATTGGAGCATTTGGAAGACTAGATGTGTTGATAATTTGAACCAGAGAATTAAAATCCACCTGCAGCTCAAAATGCTTCCCCCAAAAAACAGTTTGAAGCTTCTTCAAAATTTTTGCTACACCGCACAATTCCAACTTTGGCTGAGAGTACCTAGATTCCACCTCATTAAAAACCACAGACTCATACCTTAATGGCCTGACCTTCCCAGCTTTATCTTCCTGAGACAAAAAAGCACCAGCAGCAATATAACTTGAGTCCACCACCAGATTAATTTTTCCATCCTCTCTAACATAATCCAACTTGTGAAGAATAATATCTTCAGCCACCACCTTCTTCAATTTATGAAAAGCCGCTTCACACTCTTCAGTCCATTCCAACTCTGCATTTTTGGTGGTCAACCTCCTAAAAGATGAAGCCAACAAAGAGAAATCTTTAATGAAAATCCTGACATACACACAAACTCCCAAAAATCCTCTGACTTCAGTAGTATTTTTAGGCCTTGGACATGACTGAATTTTATTAACCTTCTTCTTTGCCATAATCCTACCTTCTTTACATACCACATGACCAAGAGTTTCCAGAGCCAGAACACAACAACAAAACTTTTACCCAGACACCGCGCAATACAGGGGGCGGACTTGTTAGCAAGTCCGCAACCTTGGACTCAAATTCACCACAGATTGAACAATCATTGAGTTATTGACAAAGGAACCATACAATCAGGTATGAAAACCACACAGCAGAACAGTTTTAGGTGGGTCTTCAAGTAGAGTTCAGTATGAGTATAGTATGAGTTCAGTATGAGTTCCATCTGAGTTCTGTCTGAGTTCAGGATGGGGACTTGCTAGCAAGGCCACCCCCTATATTGCGTAGTGAGAAAAGTTCAAGCCAGCCTCTTCAATTCTAAACCATACTCTCTCTAGAGTAATTGCAGATTCCCAAACAAACCTCCTTATACCTGGGTTTTCTTTCAGAACTTCATTTCCATAATCAGTGGAGGGTCCTTTAATTCAACCGTCATCAATAAAAATACCAGCATGACTAGGCACCTCATCCTGTGAAATCCAAGCCATTTGTGCTTGATAAACTGCTACTGAATTAGTTGCTCCTTGAGGAAAACTAGTGAGCTGAAATCTCCCCAAAGGAGTCTCAAATGTTGTGAGTGGCCGTGAATCAGTGTGAAGTTCCCTTTCATTATAACCACCCATAATACCACCCAAACTATAACACACCCTTCCAGAAAAGTCTTCAACAAAGTCTTCTGCACTTGGCAGCATCCCTGCATCCTTGATAGTAACTCTATTCAGGGCTCTAAGATCATGTACCACCCTGAGCTTTCCATTCTGCTTTTAACAAAGAAAACCGGACTTGAGTAACTAGAATTTGATTGTTCATACAATTCAGTCCCAACTCTTTCCTTAACAATCTCCACAAAATTCATCACAGATAGCGACAGGAATTGGAATAGGTTTGATTTGCCAAGGTTCATGACAAACCACAGGAATCAAGTAAGGTTCCCCTTAAGAGTGTTTCAACACACCCCTTTCCTCTTCAACAAATGCCACTGCCTTCTCTCTCAGCACAATAACATGCAACAAAAATTTCATTTCCTCGTTAGGCAACCAACCATCAGGACCAAAATTAACAGCCTTCAACCTTTCCATTGTCACTCTGGCAGTTTCCTCAAAATCAGGAGAATTCTTCACCAGAGGAGTACAGTACGGATCTCTTGACAACAGAGGTCTCTTCAATGGAGGGTTCAAACCTACAGGCCTAATCTTCTGTGCCCCCTTCTTGTACTTTGTGGCTGTACCATCAACTTGAGGTATCTTCAGGACGTCTTCTCCACCAGACCTGGAACAAAAACCAAGGGTTTCCCCATTGCTCACATGTGTGGCCAAGGTAATGTTTTTGAAAGGTGTAGAAGAAACCCTAGTGGTGCGCAATTGGGAGGACTTACTTTTACTCCTTAATCTCACCACTCCAAAGCTTTTCTACAATCCCACATCTTCATCTTCACTTCCATCTACCAATTCTTCAAACCTTGATTCATCTTTTGAATCACATCTTCTAAAACTGTGCAGTTTATCCTCATGCAGGAGGCCCAAAACAAGATCTTGCTGATCTTCATTCTTTAATAATTTGTTAAGTTTAACCTCTTGCTGATCTTCACAAAAATCTTTTGAATCTTCTTTCTTCATTATCTTCAGATTTTTTTCTTGATTTTCTTGAATTATCTTGAAATTTTTGTTTTTCTTTTCTTGGGATTTTTTCTTGCCTACAAAAATAACCAGGGGTTTCCCCAATGCTCACTGACGTGGCCAAGGTAATGTTTTTGAAAGGCGTAGAAGAAAACCTAGCAGTGCATAGTTGAAAGGACTTACTTTTAGACCTCAATCTCACCACTCCAAAGATTTTCCCCATATTTTTCAATAAAGATATATAACCCATCTTATTTTTTGAACTTGAATTAAAACTAATTGAAAATCTTGAAAAGGAACAGAGACTAGATAAAAAACTTGAAGAATACTTGCAGAGAAGAGAAAAATTAAAAAGAGAAAGTTGAAAAATCATTTGGTATATCTCCAAGGGAGCTGACCTACTACAACTTGGGATTTCCTCATCTTGGGGAGAGGTTGTAGCACTTGGGTGATCAGCCCTCATCACTCTAAAAAAGACAGACTCTCACTAGAGCCTGAGCCACACTCCAAGAATCCTGAGGTGGCACCCACTTCTTTTCTCCTCCTGAAACAGTCCATGCATTGACACATGGAGGAAAAACCAGGCCAGGTTTCCCAACCTTCATCTCCAGGAGATGACAACCTCATGTGAAGCCTCCTTTTGTCTTCACCAGTCAGCTCCAAACTAATTCCCATATCAAATTGGTAACCAATTCTTGCTTGAAAATTCATCAAGAATGGCCCACCCAAAACAGCTTTAACATTACCTTTAGCAATGTAAAAATGAGCCTTTCCGGAGGCTCCACCAATGTCCAACTTCACAAATTTGGAGGCTCCCATCAACTCCATTATATGACCACCTATACCTCTCAAATTTACACCAATACCAGTCTTGATGGGGAGGCCCAAGTTAGTAGCCTCAAACAAGAAAATCAGATTAATCTGATAACCTGAATCCACCAATTTCCTAGCCTCCCTGCCATTCAGGGTGAAGTTGACATTTCTCAGAGGAGCAGAAAAATGAGTTTTCAACCCCTCTCCAAACTTCTCAGCAGAATCACATATGTATTCTACTTCACCAGAAGACACTCTTCTTCTGGTCAACAACTCCTTTTGTCTATCAGCCAATCCAGGACTGATAGCATACAACTCCCCAAAAGTAAGGGAAACCTGACCCTGGTTCATCCTTTCCAGAAAAGAGTCCATAACATTAGATTGGCGAGAAACTACTGGCCCCTCAAAGTGAGCCCTGGGCTTCACTACCTTAGTCCTATAATTTTCCTGAGGACAGGAACCACCAGCAGATTTTTCATCAACAGGAATCAAACCAGATCCCTCGCCAGAACCTCTAACTCCTGCAGGCCTTGAAAATGAAGCCAAAGAACATCCTCCTCAGAGTCAGAATCCACATCCATGGGCATTGGCTCTCCATTCATGTCCAATGCTCCAAAGCTAGGGGGGCCCATATTAGCAATCCCCTTCTGCATCTTGTACATCTCTTCCTTACTGTACTTCCTCCTAGCTGCACCCAGCTTAGGATCCACCTTAGAAGCCTTAGGCTTTGATTGGGCCTGAGAGCTGCTCTTTGGCCTTCCCACCTTTCTGCCTCTACATCATAGATACCAGCCAAGCACTCACCACTTGACTGCCCACTGCAAGAGTATAATTCCAACCCACCAAAGGAAGCAGAAAAAGAGACTTTATTCACCTCCTTCCCTTTCCCCTTGATGTCATCATCTTACTTAATAGAAGACTTCCCCTGATCAGGAATCACCTCAAACCTTGGTCTCCTCTGATTGAGACCAGCCCTTCTCTTGACCATATCCACAGGAGCCTGCTGCTCACTGGGCTTCACAAACTGACCATCAGGGAACTTAAACACCCTGCCCTCAAACTCCACCTTTCCCTCTAACACATCTATGTTCAGAGCCCAAAAATCATTGTACTTATGTCCTCTTCTACCGCAATAAGAGAAAACCCAAGGATTACTCCTACCAGCCTATCTGTCAAATTCTCTGGGCTGCGGAGGCGGCTTATTGGCCTTCTTTGCCTCCTACACAAGAATATGAAGCTGTTTTGTCATATCAGCCAACTGCTCCACCACTGGGTCCCTCTCCTGTTTGGGAACCTTCACCATGTTCTTTTCTTCCTTCTCTACCCTGCTCTCCTCTTCAGCCAAAGCCTCACTGACTTTGCTGAAATATTTGGCGCACCCCTCTTGGTAGGTGTCCACCACAAATAACTTCAAATGGGCCTCCACCACCTCCTTCACCTTATCCAAGGAAGGCAACTTCTGATCCCCATTAGAAAGAGTCTTCATCAAGTTTTCCTAGACAACTCCTTTAAAACATTTATTCTGACATCTATATCCAGGGCGGACCAAAAAAAATCTTTGGAAGCATTTTCATGTGCCAGCTTCTCCACTTCCACCAAGTATTCCACCACAGGATCAAACTGTAGCAGAAACTTCCTGTAACTGTGCAAGTTACCAACACCTCCAAAAGACTGCCATTCACTGACAACCTTATTCAGATCCACCATAGTGAACCTGATTCCCCATCTATCTACCATTTCCCTACACAGTAGCTTACAATCCCTCTTCTTGTAGCCAGGCATGGCCACAACCTCCTTCTCCACTGCTCTATCTCCAATGAAAAAGATGATATGCTTCACCATGTCTAGGTAAGAAGCACCGTCTACACCATCAGCAGTTTCATACTTCTCCAGAAACCACTCTACATCTTCACCATTAAACTTGGTACCATCCCAAGTTTTAATCCTCACACATTCCCTAACCATCACAGCAGGAGGACCTTCCCCCCCACTGACAATCACCACAGGAATAGAAAAACCAGAAGCCATTATTCTAGTCTAAATCACAGAAAGGGCTAATCAAAGGCAACAGAGATTCCAAAGAACTAACAGATCTGTACCCCACATTGGGCGCCAAAAATGTATACAATCCTATAGTACTTGACCAAGGGAGTCAGAGTAAAACCAGAGAGAAAAACCCCTGTCCCTTTAGAAAAACAAGTGATATTTACCTGCTACAGTAAATTGGTTCCTGTTTACCAAAAGCTCCTTTTCCAATACACTTGACTGCTTGATCAGTCAAGAAAGTAGTCTCCAGAAATACTAACAAACCAAAGAACTGAAATGTAGACTAATATCCACACCAGAGAAAGCAATAATATTTGATGTAGGTTGAAAATCCACACCAGAGACAGAAATGATACTTGATGTAGGTTTCAAATCCACATCAGAGACAGCAATAATACTTGATATAGCTTGCAAGACTATACCAGAAAAAAAAAGTTTCTAAGTTAAGTTAAATGAAGAACTCACTTGCAACAAACACAGCCAAATTGTGGCCAGAAAACAGTGAAAACTGAGTGAGGAACAAGGATATCACCTCCAGATAGTTGAATGATAATTAGAGTTTCCCCAAACTGTCTTCCTCACTATATACACACAGACTACTAATCAAGAGCCCATGCACACCTGCAAATCTGGCGTTCCTGACCACCAAATTGCATAAATCCTCCCTAGAAGCGCTTCTCAGCCCTCTAGCCCTGAGGTGGGCAGTCTGCCCAACACCGGGAAGCCCGCCTGAAGCAGCCTGACCACCCTGAAGCCAGAAAACCACCAAAAACACCAAAACACTTAGAAAAATGACTGTCACTTGACAACCTACGCAAAAGGACGAGTGTGTTCCTGAAAGTGAGATGGAGGGAGGAGTTTAGAAACTTCTTCGAAGCACAGAGGAAATTTTCAAGAATTGATTCAAAGGATGAGCTGCTTCTTTAATATATGTTCGATAAGAATCTAAATATAATTTAAAGGTAATATTAATATTCTTAGGATCTCACAAAGGGTTGTAAACTCAATAATCAAAGGTTTAAGTTTTAGAAATGATTACTGAGAAAATAAGGAAATGTATAATAATAATGATTTAACCTGAAGCTTTACCACTATTAACTATATATACTTTTTATAATTTAATTCTAAAGAGATTTTGAACCAAAAACCAACCCCTTTTATAATCACTACTCCTCCTTGCATTGACCTCATACCCATCCATCATTCCGCACACCACAGATCATCTGAAAATACACCCATTACACCTGGACCCTCCTCACTAACATCCATTAACCCTTTAACCCTCCACTAACCATCCCGTCCATGCTCACTACCCCTTTTAATAACCCACAGATACTTAATAAACCTTTTAGCTGAATATTGCATTGACTATTGCACTGTGCATTGCTTATCAAGGAAAAGACTAAACACACTATTGAGAGATTGACTAATTTAGATTTAAAGTTTAGATTAGCGCAGTTGAATAGTGAGTACACAAAGGAAAGTCACAGTTGCTATGTAGAATTGCTTTCTGCGCCTCAAGTATGGATTTAGACCACTTTATTATTGATTTAATGAGCTGCTTTTGCCTCAAGTGTCACGTGGAACGTGACAGATGCCCGGGTATAAAACACCAGCTCCGTTGAGCGTGAGACACACTCTTCCCACACTATTTAATTCTTTTCTCTCACTCATTCTTCAATTAATTAATTTTTCTTTATTATGTCTAATTGTCCTACTACAACTCCCACACCTACACACCCCAAAGCCGATGGTGGTATTGTCACTTGTCAATATTCTCAAGCTTGCACAGCCTGCAGATCAATGGAATACTTCTGCGTCATAAGCACGGCCACACAAGGTCCTCACCAGAAATGTGAGTTTTGTTGCTGTAGACGGGTGACATGTGATGCCCTCTCAAAAAATGAGGATATTGAGAGAAGATTCACAAGGACAAAATACTGGGTGATCCCAAAGACCAAAGAGGTGGTTGAGGATATTTAGGATGTATCGGTCGGGGATGATCGATCTGTAGAAGAAGATGAGGAAGAGGTCAAGGATACTGTGCCCACTTGGGTAGCCCAGGCCACAGGTAAAAAAAAAGGGGTGGAAGAAGAGGTGGATGAACTGGTCAAAGATGATGAGGATGAGGCTCCCATCTCAAACCGGACTCCGAAAAAGCGGAGGATGATCATTGAAGATGATGATGAAGAGGAGAAGGGAGTGAAAATAGAGGTCACCCTGAGGCTGTTTTTAGAGCCTGACCCTGTTATTGAAGTAAGTTTTACCTTTTCTTGTTCAATTTTTTGTTACTGATGACTGTATGTTTTAGAATTCAGATGTCATTTCAGAAGCTCCGATTGTGGAAGCTGTGCCATTGCTGCCAGTTGAGGCCAGTCAACCAGCGGTTGATTCAAGGGAGGAAAACGAGGAAACCCTTGACCAGGTATGGTTGACAAGCTCAATTTATTGAAAACTTAAGTGACGAGATCAACAAGATTGTAAATGCTGCCTCCTTCAATGTGGCAGAAGAATTGCTTGAAATTAGAGCGGTGGTACCAGTAGGGGAGGAGGAAGTATTTGAAAAATGCGGGAAGGAAATAAGGGTGGTGTTAGAGAAAATTTGAAAAGGGCAGAGAAAAAAAAGAAAGAAAAGAGGGAAGAAAAAAGAAAAAAGTGGAAAGCAAATGTAATTTGTGTATTTATTTATTTATTTTATTTTGTTGTTTTAATTGAAATTTTAATATTTTCATAAGATTGTGAAAAGAAAAAGAAAAAGAAAGAAGGAAAATATTTGAATAAAGTTTTTGTTTTAAATTTTGAAAGAAGAAAAGAAAAATATTTAAATGAGGAAATTTTAGTTTAAGTTTTGAAAAGAATGAAAAATTTAAGTAATAAAAGAAAAAATAGTTGATTGAAATTTTTTTATTTTTTTTTATGTTTAAATGAAAATTTAATGAGAGAAAAAAAAGAAAAAATTGTTATTTGTGAAGATTTATTAGAGGTTATTTTTGAGTTTTTGAGGAATTCCGGTTATTTGAAAAGAAAAAAAAATAGTTTTGAAAAAAGAATTTGAATGAAAGAAATAATTTGTTTGAAGAATTTTAAAGAGAGATTTAAAGGTTGAAGTGAAGTTTGAGAAAGGTTGTCGTATTGAGTTTGTGAAAAATTTTGATAGTTTGAAGAAAAGAAATAAGGAAAAAAATGTGTTTTGAAAAAAGAAAAAATTTTGAAAGGAGAAAAGAAAGAAAAATTAAAAGAATTATTGTTTTTTAGATTTTTTTTTGATGAATTTTTTAAGACTTTATATTTATTATTATTATTATTTTTTTTAATTTAATTTAATTTAATTTAATTTATTTATTTATTTATTTTATTTTATTTTAAAGAAGGTTGAAAAAGCTTTTTTGAGAAAGAGAAAAAAAGAAAATAGAGTAAGAATTTTTTAGAAGAAAAGAATTTTTAAAATTTTAAGAAAAGAAAAGAGAAGAGAAGAAAAGAAAAAAAATAAAAGAGAGTTTTAAGGTTTTGGTTTTAAAGGATATTTAAGATGAAAAGATTTTAGGAGTTCAGGGGCATTAGAAACATTGATGGCTGGTTCCCAGGATGTTTTGTCTGAGTCATTGAGGAAGCCTTACCATTCCACGAGGTATTGAAGTTTCCCCTTGCGCATTCTTGAATCAAGGATATGGCTTACTTCCTACTCTACATGGTCTTCTACTTTGACCAGTTCCGGAGGAGGTTGGTTCCTGCCCAGGTATGTTTCTCAAGCCAGTTCCAGGAGAGATACATGGAAAACAGGGTGAATAGCCTGCCATTTAGGAGGTAACTTGAGTCGAAATGCAGTTTTAGAGACTTCAGAGTCGATTTTGAATGGTCCCAAGTGTTTTTCGGGAAGTTTCTTTGATCATCGAGTCTTTCAAATGTTTAGTGCGTTGAGCCATACTTTGTCGCCTGTTTTAAAAGAAGGAGCAGTTTGTTGATGTTTGTTGGCCTCTTCCTTGTACCTTCGAACCGCTAATTCCAAATTTGATTTAAGTTCTTCTTGGAGTGGTGATATGGTTTGAAGATAATGTTCCGCAGGATGATTGGTTCCTACGTGAATTGAGTTGAATTGAGGATGAATGCTTTGAATTCCTTTTGTGCTGTAGAAGTAAAAACAAAAGTAATATCTTTTCTAATTAGTGAAGTAAGATTGGAAATAGTTTTAGAGTAATCTTTAATAAATCTTCTATAGAAATTAGCAAAACCCAAAAATCCTTGGAGGTATTTAACAGTTTTGGGCTCAGGCCATTCCAGGACTCTTTGGACCTTTTTTTTGTCAATGACTCAACCATCATAGGACAATGTAAACCCCAAAAAATCAATAGATTTAAGATGGAATTCACATTTATTGTGCTTTGCGTAGAGACGGTGATCTCAAAGGGGATTTAGAACCTGTCAAACATGATGAATATGTTCATCCAGTGTCTTCAAGAAAATTAAAATATCGTCTAAATAGACAGCAACAAATTGTTCAACAACATCTTGAAAAATGTCATTAACAAAAGTTTGAAAAGTAGAAGGTGCATTACACAATCCAAAAGGCATAAATAAATATTCAAAACTACCAAATATAGTGCGCATTGCAGTCAGTGTTTCATGACCTTCTGCAATGCGAATAAGATTATAAGCACCTCTAAGATAAATTTTAGAATAGAAATTAGCACCATTAAAAGGGTAAGAAGCAATGACATAGGGGAAACAGGATATGCATTCTTCTTAGTGACTGTGTTGAGCTTTCTATAGTTAACACACAACCTAAGGCTACCATCCTTTTTCTTTACAAAAAGGACAGGGGAGCTGGTTGGAGATTTAATGGCTCTGATGAAAGCTTTGGCTACATTCTCTGTAATGTAGTCTTGAAGAACTTGAGATTCGTCCTTCAATAAAGAATAGACAGGACCTGCCAGAGGTACTGGACCTATTAACTCTATTTGATGGTCGTAGGGTCAATGAGGTGGTAACTTATCGGCCTTGAGGATTGAGAAAACATCGAGGAAATTGTGATAGATTTCTGGTAGAGTCAATTTAATGGCTTCAATGTTGATTTGGTCTTCCTCATCTTCTTTGAGAGAATCTGTTGAGGGAAGACCAGAATTGAGAGAGCATAATTTGACTACTTTGAGGTAATTTCAATCCTCTTTGAGTGAAGTGATCAAGCTAGAAGGGTCTCCAATTGCTCATTTAGAGAAAGATAAGATTCTTGCAAGTCATCTGCCAGAAATTACTTCAATTCTTCAAACTGGGCTCTTCTTTCAGCCGCAATATTCCTTCTAACCAAATCAGAAGGTGCTTTTCCATCTCTGGGCTTAATAAAAAATCCATCAGGAAATTTATAAACCTTTCCATCAAATAAAACTCTCCCAGCATCCAAATCTTTATCTTGAGTAAAACATACTCCAGCTCTGTGACCCCTCCACTCAAAGGGGGGAAAATTCAGAAAGTTGAAACCCCATAAAACTTTCTTACTTACCCAATATTTGGGTTCCTCTAATTCCACCAAATAAATTGGAGTTCAATCAATATCTGTGAATTTCAGCTTTAACTTCTCGGCAAAAGAACAACTGACAAAAAAAATTGAAGCTCCAGAGTCTATGAGACAACTGAAGGGGGTATCCTCCTTAAAAAGAATGAATCTCAAGCAGTTTAAGGCAACTTCAGTCCTTAAGACATGGAGGTTCTGTGCACTTGTAGAGATTAGATAGTTTGCTTTGCACACAAGTAAACTATCTACTAGTTTTTTGACCTTGAACTAGTACCTTCTCTTTCCTTCAACTTCACACAATCTTCTAGCTTGTGCTTACCCCCACAATACATACATAGCCCATTATCTGCTCGTCTCTTCCTATCAGCTTCTTTAAGTTCCCCTTTTGGATCCAATACCTTACTGATATTGCCTGGGGTCAAGCCTTTTGGTCGAGGTTCGTCATTACCCTTATTGGGTTTGGATTGAGTCGAGGAGGATTGAGATGGCCGTGGGTGTGAAGAAGGTCCTGATTTAAAATTAAGCCTTGAGATTTGTTGGAGTAGAAACAATTATGTAGTAGTCCGTGGTAAACTCTGTCTAGTTCAAGGGTTCAATCCATTAGATCCGTTAAGGTAGTCATCTTCTGACCATGAAGATTTAATTGATCCAGAATCCTCAAAGGAAGTCCCTTTTTGAAATGATACTTGAGGACAGCATCATTCCAACCTACTCAAGTTTGAAGTGCTCTGAAGTTTGAGATATATTCAGAGGCTTTACCATTATCACTCATGCGAAGGAAATCAAGTTCAATTTCTGCATTGTCAGTTTCATTAGGGTCACCAAAAAACGTAAAAAGTTGGTGTTTGAACTTTTCCCTTTTATTGATAAGTAAGTGGGTTTCTGTCAAAGAGAGAACGAGGAGATAAGGTTTGAACCATCTAGCTGCTTTTCGGGCTAGGAATGAAGGAGCGTAAACAACCTTTGATTAGTTGTTATGGAACAGGAGCTTGCAGGTTTGCAAGAAGGGGCTCAATCTGTCTGGATGTTCTCCATCAAATTTATCAGGAGATTTCATGGAAGGAGTTTTGAATTTTGATCCCTCCAAAGATGTTGAATTTGAAAGGGTTCTCATGAAAAGTCTCATGAAATCTTCCAGAGAGTTAGATGGTCCAGGTTCTGAAGGGTGAGTAGCAGGGGAAGATGGTTCCTCATGCATCTTATCCTCTCCTTCTTCATTGCTAGAATCATCAAAATCCTGGGGGATGCCTTCTACAGATTGGACTGCGTGTCCCCGTTCCCTAAGGTCAAGAGGTTCCAGGGAGTGAGTGCAGGAAACAGGCCTTGTGGCTGTTGGCCTGCCTCTGGCGTGAGCCCTAGTAGTAGTGCCCATGGGAGGAGTGCGTTGAACAGGTTCCATTGTTTAAAGGATTTAAAAATACCTGAAAAAGGACGAAGTAGTGCAAAGATTGAGAACTATGGAGAATTAAATTATACTGTCACTGGAAAACCTATGCACAAGGTTGAGGGTGTTCCTGAAAGTGAGATGGAGGGAGGAGTTTAGAAACTTCTTCGAAGCACAGAGGAAACGTTTCAGGAAGTAATTCAAAGATGATTCAAAGGAAGAGCTGCTTCTTAGAGATATGTTTGATATGAATCTCAATATAATTTAAAGTTAATATTAATATTCTTAGGATCTCACAAAGGGCTGTAAACTCAATTATCAAAGGTTTAAGTTTTGGAAATGATTACTGAGAAAACAAGGAAATGTATAATAATAATGATTTAACCTGAAGCTTTACCACTATTAACTATATATATGTTTTATGATTTAATTCTAAAGAAATTTCAAACCAAAAACCAACCCCTTTTATATTCACTACTCCTCCTTGCATTGAACTCATACCCATCCATCATTCCGCACACCACAGAACTCCAAAAATACACCCGTTACACCTGGACCCTCCTCACTAACATCCATTAACCCTTTAACCCTCCACTAACCATCCCATTCATTCTCACTACCCCTGTTAATAACCCACAGATACTTAATAAACCTTTTAGCCGAATATTGCATTGACTATTGCGCTGTGCATTGCTTATCAAGGAAAAGACTAAACACACTATTGCGATTTTTACTAATTTAGATTTAAAGTTTAGATAAGCGCATTTTAATAGTGAGTACACAAGGGAAAGTTGCAGTTGCTATGTAGAATTGCTTTCTGCGCTTTGAGTTTGGATTTACACCTCTTTATTATTGATTTAATGAGCTTCTTTTGCCTCGAGTGTCATGTGGCGCATGACAATGACCTACAACTACTAAAACCCTTAAAACACATAATTATGCTATAACAACATTGAGACATGAAATTTAGAGAAAATTCCGCTCATTTCAACATTACTAAGCACTTAAACCTAAGACTTAAGTTTAGCCTGTAAAACACAAAAAACAAAAATTAAACAGCAATCTTTTAAAATGAAAAATGAGAAATTATCCCCCAAATACTCAAGCTATGAAAAATGTCCTCAAAACTCAAAGTATAGAGTAAAGCTGGGGCTATTCAGAGGTAGTATCCAGATCCCCGTAGTCCCAATTTTTGCTGTGTAATTCCCAAAAAACACCAAATTATTTAAACAATGCCATTTAAGTCATACCAAAACAACACCAAACAAACCAAAAAGGGCTCCACCAATGTTGGAAGACCACACTGCATCCACCTTTCTTTCTTTATTTTATTTTATTGTTTTCTTCCTTAACTTATTATTTTCTCCTCCTTCTCAAGTCCATCCTTATCTTTCATCCTAGTCCCAAGTCCTATATGTCCCCAAGTCCCAATTGTCCATCCTTACTTATTTACCTGTTGTCTTTGTCTATCAGATAACTATTTCATCCTTATCTTTCATCCTAGTCCCAAGTCCCAATTTTCCATCCTTAATTATTTTTCTGTTGTCTTTGTCTATCAGGGTTATGGGCCCAGTGCACCAGCAATCTTAGGTAAAGCTGGCTACCTCTGAATCAATCAATACCTCCTCCTTGTCTCCTAGCTCTTCATCCTCATCCACATACACCAAAATGCCTGAACAATCCAATTCAAACCCTCCTGATTTTACTTATCTTCAAGACTCATCCAATTATTCTGATATCAAAGGCATTGAGAAACTAAATGATAAAAAATAAAGCATGTGGAAAACTGATCTGAAATATGCTCTCACTGTTTGCAAACTTGATCAGTTTCTGGATGAAGATAACTTTACTCCCTCCAACCCTGACCTTTTCTCCATTTTCAAAATCAAGCAGAGACAAACAAAAACTATCATCAAAATGTATATGGACCGCGCCAATCAACACAAATTGATTCTGGATGACAATTCTGTTGATCCTGCTCAACTATGGACTCGGATTAAAAATCATTATGCTTCAAAATCTAGTCAAAACTGCTCCTATGTCATCAGTAAACTATTTAAAATTAAGTTCACTGAGGGCAATATTTTAGAGGCCATGGATGGATTTTGAGGAACCATCAAGTTATTGAAAGATGTGGCACCCAATCTATTCAAGGAAAAAATACTTTCCTATATCATGGGAAACTATGTACTTAACCTTCTTCCAGAGTCTTACAAAACTGCATCCATGATAATCTTGAGCAAATATGACATTACAAACCAAAGACCTACCATTGAAACCATTTTTGCTGACGTTGAAATGGAAGTAACTCGTAGGAAGGTTCTCAGCACTTCAAGCTTGTCACCGGGAACTGTTTTGGCTGTGGACACCAAAACCAGAATCTTCTGCTTGAAAGGCAATTATAACCCATTGGCACCCCACTCTGAATCCTCCTGTTTCCAACTTCACCTGGAGAAACGTGAGTAATTCCTCAAACATAAAAAGGAACAGGAAAAAAAATACACTGAAACTCAACACAAATTTCTTTCAGTTTTTGCTGATGTTACTCTCAATCAGGCCATCCTGGACAGTGGCGCTTCCTACTCAATATTCAACAATAGGGACTTATTTACACACTATGAAGACTCTAAAATTTCATTGACCCTGGCTAATGGGGATGAAAATCTTGCCCTTGGAAAAGGCAGAGTTTCATTCACCTCATCATCTGGCTAGTAGTTCACTATAAATTGTGCACTTTATGTGCCCTCAGTCAAAGTTACTCTAACGGCCATCGTCAATCTCCTCAGGAATGGACTCTACCTTGAAAATGATAATGGGAAATTTAAAATAAAAGAGAAAGGGACAACTCTCATTGAATGCTCAACTAAAGGAAGAATAATCAGTTTCCCTTTTAGAAATTACTCAATATTTAATATTATTTTATCCTCCTACAACCGGGAAGATCTTCATTTTATTCATCATAATTTTGGGAATCCTAGCAATCAAACTGTCAGCCTAGATATCCCTAGGAATGAGTATTTCTTATGCTTAAAATAATACAAGCTTAATTAAATTAAGTTTATATCTTAAAAATAAGGTTAAAACAATAATTTATATGATTATATTACATATATATATAATTATTACTCTATTATACAAATTATAATAGTTTAAATAGCTTATACATAGCCTAATAATACTTATAAAGGTGTTAATGAAGTCATTATATACTTATAATAAGTTATATTAAGTAATTATTGACATACATAAGCTTAAATGTATACATAAAGCTCATATTCAGTGAAATATGCAGTATTTTATTTATATTTAGGTCTATAAGTGGGTTTTAACCTCTAAATAGCCTATAACGTTTGTTTTTCTGCTTATTTTAGGTCATATGGATGTAATCAGTGGATTCACAACGCCTATAGAAGCATAGACACCTATTTCAGGCGCATACACTCAGTTTGGACAACTTAATCTGCTTCCTTGGATGGATATTTACGGATTTATAGGTTGGGAGGTCATTTCTGGGTTAATATGAATTCTTGGGGATGTTATTGGGGGCTTGGACATTTCATTTGTTTCATTTATATACTTTGGGTTTCATTTTATCCCTTTTGGATTAGTTATTTTACCTGTTTCTTTATGGTATCCACTTTTATCTGGATTTTCTAATAATGGTTTGGGTCTGTGTTAGCATTAATTGTGATGGAGGGTCCTTACTGGAGGTCTGGGTGTTGAATCTGCTTGAAGTGGATGCCATGGGGAGGTGATGGGCCCTCACAGTGCTGTAATTGCCGTGGATAGCAGTGACATCATCTGGATTGAAGGTCTGTGCACTCCAGGGGATTTTGGTAAAAGTAAGGAGGGATTTGATGGGTTAATAATCATCAATTACTTACTACAATTCAATCAAACACTTCAATACAATTATTAGCATTTAGAAATATATTATAAAGCCTTTATAAGTTGATATTATCATTATATAAGCTATAACTATATTATATTTATCTATTTTCCACCACTAGCACACATTTAAATGCAAGTATTGTGAGTTTTATTTGAGTATAACTATTTTATTAGTCTTCCCCTGAGGTTTAATCACTATATCATTTATCAATAAGTAGTAGGACCATTAATAAATACTATTAAATCATACTTATGTACTAGATAATACTGACACAAAGCATGGAAATTATTTTCCCAGGTTTGAATTTCTCTCAATTCAGTTGTAAAACATGTGCCCTTGCTAAATCTCATATTTTACCATTTTATGGCTCTTTTCCATTTCCCAAATCGGCTTTGGATGTACTCCATATGGACCTATGTGGTCCAATCACTCCCGAATCAAAAGGCAGTAAATCCTATTTTTACCAAATAGCGGATGGATATTCTCAATTTTGGAACATTTCCTTCTTGAATCTCAAATCTAAAACTTTTAAAAAATATACCAAATACCCCAGTAAATCATTTAAATAAACTACCAAGGTTGGATATACACCCTGGCACTAAATCCTTTATTCATATGCAACAAATGTGTAGAAAGCATGCGGAAGAATGCATCCAAAAAGCATTTGAATATGAAAGGAAAAGGTGGGATAAATCTCATAAAGAATTTGAATTCAAAAAGGAGATGAAGTCCTTATTTCAACACTACATTTTAACTTACAAGGTAATCTTAACTTAAAGGATCCTTTTGTGGGACCTTTTGTAGTGAATAAAATGGTTGGTAATTATGAAGTGGAAGTCATATTATATGCCCCATATGATAGGAAACATCCAGTTTTCCCTATCTCATTATTAAAACCTTAAGATACAAATGATCCTGACATGTTTCGAAAAAGAAGAGGAAGGCCTAAAAAGAAACCTTAAGAACTTGTGTAAAAAGGAGAGATTGAATAAATACTCAAGAAAATAATCCTTACTAAAGAGAAAAGAACTTAATATTTATTAAGATATAAGGGGAAAGCAAATGAGTTTGATAAGTGGATACCTGAAAAAGAAATTTTAAATTTATCCTCCCTTCTTAAAAATTTAAACAGAAATGAGATTCTGTTCAATAATCTGAGGGGCTAGAAACCTGTACTCATTATACTTTATTATCTTTTATTTCTTTTGAGAATAAATCTTTAATTCTACAGAATTTTCTGAATACCTTAAAATAAAAATAAGAAAATGTATAACTTATCATATTTTTATTGTTTTTTTGGGTAGGAAAGTGTCAGCCTGGATATTCACAGGACTGAGTAAAAAGTACTTATAAATTATTTTAAACACATGGACTATAAATGGGAACAATAAATAAAGGTACACAAGTTGTATACATAAGTGAAATTAATAATAAAATACAATATAATACCTTATATACACACATATATCCACCTTTTATAAGTCTTATGTACTTAATATTAATTTTTAATATGTCAGGGTAATCAAATCTGATTATGAAATCCTCCATAGGTAATGATAAAATTAGAAGAAAAGAAATAATTCACCACAGAAAATTTGGGGTGGTATTTCTAGCAATAACCCTCATTTAAAAATTTTGGGAAGTGGTTGGAATGCTGTTGGGAAGCTGTGGGGAATTCATTGTGAAACCAGATTTAAATCAATTGGACCAAGATTTGGTAATCAGTTAGACCTAAGTTCAACTCAACTCAATCCCAGGTGTCTCAGAGCTGGGTAATTACTTTGATCTTCAGCTGAGCACAGATTGAGCAAAGCTTGAACATATCACTTAACATATCATAATATTCACTTTCCCATCTTTTGGAAAGCAAAATTTGATATTTGGTCTAAGAATATCTACAGATATTTTCTTGCCAAGTTGGTAACAGAAGGTTAAACTGTAGTATCTAAATTATTACATTAGACTACATAGATATTTGATAAAACATAAAATTCAAATCAATTTTAATATTATTGAGATCACCATAAGTGTCTGTCCAAAGACTTACAAAATTATGTTAGTATCAAGACATTGTTCTAGGTAGTAGTTTCAATTTGGATTTTGAACTTCCATCTAAAGCATTTTACTATTAGACAGAAACATAAATAAGTGTAATAAGAGTGAAATTACTCTATTTTGTGATTATAATGTAACAATAAAGCACATTTTTTTTAAGAAAATTTTTCTTCTTCCACAAACTTAAATTTACTCTATAGGCTCAAGATTTATTTTTAAGCCATATTATTCATTTCAGTTATCATTGATTTACTTCCAATATTTTTTAAAAAGATAATAATAATACATGTGAAAGAATTATGAGCTTAGCGTAGCAGATGCTAAAAAGTTATTTTGTCATTTTATTCAAAACTGATTATTCATTTTTTGCTTCAATTCATCTTTTAACAACCACTATCTTCAGATACTATTCTTACTTAATATTTCAAGTATCAGATGTGTTGGACAGTTCTCAATAATGATCAATCAAATTTATATGAATGTAATTTCAAGATTTCAAAACTCACTGACCCCCACAATTTTACAGCGAGGCCATTTGAATGTTCATACTTTTGGACTATTTGAAGAGAGAAAACCAACCCTTTTCAGTAATCTTTCTCAAGTGCAGAGTCAGTACATTGGACCACTATTGAGTGAAATTGGGTCTGAATCTCACCATTTAAACCAAAGAAGTGCCTTAAATCCTATGAAGCCATTCTATTTTAATGCTTACTTGGTTCCAGTTTTTGGTAATCAGTATCAACTTTGGGGATGCCTCTTTTCTTCAAGTTCACTAATCAGTCTTGCTAAAGAAGCATTTTCTTCTGCTCAAATTGATTTACGTCCAATCCCAAACTAAGACTCCACTATCTTTTTTAATATCCCGCATGTAATTTTTGAAGGCTCTTTCCAAATATCTCAGAGTACTCAAGATTGGAACACTGATCAACTTATCTGAGGAATAAAAACAGTTCTCAAAACACATAAACTTCAAGCAATGAATTTTATGATTGAAAATAAATAAATGTTAAAGGAAAATTTGGATATCATGTGGAGGCACCAGGACAACCATTGGCTTAGAGCTGGATTCAATGACTATAAAGATCAGTTTCCTAAAAATCATTTAACCCCTTAAGGAAATGGGTCAATACTTGCTGATGATATGGGTTTGGGAAAGATGCTGTCAGCTCTTTCTCTTATTAGTGCAACTCAAAGTGAAGCAATACAATTCCAGGTCTTTGAAAACTAAGAAGGTATTAATCGGAGTTCAGCCACACTGACTATATGTCCACTGGCAACACTATCAAATTGGATCAATGAAATAAGTGTGCACTTTGAAGATAATGCGCTTCCTTTCATGGTTCTTTATGGGAAGGATTGTCAAAATACTAATGTCAATGAGCTAAAGGACACTGCTATTGTTTTAACAGCCTATGAAACAGCTATCCCAACAATGTCAAAAAATCAAAGCCAAAAAAGATACTGGTGACTCAAAAGATCTTTTGGTATAGAGTTGTTTTAGATGAAGCTCAGTTAGTGCCCATTTCTATATCTAAAACTTAAAACTTAATTTTTACAATCAATTTTTATAAATATTCTTTTAGTTACATTAAAAATCCTTACTTGCAGAGGGCTCAAACAATATTTGACTTGGAATCCCAATACTGACTATGCTTGACTGGAACTCCACTTCAGAACAGGCCCACTGAACTTCAAAGTCTCATATTTTTTCTTAGAATTGAAAAGTGGCAAGAAGACAGGTTATGGAGGAATTTCCTTTTTCCAGGCTTGCAAAGAGGAAAGGCTAATTCTGTTAAATCAATCAATCACTTAATGAAATTCATAAGCGTACGTAGAACAAAGGATTCAATTTTGTCTCTTCCAAAAAAGATTCAAATGGGGATATTGGTTCAATTAGCAGATCCATGGAGTTCTAAACTTGCTGTGCTTCAAGAAGGATTCACTGAGCAATATGGGCCCTCCAATAGCACTGACCTCCCTCGGGACTCATCTGAGTTTCTTAGAGAGCCAATGATTTTAAGAAAATTCTGCAACCATCCAATCTACAAAAATCTGGATGAAACTCCAACTTTTGATTTCACCTGGCAGCATTCTGCAAAAATTTTTGATCTTATAGGCCACTTAAAAAACTTTTTGTCTGGTGATAGGGGTTTAAATTTTCCGAAAGCTGTTATATTCTCCAACTTTTCAGACTTTTTTCAGATGTAAGTGATTCTATAATGAATTGTTTTACAAAATTGTTTTGGCTTATTAAAAACAATTTTCTAATATCTCAAAATAGAATAAAAATGGCTCTAGATGACCAAAATATTAGGTATACCCAGCTTATGGGTGAACTCAGCAGGACAAAGCAAGTCAAAAATATGCATGAATTCCATTTTAATAAAAATTTACAAGTTTTGGTTGGAACAATTCAGGCTGCAGGAGTGGTTATAGATCTCAGGTGTGCTCAAAATGTATATATAATGGTGAGCTCAATGTCTTATATTTAATATTAAGAACAAAAATATTAAATTTTTTATATGTTCAATGTTGAAATAGGAGCCGAATTGGAATCCAGAAGTTGAGCAGCAGGCTGTTGATCGCCTGTATAGAATGGGGCAGCAAAATGAAGTAAATGTTTTGAATTATTTTGTACATGGAAGTATAGAGTTCAGCATGTATAAGACTCAAAGGGAAAAAATGGAGCTAACAATGTAAGCCAAATTTAAATTCTATAAATTTTAATGATAATAGTTATTGTTAAAATTATGTTTTAGTTTTCCAGGCTAAGTGTCCCAAACGGTGGAAATGATGAGTATGAGTGTGAAAACCTATTATTAAGGGAGTTTTTCAATCACTCAAATTAGAGGAAGCAAGAATTTCAAGGAGAGCAGGTAAATTTATGGGATTTTGAGGATTTAAAAGTCTGAGTTGTTGAGTATTTAGAGATGCAAGATACAAGGTAGAATAACAGTCATTTGGCAAACCCCAGGGGACATGAGAAGGATTAAGGTTAGGTGATAATGTTGAAACCAAACTGATTCTTTTGTACAAGGCCAAGTACTTTAGCACACTTCCAGAGTAGGTTGAAGTTTCTCAAATATCACACTACGCAATATAGGGGGTGGACTTGCTAGCAAGTCCTCAACCTGAACTCAGATGGAACTCAGATGGAACTCAGACTGAACTCAGACTGAACCCATACTGAACTCTACTTGAACACCCACCTAAAACTGTTCTGCTGAGTGGTGTTCATCCCTGATTGTATGGTTCCTTTATCAATAGCTCAATGTGTGTTCAATCTATGGTGAGTTTGGGTCCAAGGTTGCGGACTTGCTAGCAAGTCCGCCCCCCATATTGTGTGGTGTCAAAGTGTTGTTGGTCAAGATATTGTGCGACTTTAGAAAATCTTCAGACCTCCATTGCATTAAGATACGTCTTAACAATCCATCATTATCAATTTTGGTGTCTGAACTACACTTGATGTTTGTGAGAAGGTTGTGATAAGTTTCACAATGTGGAAGTTGTTTAAGAAGTTTAGTTCGGTTAACTGAACTCTAAGAATCTTTGCTATTTGAAATAAAGGTCATGAATAAAAATGGTTTAAAAAAAGGGGATTTTCAACCTTTTTTTATTCCATATTTATGCTTTCTCACTTTGATTATTTCTTGAGAGCTACCAGAATCCTTCCCAAGTCTTAATTTATCAGCATGACCTAAAAACCAATGGTGGAGAACTCCCATTTGATTTGAGAAGCTAATTTGAGTTGATTCAATTGGATATGCAATCAAATTATTGGTTTTTAAGGCATTGTCCCAGTTATAATGAGAATATTTGCCAAGACCTGGTTCCATTTGTCAAACCAGTCTAGGTCCCAAGCAAAAGTTGACCCTGGGAAACTGCACATGCAAAGTTGTTCAATAAAAGATTCACAGAAAATTGGTGGAAAATTTTCCAAAACAGCTGAATTTGATTCTGGATGAGGTAGTTCAAAGGCAATGTTGCAAGAATTGATGTTGAATGATGAAAATCTGTCTAATTGCTCTTCAGTAGGGTTTTGTCTCCATCCATTTGATTCTGGTGACATATCCAAAAGTGAATGACAAAAATTGAGTATAGATCTACAAAAGTGAGAATTGAATGGAGGCAAAGTCTCATTAAAAATTCTATTTAGTGTTTGTGTGTTTTTGGGCAGGTTTCCATGAGGAAAGTAAGAGCTACTAGGGTTCATAAACAATTAGATTAAAAAAGTGTTCAATAAAATTAAACAAAGAGGAAGAATAAATTGTGGAGCTCCAAAACTTAATGATCAAAGTTGATTTAAGGAGAAATATCACAAAAATCAAGAATAAGAATTATTTCAACTTTATGGCATTATAATATGCATAAATTATATACTTATATGCAATTTATGCTCAAAAGGAAGGGCACAAAAGGAAGAGAGTGATTATGTGATAAAAGCGGACTAATTTGAGAAAAGGATTTTTTTCTTTTCAAAAAATGTTTCCACAAAAATAATTTGATAAATGTGAGGCTATGTTCATTTTTTGATTACCAAAAAATTATTTTTTGTCCAATATGATAGTAATACATATTCCATTGAGTAATTTTTGTTCAACCTGAATAAATAGACTAGAATGTCACTTCACCACATTTATGTATGAAAATTTATACAAGTTTTCAGCTTTTTTGTAATTCTTTAAGTTTTAAACTTTTGTAGCATCTATTATTTGAGTATTTTTGATTATTTATTTATGGAAAATTCTACCTAGTACAGACCAATTTTCAAAGTGAAGGAAATATATTTTTGATTTTTTTTTACAAAAAATTAACCTTATTTTTGGGGTAATTATTTAAATAATTATGTTAAAAATATGGATTACTTTTCTTATAGTCCATAGCTAAGAAGTTTTACTAAAATCAAATAATTATAGGGTAGTTAGATATAACTCAGAAGGCATTCAATAGAAAAATAATTAAGATGCTTGTGTGTACAATAGAATTTTTTCTATGATAGAAAATATTCTGTTAAAAATGCATGAATTGTTTTAAAAATGCAAAGAGTATACAGAATACAAATAAAGTAGACTGCATAGCTTTTAGTTAATAGGGGGTGTCAGTTCTGGCAAATCCGCACTTAACTTAAGTGCGGATTTCAAACCAAATCATCACTTAAATTTTGCAAAAAAGTGACTTATTTCAAAAAAGGGTGTCAGTTATGACCTCAAATCAGCACTTTTTTCCCGTTTTTTTTCACAACCACATTTTGGCCACAAAACATCCCTTCCTTTCTTACCCCATCCCTGTCACATGTGACACACTGACCTTCCTCGCTACCTACCCATCAATCCTTGGCACACACCCCTTCCTGACATTTTCAATATTTTGACCAGGCATATTTACATTCTTTTTTACTTATTTCTTCTACTTCTTAATATTTTTTCTATGGGTGTCAGTTCTCACCTCATATCAGCACTTTTTTCGTGATTTTTTTTTCAAAACCACATGTTGGCCACATCATCCCTTTTTTCCCATACCATTTTGTACTCTCCAAATGTCCTCTTTGTGTACTTCATTCACTTGGGTTAGTATTTTGGTTTGTTGCATATTCATTTTTTTTTGGAATTTACGGTGAAATTTTTTTTTTGGATGGCTCATTGGTTTTCTTTCACCAGCTCAACATGAAATCACATATTTTCTGAAATCGCATATTTTGTCAGTGATTTTTTTTTCATTCATCCCTCATATCCTTTTCCTATTCTCCTCCAACATCCCTCAAACAATTTGGTTTTATTCATTTTGTCATCTCATCTCTCCAGGTAAGTCACTTTATTCTTTTTTTTTGATTTTTTGATTACTAATTATAATTTTTTTTGTTTTTTTCTGTTTATTTTATTTTTTTATCTAAATTTTTTTTGTAAGTGGTTATTTTGGATTTCAATGGTATAATTAACCTTTTTTTTCTCTCCCTCTTTACTTTCTTTTTTAGCTCCATCACCCTACTCTTCATCCCTCCTTGGCATGGTCATTATCCCCCCTTTCCCTTATTTCACTTTTTTTTGGCTCCATTTCATTGAAACACATACATTGCACATTCTTTATGCATTTCACTTACTCCATATTCAATTTCCCCACAATTCCAACATCAATCTTTCTCACTCTATTTTTCCTACTTTTCAATCAAGGTAAGTTTCATCTCCTTTTTTTCATGCCTATATGATATCTCATTCCTTTTATGAAAAGTTCATACTTAAATATATGTATGACTCTTATCTGGATAACAGTGAACTTATAAAACTCCTTTTGATCTCATCTTCATTACCACTTTTCAAGTTTTTGTAAAATTTTAAAAATCAGACTCGGAATTAGGGTTAGGTTTATTCAAATCTAATTTTCTTTTTACTGAAGATTCATCTGAAGGCTACCTTTCATTTCCCACAAACAGAATTGAATTTGATTCAGTGGTTGCTGAGATATTGACCATTAAAGTTGAGCCTTTTTTTCCCAATTTAAATTTTTATTTCATTTTTTTATGTAACAAATTAGGGTTAGGTTTATTTAAATCACAAGTCCTTTAACTGAATATTCTCTTAAAGCATATCTTTCATTTCTCTCAAACAGGTTTGAATTAGGTTCAGTGGTTGCTGAGATTTTGACCTTTGAAGTTGAGCCTTTTTTCCAAATTTCACTTGTCTTACTTCACATTTTTATATTGCATATTTAGAGGATAAGGATTCTGAAACTCTTATATGATTATTATCTATGCATTTCAATTATATAGGCATATATTCGTTGCTCAAGAATATCACTAAAGCTCAAAAAGATGAAGATTTTTGCTTATGGGACACTCTACCTTCCTTTAACTCTTTTCTGGCTCTTCGACTCAAAAAGCACTGTAATAAAGCATTTGAAAAAAATAATGAACTTGCTACCAAAGTTGGAATACAGAATTGGTGTGACTCCAAATTGGAAGATATCAGCCATGAATATCTTTTATTTTCTAATGTTATTATCACTCATTCTGGATTTCACAATAAAATTCACACCGATACCAAGGACACCAATTTTCTTACTTTTGGTATATTCTCATATATCAAACCGATTACTGGCCAACCAATACCATCTCCAGCTAAAATAAAATGACATGGTTTATATTTTCCAGACCACCAGTGCATCATTGATTTTGGTTTGGGAAATGGTATCATCAAAACTATTTGGAATTCTTCTAAGGATAATCATCAAACGACCAAAGCTCCTCCTGGTTTGGAATCCTGTCAAGATTTAACACATTTTGGTTTCTCATTTCAAATCAGTCATAAGTTGATTCAAAGAATCAATAGGGTAATGAAAGAAGGTAAAGTTAATCGATTTAAAAAAACTTTATTTGGATCCAAAAAGTATGGGGATTAGAGTTGTCATTGAAAATTATATATTTTTTTGTAAATTTTTAATAAATATTTTTTATGTATCAATTTACTCAACTAAAGTAATGGGCCCACGACCTTGTGTTGTATAAATGGTAATCATGATAACTTTTATTTGTTTCATGGGGTTCCTCTAGCCTATACCTGTGGAAAGTCCCAAACTTTTATTTCTAGACTTGGTCTGCATTTTGGCTTGAGGGATTGTTATTACTTTAAACTAGGGAAAGTGATATATATTAGATATTTATTTAATAATTTACGTAATTACATTAAATTTAGATGACTTCCACCACTTACTTCAATAAAATGCAGGGGGGGTATTGCCAAATTATCAAATCTGACATGTGAAATTGATGACTTAGAAAAATTTTGGTGATATCCACCCCTTGCTTCAATAAAATGCAGGGGAGAGTATTGCCAATTTTTTAAAACAGATATAGAATTTTTTTGACTTGTAAATATTTTGGTGAAAATTTTTGACGAGAATGTGAAAGTAATTGTTTCCACCTTGAGCAGGTTTCTGGCTCAAAGGAATAGCAGTACCATCAACAAAACCAATACATCCTGGGAAGCCCTCTGCTTGTATAACCTGAGATTATTCAAGTTGCTCTTCTTTTGTTGGCCAGGTGAGAAGTTGAGATTCCAAGGAGTTGATGGCAGTGATACATCGTTTGGTATAAGTGTTAACTGAACCATACCCTAAATCAAAGACATTTTCTAAACGTTTCAAAGCGGCTCCATTACCATTTGAACCCAAATGACATAGTGTGATGGCCAATTGAATTGAAGGATGTTGTTGTTCTTTTTGAGAATTATTGTGAAATATGGGATGATCCTGAATAAGCTCAAGCAATTTAAGGAAAAATTCCTGAGAAGTCCTGAACAGCTGTCTAAAACTGGGTGTAGATAGTTTAAGAAGTGTTTGGATGGTGTACTTGGGGGTATGAAGTACTTGAGGCTTTCTGGGAAGAAGGTAACGTTTCGTGGCCATTTTTGATAAAAAGACAAAATATTCTTCTAGATCAGAATCAGAATCGCAATCAGAGTCCAAGAGCAGTTCAAGAGCCATGAAAGTGATTGCTTTATGTAATTTATCACGATTTGAAAGTGAGGAAGGCATAACTCTTATATGATATGATATGAAGATGTAAGTGATGTACAATGTTTTGAGTTATGAAGTGTTATGCTGCGGAGTGCTGCGTATGAATGGGATGATGCTGACAAATCAGTGAAATGGGACTTGATGGTGAAATCAGCACTTTTGGTTTAGAAAGTGCGGATTTGAGTGAAATAAGTGACTTATTTCATTTTGAAATCCACCAGTATTGGGCCTAGTGTGTTTTGGAAATCCGCACTTATTTAAGTGCGGATTTGTAAGTGCGGATTTGCCAGAACTGACACCCCCTAATATATAGTTTATCTGATTTAAAAGTAAACATTTTAACTTGAATAATTTCAACACATATTCCATCATATTCTTTTGATAAAAAAACGTAGCTTATATTAGCTAGTGCCTTGCAAAAAAAGGAATACCTTCAATCGGTAACTTCCAACAGCTAACTTATTCTTACATTTATCACAATCACAATGCCTCCATTTTTTCATGTATGTCAATGTCAAGAGCTATGATGTGTCATTAGAAAGTATCAAACTTCTTCTGGGTCCTTTGAAGTTGGTATGGCTTTCAAAAGCTCTAATCCTTATGCAAAACATCAAGAGGAAAGGAATAGGAAGGCCCAGATGGATATTTCTTCCAACAATCCACTTAACATTGGAAGTTCCAGCTCCACAGAAACAGTAAGCTTTATATCTATAGTTCAAAGTGAGAATTAAAGTCTTTATAGTGTTTTGATGATTTATTACATAGGAGCAGTCACTATTCGAGGTAGAAGTATCTTCAACAGTCTCTAGAAACTCAAATATTGGTGAACGGTATAGCCAAATAATTATGTGGCAGACAGCAAAGCTTTCTATGATTAATCATTTGAGCAAAGAAAGTTGTACTCAATTTTTGGATGAAGAAATTAAGAAACTCAAACTTCTAGGTGATAGTGGATGACTGGATTCTGATAGCATTGTCCGCCTGATCCCACACATGATAGATACGGTTTTTAGTTGATTAATGCTCAATCAATAATTTTTCACTAAATCATGCTGTCCTAAATGCTTTGCTCTTTTTGAGTATAACTCTGAATCTCAACCATCTATACTATGTTGAAATCAACCGTTTTTTTCATCATCAAAGCACTATTTACAAATGTTTGGAGCAGGACAAATTGTAGTTAAATGTGATGAAAGGCTGTATTTGATGGAAGAACATCAAGAACATGTAAAATACTATTCTCTTAAAAAATTTCATCACCAATGTTTTATTGAATGGCTTAAGGAAAAGATCAAACTGATCAAAGTTGAGCTTCTGATTGAGAAGAAAGCCCCTGTGGCAGACGATGTAGAGTGTGATTTGATGAAGAATATTTGTGATGGTTCAATTTGGAAAATCTTTCCCATTACCACTCCAGCTCTGGGTGGCAATGATGATGAATATAAAATAACTTCAGGAAACTTAATGTTTACTTTATATTTCAACTAGTTTAGGCCTGGTGTTAATAGGATTAGAGGTCATCAGAAGTCTGTAGGCAATATTATGATGGTGTGTACGAAACTACCTTAAGAAGATAGTTACAAAATGGAAAATCTTTTTTTGTATGCTATTCACCACAGGAAATCTGGGGGTGAACTGCTAGCAGTTCCCTCTATTTGAAACTATCAGGAATTTGTCAGGAAACTGTTGGGAAACCATCCTGAAACTGGCAGAAAGATGTTTTTAAATCTGATGAAAAAACATTGAAAAAATAAACTGTCACAGATTGAATCCAGAACAATCCCTCCTTGAGCAGAGCTTAAGAAGCACATTGAACATCAGTTAATCTCAGGTTTGGCAAAAGGTTGAACAACATCACTTAGCATACCTTAATATTCAAATATTAAACTTGAATATATGTTGCATGTATGATATAGATGCATATGCATTTGAATTTGCATGGTGGATACTTATTGCATGCTAAAAATTGATGTGAAATGCCTATCCAAAGTGTTTGCATAATGACTATGAAGAATAAATATGCATAAAAAATATGCATAAAAATATGCATAGTGATTATGCATATAAAATATGCATAAAAATATGCATATTGAATATGCAAAAAAAAGGTGCATATATGTATATGAATAAAATATATTAATATGCATATAAATCTGTATAATGAATATGCATAAGAATATGCATAAATAAGCATAATGATTGAAAAATGCAAAAAAAATGATGTGTCACGCACCATGTGACACTCGAGGCAAAAGCAGCTCATTAAATCAATAATATCGAGTCCTAAATCTATATTCGAAGCACAGAAAGCAATTCTCCATAGCAACTGTGATTTTCCTTTGTGTACTTACTATTTAACTGCGCTAGCCTAAACTCTAAATCTAAATTAGTCAATCTCCCAATAGGGTGCCTTAGTCCTTTTCAATAAGCGAGGCACAGCGCTAGGTTCAACGAAATAGTACAGAAGTAGTTTTTCATTAAAGTTTTGTTAATTAATTAAAAAGGGGTAAATTGAGCATGGACGGGTATTTAGCGAAGAGGGTCTAAGTGTATGTTAGTAATGGTCAATGGAATGGGAATGGTGCGATGGAAGGGAGGTCAATGTGAGGAGGAACAAAGGATATAAAAGGGGTTGGGTATTTGGTTTGATATTCCTTAGAATTAAATTATAAAATCATATTTACATTAATAGTGGTAAATCTTTAAAGTTAAATCATTGTTATTGTATCTTTCTTTATTTTCTCAATATTCATTTCTAAATCCTAAATCTTTGATTATTGAGTTTCCAACCCTTTGTGAGATCTTAAGAATTCCTATTACCTTTGAAACTATTTTATAATTCTTCTCGAACGAACCTCAAACCTGTAGCTCTTACTTCGAGTAACCTTTGAACCACTTCCTCGAATCATTCCTCTGTGCTTCAAAGAAGTTTCTAAATCTCTCATCTCACTTTCAGGAACATCCTCGACCTTGTGCGTAGGTCGTCCGGTGACATGATGCTTAACAAGTATATTTTATGCATAAATAGAAATATGCAATATGAATTCATATTGCATACAGATAACACTGGCAAACATTTTGACCAAAACTCATACTAAATTTTCATTCTGGACTAAAGGTGTGAGGGAAGGAAGAAAAACAGTCCGACGTTAGAAAAATGCTACATGCACTCATTTTGTAGCAGAGCAAATGAGAAGTGCTGAATTATGGTTGGTGCCCATAATTTAGTATGATATCATAATTTTATTTAATTGTTTTTAATATTGAAAAGACTTTAGGTTGGTTGGTATGGATCTAGCTGTGCCAGGGTCTAATCTAATTATTTTAACAATTTCTTAATAATTAATGGGTTTTAATACAAAGACAGGTTGTATTTTTTGTGGGATATTGGATATGATAAGGTCTTTTGTATAAAAAACTTATATTGCTTAAAAATATTCCTGAATCAGATGTGGGATAATCACTACAAAAAATTGTAGTACTGTGGGCAATAAAATATATGCACAAGCAGTAAAGAAAGGACCGAGTGAAACCTTTTTGTGCAGTGGGAATCATTAGAGTGGAATTGTGGATGAAAAATATAATTCATTATTACCATTTTATTTAATCAAAAAATTTATAATATTAAAAAGAACTAGTGATTAATTGGTATTTGACCTTTGTGCCTCACTCATATTTATCATTTGATTGATTTTTGTCACCATTATGTTATTAATATTAGGGGGTGTCAGTTCTGGCAAATCCGCACTTAAATTAAGTGCGGATTTCAAACCAAATCAGCACTTACAAATCAGCACTTAAATTTTGCAAAAAAGTCACTTATTTCAAAAAAGGGTGTCAGTTATGACCTCAAATCAGCACTTTTTTCCCGTTTTTTTTCACAACCACATTTTGGCCACAAAACATCCCTTCCTTTCTTACCCCATCCCTGTCACATGTGACACACTGACCTTCCTCGCTACCTACCCATCAATCCTCGGCACACACCCCTTCCTGACATTTTCAATATTTTGACCAGGCATGTTTACATTCTTTTTTACTTATTTCTTCTACTTTTTAATCTTTTTTCTTGTTATGTGCCAGTTTCATAATGCCTCCCAGACATTCCAAATCTCAAAAGGTAACTCAAAAATCTGCTTCGTCACAAAAGTCTCCTCGTAAAGCAAGCCCTACACCTGAAAAATCAAAGGCAGGTTCAGGTCAGCTTAAAAAGGATGATTATCTCATCATAATCAACTTCCTTAAAATAAAATCAAATTTTGAAGCATGTTTTGGATGTGAAAAGTCCACTCGTATTGGACGTCCACCTTCTTCAAAGGTTAATGGCTACTTGTTGATGGCCAATGAAGTAAGGAAGAAAACAAGGGGGAGAATCGATATCAATCCTAAACAAATGAAGGAGAGATTTAAGAGTTACCATTCAAAATATAAAAAGACTCATCATGCTGTAAATGAAACTGGCTTTGGTATTGACGATGATGATTTGGAGATTGGAATTACTACTGTTTCTGAAAAGCTCAATGTCATGTGTCCTTTCTATGAAGAAATGGATAATCTTTTTGGCACCCGAGTTGATGTAAACCCTTAGTTTCTACACGATACTACTAAGCATATACCTTCTGGATCCAAACCTTCCTATAATCCTCCCAACACACCTTTACTTGAAGAAGATCAATCCCCTCCACCTTCTAACCATAGTTCAGCTGAAGATGATCCCAACTATCAAGCAGAACAATTATATCGCAGAAGATCTGAATCCTCAGAGGCCCAAAATTTAAATGTATGTTTACTTTTTGTTTTTTCTTTAATTCTTCTCTGAATTTCTCTTTCTTTCTAGTCTCCTCCTACTCAAAATCAATCTCCATTAAATTATCTCAATTCTGGAAATGTGAATACCTCTTTAGAAGCTGCTTTAGAAGAACTTCCTGAAGCCTCTTGTTCAAACTCCAAAATAAAGCGTCGAGCCTCAACTTCAATGAACTTGAACCATCTATTAAAACGTGGTAATACTTCAACAAGCTCATTTGGCTCCCTTGAGGATTATTTTGAAAAAAAAGATATAAGTAAGTTTTTTTACTATATATCTTAATCATTAACTCATTTATTTATTTATTTCAATTTAATTTTCTCAGCGAAATCAACTATTGCAAATAATGCCCTTGACTTTGAGAAGATGAAGTTTGATCATATGCTAAGGAAAGATCAGCAAGCCTTAGATTTGGAAGAAAAAAAATTTGAGGTAGAGCAGATGGAAAGAGTAAATTACCGTCAATTTCAAAGAGAAATGGCTACTTGTGAATTGGAAAAACAAGAGAGTTTTAAAAAAAAAGATTTCATTATGGAATGTGTTAAAAATGGCCAATCTTATGAGGACATTAAAAAATTACTTGACCTTTTCAATTGATAATTTGTTTTTCTAGTTAATTTAATTTTGTTTGATTTCTTTTTGGTAATATTTTCTTATATGCTGACTTATAAAAGGAAAAGAATATAGTACGTTATTTTTGACAAAAATTTGAATGTATAATAAAAATTTTCTATCTTTACTTTCTAGTCAATAAGTTTGCTTATCTAAATTTTTCTAAGTCATCAATTTCACATGTCAGATTTAAAAAATTGGCAATGCCCTCCCCTGCATTTTATTGAAACAAGGGGTGGGTACCACCAAATTTTTCTAAGTCATCAATTTCACATGTCAGATTTAAAAAATTGGCAATACCCTCCCCTGAATTTTATTGAAACAAGGGGTGGGTACCACCAAATTTTTCTAAGTCATCAATTTCACATGTCAGATTTAAAAAATTGGCAATACCCTCCCCTGCATTTTATTGAAACAAGGGGTGGGTACTACCAAATTTTTCTAAGTCATCAATTTCACATGTCAGATTTAAAAAATTGGCAATACCCTCCCCTGCATTTTATTGAAGTAAAGGGTGAAAGTCATCAAAATTTAATATAATTACATAAATTAATTAATATATAAATAAGATATGTCAAGTATACTACTTTTAAAGTAATGACAATTCCTTAAGCCAAAATGCAGATCAAGTCTAGAAACTAGGTTTGGGACTAAGGCTGGAGAGAGGGGTGAGGAAGGGTGTATGGGGTAGCGAAAAGGTTGGGAAAGAGTTGGAAGGGAAGATTAAGGGTTCCGAGGCATTTTAAATGAAGAAAAGGGTCTGGGAGAGGTTGAGAGGGGTGAAATGGGGATCAAAAGAGGATGGCATACAATGGGGCTGGGAGGATAGCGAAAGGCATGGGAAGGGAAGACAAGCATGTGTTGATATAATTGAAAGGGATGGAGATTGGTGCAAACAGAGTGTGAAAATAGGAGGATGAACTCTGTTCTTCGGGCGAAGAACAGAGTTCACTTCCATAAAATATTAGCTGAAACATAGTTTTCAATTCTGTAAAAACAGTTGTAAGTAATAGAAAAAGTCACTGATTTTTTTTATATGTAATCTGAAATTTTTTAATAAAATTATTGTATTTAAGAATTGCAATATTGTCAATCAATTTTTATTGATCAAATTAATTTAATAAAGTATTATTTTAATAAGCTGTTTCAAAAAATACTTTGCATTGAGTAGACTCATGGAATGATTTTTTCTGGCTTCCATTCAGTTATCCTCACACTTTCACTATGTTTTCAATATAGATCCATTGTTATTTGTGTGATACTTCAAGTGAAAGTTCAGTATTACTTCAGTCTGAGTTCCATCTGATTTCCATCTGACTTCAAGTTGCGGACTTGCTAGCAAGTCCTCCCCCTATATTGCGTGGTGTTTGCTGAAAATATGCGATTTCATGTTGAGTTGATGAAAGAAAACACAGAGAGAAAAAAAAATAAGACTTTAACAGCAAATTCAAAAACCAAAAAAATATGCAAAAAAATTTACCATTCTCAGTGAATAATACATGCAAATTGATAATTTGAAGAGAAAGAGAAAAAAATTAAAATTGCGTTGAAAAATGTTGGAGTGTTATTGGAAGGATTTTTGCCCTTATACTAGTTGATTGAGAAATAGAAGTGTTGGATATAGTCGGAGGTGAATCAACTTGTTCATCTTCATACAGCTCTAACCATTGATCTTTGAGGTCAGCAAGTAGGTTATGAAGTATAGTGCAACACAGAATCCAGTTGATCACCGCCTCCATTTCAGATTTATTTCTAAGAGGACTTCTTAATTCCCTTAAACTAGAAAAACAGCCTTTCAAGATTCCAATAGAATGTTCAATACGGACTCTTGACTTTGCCAAATGATTGTTGAATTTGGCATTTTGACTGTCTTCTGAAGCTGCTCCCCGAAAAGCAGGAAGTACATACTTTCCATTCACATAAGCAGAATCTGCAAGAAGATACTGATTTTCATCAAAGAATTTTTCAGGTTCATTTGAAATATGCATTCTTTGGAAGACGTAGGAGTCATGAAATGAGCCAGGATAGCCAGCAAAGAATGATATAAATTTTTTGTTTACGTCACATATAAGCTGAACGTTAATTGTATATCTATAAAGAAGATATATTTGTTTGTGTTAGTTTCAAGGAGGATGAAAGGAGTTAAAAATAATCTACCTCTTTTTACGGTCAAAGTAATTGTTTCCACCTTGAGCAGGTTTCTGGCTCAAAGGAATAGTAGTACCATCAACAAAACCAATACATCCTGGAAAGCCCTCTGCTTGCATAACCTGAGATGATTCAAGTCGCTCTTCTTTTGTTGGCCAGGTGAGAAGTTGAGATTCCAAGGAGTTGATGGCAGTGATACATCATTTGGTATAAGTGTTAACTGAACCATACCCTAAATCAAAGACATTTTCTAAACGTTTCAAAGCGGCTCCATTACCATTTGAACCCAAACGACATAGTGTGATGGCCAATTGAATTGAAGGATGTTGTTGTTCTTTTTGAGAATTATTGTGAAATATGGGATGATCCTGAATAAGCTCAAGCAATTTAAGGAAAAATTCCTGAGAAGTCCTGAACAGCTGTCTAAAACTGGGTGTAGATAGGTTAAGAAGTGTTTGGATGGTGTACTTGGGGGTATGAAGTACTTGAGGCTTTCTGGGAATAAGGTAACGTTTCCTGGCCATTTTTGATAAAACGACAAAATCTTCTTCTAGATCAGAATCGGAATCAGAGTCCAAGAGCAGTTCAAGCGCCATGAAAGTCATTGCTTTATGTAATTTATCATGATTTGAAAGTGAGGAAGGCATGACTCTTATATGATATGATATTAAGATGTAAGTGATGTACGATGTTTTGAGTTATGAAGTGTTATGCTGCGGAGTGCTGCGTATGAATGGGATGATGCTGACAAATCAGTGAAATGGGACTTGATGGTGAAATCAGCACTTTTGGTTGAGAAAGTGCGGATTTGAGTGAAATAAGTGACTTATTTCATTTTGAAATCCACCAGTATTGGGGCTAGTGTGTTTTGGAAATCTGCACTTATTTAAGCGCGGATTTGGTCAAATTTAAGTGCGGATTTGTAAGTGCGGATTTGCCAGAACTGACACCCCCTATTATAAGTATAGCAAAAACTCATGTGCCCAATGCATACCGGGTGATGTTACACCTTTTATAATATTATTAAATAAAAGTAAAAAAATATGAAAATGATTTGTTTTACAAAAAATAAATTAATATCCAAAAGCAATATGAGGGATAAAAAGGTAAAATTAAAGGGATCAAATATGAAATAAAAAATTAAAGTAAAATTACTGCCATCAAGAGCAAGGAGACATGATGGGGTGAACGCCCACCAGTGGCACTAAACTTGGATTATAATTTCTTTTTTGTAAAAATAAAAAAAAATCCACTTGAGCTTTACCAAAACTTCAGGATGACAATTTTGCCATATCAAACAACTTCTAGTGCAATTATTGAAGAAAAATTCATTTTCATTGCAATAGAGAGAATTGATCACATCAGACTGCATGTGACCAAAAGTGTCCAGCACAAGTTTGGCCAAACTTGTGCTGGACACTTTTATGATGGAGAGTAGCTAGGGTGGAATTTTTCTTCAGTTCATCTGGTATTCCTTATAAAAATGTCCACTGGTATTTGATCTTTGTGCCTCACTCATATTTATCATTTGATTGATTTTTTGTCACCATTATGTTATTAATATTATAAGTATAGCAAAAACTCATGTGCCCAACGCATACCAGGTGATGTTACACCTTTTATAATATTATTAAATAAAGGTAAAAAAATATGAAAATAATTTGTTTTACAAAAAATAAATTGATATAAAAAAGAAATATGAGGGATAAAAAGGTAAAATTAAAGGAATCAAATATGAAAAAAAAAATTAAAATAAAATTACTGCCATCAAGAGCAAGTAGACATGTTGGGGCAAATGTCCACCAGTGAGGCTAAACTTGGAATATAATTGCTTTTTTGAAAAACAAAAAAAGTGCCAATCTGAGGTTTAAAAAAACTTCAGCAGAACCATTTAGCCATATCAAACAACTTCTAGTGCTATGATTGAGAGAGAATTGATCACACCAGACTGCAAGTGACAAAAGGTGTCCAGCACAAGTTCGGCCGAGCTTGTCCTGGACACATTTATGACGGAGAGTAGCTAGGGTAGAATTTTTCTTCAGTTAATCTGGTATTTCTTATAAACATGTCCATTGGTACTTGATCTTTGTGCCTCACTCATATATATCATCTGATTAATTTATTGTCACCATTGTATTATTAATATTATAAGTATAGCAAAAACTTGTGTGCCCAACGCATACCGGGTGATGTTACACCTTTTATAATATTATTAAATAAAGGTAAAAAAATATGAAAATAATTTGTTTTACAAAAAATAAATTGATATACAAAAGCAATATGAGGGTTAAAAGGTAAAATTAATCTCAAAGAGATCAATTATGAAAAACAAAATACTAGTAAAATTCTTGCTCTCAAGAGCCAGTAAAATTGTTGAAACAAATGGGAGCCATCAGGGCTAAATTGTAATAAGTGACCTTTTTTTTAAAGATAAAAAATTATACACCTGAGGTTGGGAAGAACAACAGGTATATGATTCAGCTAAACAAAACTACTTGTAGTGAAGTTTAATAAAAAAATGTTTTTTGTTGCCATATAGAGAATTGATCCCATCTGACTGCATGTGACTAAAAGTGTCCAGCACAAGTTTGGCCGAACTTGTGCTGGACACTTTTATGATGGAGAGTAGCTTGGATGGAAGTTTTCTTCAGTTTCTTCATCTTGTATTTCTCATAAACATGTCTACTGGTATTTGATCAGTCTGTATCTTTCATATTTATCATCCGATTAATATTTTATCACCATTATATTATTAATGTTATTAGTATAGCAAAAACTTGTGTGCCAAATGCATACCATGTGAAGTTATACCTTCAATAATTTTTTAAAATAGACGTAAATAAATATGGAAAGGATTAGTTTTACAAAAATTAAATAGAAATTTAAAAGTAAAAAGAGGAATAAAAGAGTAAAATAAAAGTCAAAGAGTTAAAATATGAAAAAAATACTAGTAAAATTCCTGCTATCAAGAGCCAGTGGAGGTGTTAAAGCAAATGGGAGCCATCAGGGCTTAATTGTAATAAGTGACCTTTTCTTTAAAGATAAAAAATTATACACCTGATATTGGGCAGAACAGCAGGTGGATGATTCAGCTAAACCAAACTACTTCTAGTGAAATTTGATAAAAAAAAATTTCTATTGCCATACAGAGAATTGATCCCATCTGACTGCACATAACCAAAAGTGTCCAGCACAAGTTCAGCTGAACTTGTGCTGGACACTTCTATGATTGAGAGTGTCTGGGGTAGAATTTTTCTTCAGTTCATCTTGTATTTCTTACAAACATGTCTACTGGTATTTTATCTTTGTGCCTCACTCATACATATTGTTTGATTAATTTTTTGTCTTAATTATATTATTAATTATATAAGTATAGCAAAAAATTGTGTGCCAAATGCATACTGAGTGACATTACACCTTTTATAATATTATTAAATAAATGTATAAAAATATTAAAATAATTTATTTTCAAAATTATTAATTGATATCCAAAAGCAATATGAGGAATAAAAATTTAAGTTAAAGGGATCAAATATGAAAAACAAACTCCAAGTATTATTTCCAATATCAAAGGCCAGTAGAGATGTTGAAGCAAATGAGAGCCATAAGGGATAAATTGTACTAAATTGACTGTTTTTTAAAGATAAAAAATTGTGTACCTGTGGTTTTGATGAACTCTAGGTGGATAATTCAGCTATATAAAACTACATCTAGTGAAGTTTCTTATCAAATAATTTTTTTCATTGCCATGGAGAGAATTGATCTTATCTGACTGCACCTGACCGAAAGTGTCCAGCACAGGTTCGGCCGAACTTGTGCTGGACACTTTTATGATGGAGAGTAGCTAGGGTGCAGGTCTTCTTCAGTGCAACTGTTATTTTTTCAAAACATGTCAAATGGTATTTGATCTTTCTGTGTTATTCATATTTTATTATCTAATTAATTTTTTGTCATTAGAATATTATTAATTTTATTAGTATAGAAAAAACTTGTGCGCCAAATGCATGCCATGTTATATTACACCTTTTATAATATTATTAAAAAATGTTAAGAAAATATGAAAATGATTTTTATTTCCAAAACTATAAATTAATATCCAACTGTAACATGAGTGATAAAAAAGTAAAGTAAAAGAGATCAAATATGAAAAAGAAAAATTCAAGAAAAATTCCTGCCTTCAAGAGCCAGTAGAGGTGTTGAAACAAATGGGTGCCATCAGGGCTAAATTTGATAAATTTTAATTTTTTTTAAAGATAAAAAATTTTTCACCTGAGGTTTGGAAGAACTCAAGGTGGATAATTCAGCCATACCAAACTACTTCTAAAGTAATTATTTGGCATTTTTTTAAATTTAATTTCCACAGAGAGAATTGATCCCATCTGACTGCACCTGAACAAAATTGTCCAGCACAAGTTCGGCCGAACTTGTGCTGGACACTTTTATGATGGAGAGTAGCTAGGGTGGAAGTGTTTCTAAGTACATCAGTTTTTTGTTTTTCACATTTCTATTGGGTTTTAAACTTTTTTTTATCATTCATATTTATCTTATAATTAATTTTTGGTCACCATACATATTATTAATGTTTCTAGTATAGCAAAAACCTGCATGCCAAATGCTAAATTCGAGATGTTACATCTTTAATAATATTATTATATAAAGTTAAAAAAATATGAATATGTTTAGTTTTTAAAAAAATAAATTGATATTTAAAATTAAAAAGAGTAATAGAAAAGTAAAATGAAAATAAATGGGATCAAATACAAAATAAAAAATACAAGTAAAATTTTTACTATCAAGAGCCAGAAGTGGTGTTGGGACAGTTGGGGACCCCTAGGTCAAGACTTGGTCTAAACTTACTTTTATGTATAGCTAACAAGTTTTGACCTGAGGTTTGAACAGACTTCCAGGGCACAATTTTACAATATTAGACATTCTTTACTTCAATAATTGAGTGAAATATCATTTTTATTGCCATAGAGAGAATTTATCTCATATGACTTCATGCAAACAAAATTGTCCAGCACAAGCTGGGCCAAACTTATGCTGGACACTATTATAATTGAGACTAGGCATACAGCAAATCTTCTTAAACTCAAGAGGGATTTCTTATAAACATTTCAACTGGAATTTTATCTTTCTGTGTCATTTAAATTTACCATTTGATTAATTTTTTGTCATCATTATATTATTAACGTTATTACTATAGTAATAACTTGTGAGAAAAATGCATACAAGGTTGTGTTCCACCTTTAATAATATATTATTAAATAAAGGTATAAGAGTATGAAAATTATTTATTTTAAAAATTAAAAATTGATATCCAAAGCAATATGAGCAATAAAAAAGTAAAATAAAAGGGATAAAATAAGAAAAAAAAATCTAAGGAAAATCCCCACTATCACTAACAAGTAGAGGTGTTAGATCAAATGTGCACCACCAGGGCTAAACTTGCACTATATTTTCTTTTTTGTTAATCCAAAGAAAGTGTCCTGATGATTTTTGAAAAATCATCAGGAGGACATTTTGGCAATATCAAACTACTTATTGTGCAATGATTGAGCAAAACGTCATTTTCATTTCCATAGAGTAAATTTATCCCATCTGACTGCATGCAACCAAAAGTGTCCAGCACAAGTTTGGCCAAACTTATGCTGGACACTTTTATGATGGTGAGTATCTAGGGTGCAGGTCCTCTTCAGTTCATCAGGTATTCCTTATAAACAAATCCACTTGTATATGATCTTTCTGTCTCATTCATATTTATCATTTGATTCATTGTTTTTCACCATTATACTAGTAATGTTATTAGTATTGAAAAAAATTGTAAGCCAAATGCATACTGGGAGATGCTACATCTTTCATAATCTTATTAAATAAAAGTAAAAAAAATATGAAAAGTATTAGTTTTACAATATATAAATTGATATTTGAAAGCAAAAAGAGGAATAAAAAAGTAAAATAAAAGTGATTAAATATGAAATTAAACATTCAAATAAAATTTCTGCCATCAAATATAATTTGAGTTTTCAGACCAAATTTGCACCACCAGTTCTAGATTTGGAATATATTTCCTTTTTATTAAAATTAATCAAAGTGTCCACCTGAGGTTTTCCAAAAATTCAGGAGGATAGTATAGCACTATAAAGCTACTTCTTGTGCAATGATTGAGCAAAAATTCATTTTAAATTCCATTGAGTAAATTTATCCCATCTGACTGCATGCAACCAAAAGTGTCCAGCACAAACTCAGCTGAAATTGTGCTGGACACTTTTATGATGGAGAGTAGCAAGGGTGCAAGTCTTCTTCATTTAATCTTATATTCATTTTAAAAATTTCTATGGGTTTTTGATCTTTCTGTGTCATCCATATTTATTATTTGATTAGTTTTTAGTCACCATTATATTATTAATGTTTTTAGTATAGCAAAAACATGTGTAATGAATGTACACTGGGTGATTTTACAACTTTAATAATATAATATAATAAATGTAAAAAAATGAGAAAGTTATCAGTTTTACCAAAATAAAATTGATATTTAAAAGCTAAAGGATAAATAAAAGGGTAAGATTAATATTAAAGAGATCAAACATGAAATAAAGATATTAAGTATAATTTCTGCTATCATGAGCCAGTAGAGGCTTCAGAAAAAATGGGCACCATCATAGATTAACATGGATCAAATTTACTTTTTACCAAAGGAAAAAATTGTCTACCTTAGGTTTGGACAAACTTCCAGGGGACAATTTGTCCATATAAAACTACTTTCAGTACAATGATGGAGTGATAATTCAGTCTCATTTCCATAAAAAGAATTGATTGCGTCTGACGGCATGCAACCAAAGGTGTCCAGCACAAGTTCAGCTGAACTTGTGCTGGACACTTTTATGATAGAGAGTAGCTAGGGTATAATTTTTCTTCAGTTCATCTAGTATTTCTTACAAACATGTCTACTGGTATTTTATATTTGTTCCACACTCATTAATATCATTTGATTAATTTTTGGTTGCCATTATATTATTAATTTTATAAGTATAGAAAAAACTCATGTGCCAAATGCAAACCAGGTGATGTTATGCCATTTATAATATTATTAAATAAATGTATAAAAATATGAAAATAGTTTATTTTAAAAATTATTAATTGATATCCAAAAGCAATATTAGGAATAAAAAATTAAGTTAAAGGGATCAAAAATAAAAAAAGAAATCCAAGCAATATTCCTACTATCAAAGGCCAGTAGAGGTGTAGAAGCAAATGAGAGCCATCAAGGATAAATTGTACTTAATTGAATTTTTTTTAAAGATAAAAAATTGTGCACCTGTGTTTTGGATGAAATCTAGGTAGAAAATTTGGCTATGTAAAACTACTTCTAGTGAAGTTTTTTATCAAATAATTTTTTTCATTGCCATAGCGAGAGTTGATCTCATTTGACTGCACCTGACCAAAAGTGTCCAGCACAAGTTTGGCCAAACTTGTGCTGGACACTTTTTTGATCGTGAGTATCTAGGGTGCAGCTCTTCTTTAGTGCAACTGGTATTTTTTTAAAACATATCCACTGGTATTTGATCTTTCTGTTTTATTAATATTTTATCATTTGATCAATTTTTTGTCACCAGTATATTATTATTTTTATTAGTATAGCAAAAAAACATGTGCCAAAAGCTTACAGGTTGATGTTAAACCTTTAATAATTTTATTAAATACAGGTAAAAAATTATGAAAATGATTTGTTTTACATAAAATTAATTGATATCTAAAAGAAAAAAAGGGATAAAAAGAAATAGGTTTAATAAAAGGGATTTTATATGAAATTAAAAATTCAAGCTAAATGCCTACTTTCAAGGCTCAGAAGAGGTGTTGGATAAAATGGGCATCATCAGGAATAAAATTTTACTTAATTTGATTTTTTGATAAACTAAATGAAGTTTTCAACTGATTTTTTTCCAATATTTAGTTGGACACTTTTTCTATATCAAATTACTTCTAGTACCATGATTGACCAAATTAAATCCTCATTTCCATATGCAGAATTGATCCCATATGGCTGGACCAGGCCAAAGGTGTCAACCACAAGTTTGAGAATTCTTCTGGTGGACACTTTTATGATGGACAGTAGTAGGGTTCAAGTCTTCTTTAGTTAATCTAGTATTCCTCATAAACATTTCCAACTTATTTTTGGCCAAAAATAAGGTGGAAAGTTTGTCCATATAAAATTACTTCTAATGCCATGATTGACTAAAAATTGATTCTCATTGCCATATAGAGAGTTGATCCCATATGACTGGATCTGGCAAAAGTGTCACGACAATTTTTGATAAACTTAAGTTTGAAAATTTTATGATGGAAAGTAATTGCAAGTCTTCTTCATTTCATCAAGTAATCCTCATAAAAATTTCCACCTGTATTTTGGCCAAACTTCAGGTGGACACTTTGGCCATATTAAATTAATTCTAGTTCCATTTTGATAAAAAAATGATACTTATCGCCATATATAGATATTAAACCCATCAGACTGTGCCTTTCCAAAAGTGTCTACCTGAATTATGGCTAAACCTCAGTTGGACATTTTTATGATGCAGAGTAGCTAGGGCAAAAGTATTTTCAGTTAATTTGGTATTCATAATAAATTTATCCTCCTGAAGTTTAGCCTAACTACAGGTGGACAATTTCGGAAAGCACCAGTTAGTCACTATCCATCAAAAAAGTGTTCACCAAAATTTTGGCTAGACTTGGGGTGGACCCCTTTGATCAGCCAAATTCAGATGAGATCAACTCTTTAGATGGAAATGAGGATGATTTTTTGGTCAATCATGGAAATAGAAGTAGTTTGATGTGGCCAAATTATCCCCCTGAAGGTCAGACAAACCTCACAAGGACACTTTTTAGCAGGGAGTAACTGAGAAAAATCCATTTATCAGAAGGAAAATCTTTTATTGGATAGATGCCAAGGTTTCATACTTGTGTATTATGGTCAGTTTTAATTTTGAAAGTGTCTGTCCAAGCAATTTCATTACCCATCATGACACATTTTGTTTTAAATGTTTCAAACTGCGTGATACAGTATTAAGGTGTCACATAGTATAATTAAGTTCTATTACGTGCCCTCCTATGATGCCTAAATTTATAATTTAATATCTTACATATTAATTTTTTTTACATAAATTCATCAATATTTTTTTTATTATCAAATTTAATAGAGCAAGTATCCTGAATTATTATATATGCATAAGCTTAGGTTAGATCAATTTGTGCTCAACTTGTGCTCATAAGAGGACCAAAATCAAGTTCTGGATGATCATCTTGTGCATAATTTAGAATCAGTTGATATTCTGTCTATAATCAATCTGAGAATAAATGTAAATATAACTCTAATTTACTTATGTTTATAAAGTATTCATAAACCTGGCATAATTAAGGGACACTCTAAATTTCAAGAGAGGGGATTGCTAGCAATTCACCCCTAGATTTCCCATTGTGATGATACCTGTACCAACAGAACCCACAAGTTAACAGCTTAATCTCCTTCTAAAACCGCTGGTTAATGATCTACAAACTCTGTGGGATGGTATATTGATTGAAAAGACACAATTTTATCCACAAGGACGGAAATTAAGAGTTTCATTGTTCTCTCTGATAGGTGACATTCCTGAAATACAAAAATTGGCTGGCTTTTTGAGTCACTCTGCAAGAATGTTCTACTCTTTCTTTAATATCTCTAAAGATGAAATTAGTGAAAAGAATGTGGGAATTTTTTCATTACAGAATCATGAGGATCATTTGTGCTGGGAAACAAAGAGGAAAAATTCTAAGTCACATTGGGAGCGTATATCAATTGTTCAGAATCATTTGGTACAATGGAGTGAGCTGAATAACCTTGAATATTGCTCAATTGATGTTATTTATTCACATATGCTTGGCAACATAAAAGATAACAGTCTAAGCTATTTTCAAATCCAAAATGCAGCAAAAGATCTAGAAAGAAAGCTGGAAAAGGATAAAAATTGGCATGTAAGAGAAGAAGATGATGATTTTTTTTCTGATATTTCATCGTATAAACATTCTAAAAAACATAGAAGTAGCTTAAGCATCATAAATAATGATGATGATGATATAGGACACATGAGGCAGCACAAGCGGCAAAGACTTATGAGATCAAGAAAGTCATCAAGTCATCATGGAGTAGATAGTGAAGGATTGGGAACAAATCGATCAAGAAGCCATAGTAGGTCATCCAGCTCCAAATTTATTCCTTCATATAGCAATTTGGCCTCATTACAGTCTCACAGCAGTGGAAGTAGGAATTCATTGTATAAGTTAAGGCAACGGAGCATTGGCATATCACAGAGTGAAGGATCTCACTCATCAAATGAGACAGCTAGAGATGATGAAAATAAAAGGTAAGGTAAGGAGAAATAAAATGAAGGTAGTAGTAATCCATGAATCACAGCAGCAGAGCTACATATTTTATGGAAGATAATTGATCAAGTAAGAAGACCTTCCTGGCTAACACGAGTTCCAAAATCAGTAGGATCTAAAAAGGCAGGATCCCTCAAGGCAGAAGAATGGCACATGCTGTATACTCTCTACTTCCCTTTGTCACTTATACCCCTTTGGTTTGAAAAATATAAGGAATCTGAATCTTCAGCTTCCTCAGCTGAAAAACCAAGAGAATATTATCTTCTCAATTCACTTGTAAAATTATGCTCAATCACCAATTTTTTGACATTAAAAAATATAAAGACTAATGAGCTTAAACATCTAGATCAATTTCTGTTAGAGTATTGTGAGTGCCTGGAAGAGGGTTGGAAGAATATTAACGCAAAGCCAAATCTGCATATTACTCAACATTATCCTGAAATGATAAAGCACCTTGGTCCACCATTAGGTACAGCTACTTGGTCTGGAGAGGGGTGAATCATATAATATCTGAAATTCCAAACAATAACCATCCATGTATAAAATGTTTCTAAGCAATGATTCAAAAACTCAGCTGTGCTTATTTATTGATATTGACCACAGGAGAGATACATCTAACAATGCTCAAACATTGGTATCAGAAGACTAGGGTATTACACTATGCAATATAGGGGGTGGACTTGCTAGCAAGTCCCCAACCTGAACTCAGACAAAACTCAGATGGAACTCAGACTGAACTCATACTGAACTCATGTTGAACTCTTCTTGAAGACCCACCTAAAACTATTCTGCTGAGTGGTTTTCATCCCTGATTGTATGGTTCCTTTGTCAATAGCTCAATGTGTGTTCAATCTGTGGTGAATTTAAGTCCAAGGTTGCTGACTTGCTAACAAGTCTTCCCCCATATTGCATGGTGTTAGATCTTGTTGAAGCTGAAGATAATGATCAATGTGAGACTAACAAAAGCCATATTGATCTCGATAAACAAAACAAATGAATCCATATAAGTATGGCATTATTTAATAAATGGGTAAGGGCACAAATGGGGAAAGAAACTTCAAGACGGGCTTTGACACCATCAGAGAAAAGTGGGGATTGGGTAGTTGAAAATGTAGCAAGCATATTGATACATGGAAACAGGTTTACTAGTTACCATCAACACATTGCTAATTCAAAAATTGAATTCCACTATGGAAAAGATATCCAGTTTGGGCAAATTGATGATCTTTTCAGGTCAAAGAAAGAGAATGATCAAAACTATTTAATAGTAGGTCCTTTCAAGGAGCTTCATCCAGAAGAAACATCAAAGGATCCCTATGAGCTTTTCCCAAAAGTGCATTGTTGGTTAGTAAGAGTAGCCAAAGCAACTCAAATTGTGATTAAGAAAGATGCAATAATTGGACATGCAGCTACTGTTGAGCACAAAAAAGGGATTCTTAGAATCAAAGACAAGGTTGTTGCTGCCATTGGACTGCAGACAGTAGTGAGTGAAAAAATTAATCGAATTTATTTTCTGTTGACTAACATCTTTGTGTTAATTTAGGATTGGAAATGTTTTTAAATGTTAAAAGAAATATTTCAATGCTTGATTAAAAAATGCAATGCATCCAGCTTACCTTATCTTAAATCAGTGAACAATTACATTGGTTGCATTTATTGTGAGAGAACCCATGCTTTCAATGAGTCATTTTTATCTTAAATGTAAGAATGAAAGAAAGAAAATCATGATAACGAGAAATATGATAAAATTGTTACTTAATGAATGATATTCTTGCTCATTCATCTACTATAAATAGTTTGAACTTCCCACTTTAGCTGATAGCTATATATTATTCACTTTATTTTTCCCCAAGAGAACATACTTGTTAACAAGACTATAAACATAGTATCTTTTTTTACTTTAACTTTTTTATGTATAAATTTTAAGAACTGATTATTTTTTTTTATTACAGTTCATTTTGAATGATAATTTTGAAGGGATGTCTTTTGACCCAACCAATTCTGATTGTTTTCCACCTCAACAAGCTAATACTGGAAATACTCCACCACCACCCACTGCTGATCCACCTCCAGATGCATCTCAATCTGTACTGCCTAATCCTAACTGTCACCGGACGACCTACGCACAAGGTCGAGGATGTTCCTGCAAGTGAGATAAAAGGTTCAGATACCTCTTTGAAGCACAGAGGGATAGTTTGAGGAAGTGATTCAAAGATGACTCAATGGAAGAACTACTGCTTCGAGTTATGTTAGAGAAGGATTCTAATATAATTGAACGGTAATATTAAAATTCTTAAGATCTCACAAAGGGTTGGAAACTCAACAATCAAAGATTTAGGATTTAGATATGATTATTGAGAAAATAAAGAAAGATACAATAATAATGATTTTCACTTAGAGTTTTATCACTATTAACTATAAATACGTTTGATAATTTAATTCTAAAGAATGTCGAACCAAAAACCCAGCCCCTTTTATATCCTTTACTCCTCCTCGCATTGACCTCATACTCATCCACCATTCCGCACACCACAAACCATTTAAAATATATCCATTACACTTGGACCCTCCTCACTAGCATCCGTCAACCCCCCTTAATCCTTCACTAACCATTCCGTCCATACTCACTACCCCTTAATAACCCACAGACATTTCATAAACCTTTTAATGTACTATTATATTAACTATTGCGCTGTGCGTCCCTTATTGGGAAAAAGACTAAGACACACTATTGAGAGATTGACTAATTTAGATTTAGAGTTTTAGGCTAGCGTGATTGAATAGCGAGTACACAAAGGAAAGTTGCAGTTGCTATGGAGAGTTGCTTTCTGCGCTTTGAGTATGGATTTGAACCCTTTGGTATTGATTTAATGAGCTACTTTTTCCTCGAGTGTCACGTGGCGCGTGACAGATGCCCGGGTATAAGAACGCGAGCTCCGTTGAGCGTAAAACATATTTCCCACCCTAATTTCTCTTCCTATTTACTTAATTATTAATTTATTACTTTAATTCATTATGACGTATTTCCCTACACCGACTCCCACACCTCCACACCCTAAAGCGGATGGGGGTGTTGTCACATGGCAATTTTCGAATACTTGCACGGCTTGCGAGTCGATGGAGTATTTCTGCGTGGAGAGCACGGCGACACGAGGGCCTCACCAGAAGTGCGAGTTTTGCCGATGGAGAAGAGTGGCGTGTGACGCCTTAGCAAAGAATGCCGATATTGAAAGTCGGTTTACTAAGACAAAGTATTGGGTGATCCGTAAAATGAAAGAAGTAGTGGAGGACATCTGGGATGTGTCCTTTGGGGATGATCAATCGGTAGAAAATGAGGAAGAAGTTGAAGATGATGTGAACATCTGGGTGGCTAGGGCTGAGAACAAGAGGGGGGTCGTCAAGGAGGAAGTTGACAAATTGGTTGAAGAGGAGGAAGAAATTCCCATCTCGAGGAAAACCACGAAGAAACGACGCGTGGTCATCAAAGATGACGAAGAGGAAAGGGAGGTGGCAGAGAAGGTCACTCCTAGATTATTTTTGGAGCCTGACCCAATCTTCGAAGTAAGTTCACCCTTTTATAATTTATAAATTTAATTACTAATGATTCTGTTTTTAGAATTCAGACGTCATCATTGAGGCCCCCTACAACAGAAGCTTCAAATGTGGAAGCGACCCTTGTGGGGCCCATTGCGGTGGAAGTGGCAGTGGAGGATAGATTACCAACTGTTACCTCATGGGAGGAAAACGAAGAAACCCTCGATCAAGTATGGTCGAAGAAACCTTGTCAGGTTCAACGAGAAAGATATATTGAAGAATTGAGTGGCGAGATTGATAAAATTGTCGATGCCGCTTCCTTCGACGTAGCCGAGGAGTTACTTGAACTTGGGGAATTGATTCCGGTAGGAGAGGGGGAGAACTTTGAGAAATGTAGAAAGGAGATAAGGGAAATTTTGGAGAAGATTAAGGGATTGGTTTGGGAGAAGATAAAAGAGAAAAGAAGAAAAAGAATTTAAAAACAATTTGTATTTAATTATTTTACTTTGTTATTTTATTTAGAATTTTATTTTTATTTTTTTATTTTATTTTATTATTTTTTATATAAGATTTTGAGAGAAAGAAGGAAAAGACAAAAAAAAGATTTAAATAGAATTTGTTTAAAGATTTTGAAAGAAGAAGTTTAAGTGAAGAAAAAAAAGAAAGAATAGTTGATTGAAGGAGTTTTTTGTTTTAAAGTTCAAAAAGAAAAGAATTAAGTGAGAAGAAAGAAATAAGAAAGAAATAATTGATTGAGATAATTTAGGAAAAAAAAATTGTTATTTATGTTTGTTAATTGAAGATTTGAGGGATTTTAGTTATTTGAAAAAAGAAACGAAAGAAAAGAAGAGACAAAATAAAATTTCTAAGAGGATTTTGAAGAAAGAAGTAATTTGTTTTGAAGAATTTAAAAGGGTGATTTAGAAGTTAAAGTGAAGTTCGAGAAAGATGGTTGTGTAATGTTCGTGAAGAATTTTGATAGTTTGAGGAAAATAAAATTTTAAAAAAAATATATATAGAAAATTGAGAAATTTGTTTTTTTATTTTTTTATTTTTACTTTATTTTACTTTATTTTATTTTTATTTTATTTTATTTTAAGAGAAAATTGAAACATTTTGAAAAGAGAAAGAATAAAGAAGAAAACAAAAGAATTTTTTAGAAATAAAAATGTTTTAGATTTTTTAAAAAAAAACAGAGAAAAGAAAAAAAGAGAGTTTTAAGGTTTTGGTTTTAATGGGTATTTAAGATGAAAAGATTTTAGGAGTTCAGGGGCGTTAAAAAAATTGATGGCTGGTTCCCAGGATGTTTTGTCTGAGTCATCGAGGAAGCCTTCCCATTCCACAAGGTATTGAAGTTTCCCCTTTCACATTCTTGAATCAAGGATACGGCTTACTTCCCACTCTAGATGGTCTTCTACTTCGACCGGTTCCGGAGGAGGTTGGTTCTTGCCCGGGTATGTTTCTCGAGCCAGTTCCAGGAGAGATACGTGAAAAACAGGGTGAATACCCGCCATTTAGGAGGTAGCTTGAGTCAAAATGCAGTTTTAGAGACTTCAGAGTCGATTTCGAATGGCCCCAAGCGTTTTTCAGCCAGTTTCTTTGATGGCCGAGTCGTTCGAATGTTCCGTTTGTCGAGCCATACTTTGTCACCTGGTTTAAAAGGAGGAGCAGTTTGTCGATGTTTGTCAGCCTGTTCCTTGTACCTTGGAACCGCTAATTCCAGATTTGATTTAAGTTCCTCTTGGAGTCGTGATATGGTTCAAAGATAATATTCTGCAGGATGATTAGTTCCTACATGGATTGAATTGAATTGAGGATGTCTTCCATAAACAGTTTTGAAAGGAGATTGTTGTGTTGAAGAATGAGTCGAATTATTATAAGCAAATTTGGCCAATGGTAGCCATGTGGTCCAATTGTCTTGTTGGTAACTGACATACATTCAAATGTATTGTTCGAGGATTTGGTTGACCCTTTCTGTTTGCCCATTGGTTTCGGGATGATAGGCTGTGGAGAGGTTCCTCGTGATATTGAGATGTCGACACAGTTGAGTCCAGAATGTGGATACAAACAATGAGCCTCTATCTGAAATAATATCATTAGGTAAGCCGTGTTTGGAAAATACATATCCTAGAAACAATCTGACAGATATTCTGCAGTAGCAGTAGTAGTGGTTTTAATGAAAATAGACATTTTTGAGAATCTATCAACTATTACTAATATAGCATCAAAATTATTAGAAAGAGGAAGTTGAGAAATAAAAACCATCAATTAAGATTCCCAAGGTTTAGAGGGAATAGGAAGTGGTTGAAGCAACCCATACTTCCGGTGACGGGGAGCCTTATTCCTATTACATTTGTAACAAGATTTTATATAGGCCTTGATTTCCCTGCTCATACCTGGCCAGAAGAAATCCCTTGCTATTAACTGGTAGGTTTTATCAACCCCAAAATGACCAGCTAATGGAGAATCATGTTGACCATTGAAAATCCATACTTTTAGCTCATTGTTGTCGGGTATGACTACTCTACCTTCGAAGACTAATAGACCTGATTCAATACTAAATCTTTTGTCCCCTTGCTCTGAGAGTATTTTGTCTTTTAACCCTAAACAATAATTGTCCTTCAACTGAGCTTTGAGGATGTTGGATAGTGGATTTTGAAACTATTAAATTTTCATCGAATTAAGTTGATTAATTGTTAACATTGATTCGTTGAAGATTGATTTCACATTTGCTGGATTTTTGTCAGCAAATGTGTCCCCCTGCTTTGGGTAAAGATCGTCCCGACGTGACAAGATATCTGGGACAATGCAGTTTTTACCTGGGCGATAGGAAATAGAAAAGGGAAATTCAGACAGAAATTCAGCCCACCTGGCTTGACGCCTGGTTAACACTTTGGAAGAAATAAAGTATTTCAAAGCATTATGGTCTGTTAAAATTTGAAAAGGACTATCTAGGCTGAGAAGAAAAGAGCGCCATTTTTTAAGACAGTGAATAATAGCTAAAAGCTCTTTGTCATGAATTTCATAATTTAACTCTGCTGCAATGAGTTTGAGTGACTCAAAAGCAAAAGGATGAAACATTTTTGTTTCCGGATTCAATTGAGAAATGACCCCTGCAATAGCATAATCGCTCGCATCTGTCTCTACTATTGTCGAAGCAGTAGGATCAAAGTGTCAAAGAATTGGAGCTGTGGTGAACGCCGTATTCAATGCTTCGAATTCCTTTCGCGCTGTAGAAGTAAAAACAAAAGGAATATCTTTTCTAAGAAGAGAAGTAAGATTGGAAATAGTTTTAGAGTAATCTTTAATAAATCTTCGAGAGAAATTTGCAAAACCCAAAAATCCTTGGAGGGATTTAACGGATTTGGGCTCAGGCCATTCCAGGACCTTTTGAACTTTTTTGTTGTCCATGACTAAACCATCAGTGGATAATGTAAAACCCAAAAAATCAATAGATTTAAGATGGAATTTACATTTATTATGCTTGGCGTAGAGTCCATCATCTCGAAGCCGATTTAAAACCTGTCAAACATGATGAATATTTTCATCCAGTGTCTACAAGAAAATTAAAATATCATCTAAATAGAGGACAACAAATTGTTCGAAAACATCTTGAAAGATGTCATTGACAAAAGTTTGAAAAGTAGATGGTGCGTTACACAATCCAAAAGGCATAACTAAATATTCAAAACTACCAAATCTAGTGCACATTGCAGTCAGTGGTTCATGACCTTCTGCGATGCAAATAAGATTGTAAGCGCCTCTAAGATCAATTTTAGAAAAGAAATTAGCACCATTAAAAATGGTAAGAAGCAATGACATAGAAGGAACAGGATATGCATTCTTCTTAGTGACTGTGTTGAGCTTTCTATAGTCAACACACAACCTAAGGCTACCATCCTTCTTTTTTACAAAGAGGACAGGGGAGCCAGTTGGAGATTTACTGGCTTTGATGAAACCTTTGGCTACATTCTCTGCAATGTAGTCTCAAAGCACTTGAGATTTGTCCTTCGACAAAGAATAGACAGGACCTGCCGGAGGTACTGGGCCTATTAACTCTATCTGATGATCGTAGGGTCCATGAGGTGGTAACTTATGGGCCTTGCGGATTGAAAAAACATTTAGGAAATCATGATAGATTTCTGGTAGAGTCAATATAATGGCTTCAACGTCTATTTGGTCGTCCTCATCATCTTTGAGAGAATCTGTTGAGGGAAGACCAGAATTGAGAGAGCATAATTCGATTACTTCGAGGCAAATTAAATTCTCTTCAAGTGAAGTCATCGAGCTAGAAGGGTTATCCAATTGCTCATTTAAAGAAAGATCAGATGCTTGCAAGTCATCTGGCAGAGGTTTGTCCTCTAGCATGACATTGTCAGGCGGGTTGTTTAACTCCCTATTGACATGCATTGAAGAATTAGAAATATACTTAGTCTGTGGGGTGATCAATCCCCGTGTCCAGTCAATTTCAGGATTCCAATGCGTTAAAAAGTCATGGCCAAGAATGGTATCGTCCATCCTTGGGGCGTCCAAGACTGTAAGTTCCCACTCGAAGGGGGGGAAATTGGGAAAGTTGAAAACCCATAAAACTTTCTTACTGACTCAACATTTGGGTTCCTCTGATTTGACCAAATAAATTGGAGTTCGATCGATATCTGTAAATGTCAGCTGTAACTTCTTGGCAAAAGATGAACTGACAAAAGAAATTGAAGCTCCAGAGTCTATAAGACAACTGAAGGGGATATCCTCCTTTAAAAGAATGAATCTCAAGCGGTTTAAGGCAACTCCCGTCCTTAAGGCATGGAGGTTTTGTGCACTGGGAGATATAAGATAGTTTGCTTTGCACACAAGTAAACTATCTACTAGTTTTTTGGCTTCAAACTAGTACCTTCTCTTTCCTTCAACTTTACACAATCTTCCAGCTTGTGCTTACCCCCACAAAACATACATAGCCCATTATCTGTTCGCCTCTTCTTCTCAGCTTCTTTAAGTTCCCCTTTAGGATCCAGTACTTTACTGATATTGCCTGGGGTCGAGCTTTTCGGTCAAGGTTTGTCCTTTCCCTTAATAGGTTTGGATTGAGTCAAGGCAGATTGAGTTGTTTGTGGGTGGGAAGAAGGTACCAATTTAAAATTTAAGCCTTGAGATTTGTTGGCATATTGACAATGTTGAAGTTGTCCTTGGTAAACGCCGTCAAGTTCGAGGGTTTGATCCATTAAATCTGTTAAAGTAGTCATCTTCTGACCGTGAAGATTTAACTGATCCAGAATCCTCATAGGAAGTCCTTTTTTGAAATGATACTTAAGGGCAGCATCATTCCAACCTACTCGAGTTTGAAGCACTCTGAAGTTCGAGATATATTCAGAGGCTTTCCCATTATCACTCATGCGAAGGAAATCAAGTTCACTTTCTGCGTTGTCAGTTTCATTAGGGTCACCAAACAACGTGAAGAGTTGGTCTTTGAACTTTTCCCAGTTATTAATAATAAGTGGGTTTTGGTTGAAGAGAGCATGAGAAGATAAGGTTCGAACCATCTTGCTGCTTCTCCGGCCAGGAATGAAGAAGCATAAACAACTTTCGATTGTTCATTATTGAAGGTTCAAGGGTCATTATGGAACAGGAGCTTGCAGGTTTGCAAGAAGGGTCGCAATCTGTCTGGATTTTCTCCATCGAATTTATCAGGAGATTTCATAGAAGGAGTTTTGAATTTAGATCCCTCTGAAGACGTTGAATTTGAAAGGTTCTTCATTAAAAGCCTCATGAAATCTTCCAGAGAATTGGATGGTCCAGGTTCTGAAGGTTGACCAGAAGGGTGGTTAGCAGGGGCGGATGGTGCCTCGTGCATTGTATCCTCTCCTTCTTCATTATCACTAGAATCATCAAAATCTTGTGGGATGTGTTCTACCGATTGGACTGAATGTTGCCGTTCCCTAAGGTCGAGTGGCTCCAAGGAGTGAGTGCGGGAAACAGGCCTAGTGGCTGTTGGCCTGCCTCTGGCGCAAGCTCTAGTAGTAGCACCTGTAGGAGGAGTGCGTTGAACAGGTGCTATTTTAAGAATTTAGATAAAACACCTGAAAAGGGAAGTAGTAGTGCAAAGAATGAGAACTACGGAGAATCAAATTATACTGTCACTGGACGACCTACGCACAAGGTCAAGGATTTTCCTGCAAGTGAGATAAAAGGTTCAGATACTTCTTCAAAGCACAGAGGGATACTTCGAGGAAGTGATTCAAAGATGACTTGACGGAAGAACTACTGCTTTGATTTATGTTCGAGAAGGATTCTAATATAATTGAACGGTAATATTAAAATTCTTAAGATCTCACAAAGGGTTGGAAACTCAACAATCAAAGATTTAGGATTTAGATATGATTATTGAGAAAATAAAGAAAGATACAATAATAATGATTTTCACTTAGAGTTTTATCACTATTAACTATAAATAAGTTTTATAATTTAATTCTAAAGAATTTTGAACCAAAAACCCAGCCCCTTTTATATCCTTTACTCCTCCTCGCATTGACCTCATACTCATCCACCATTCCGCACACCACACACCATTTAAAATATATCCATTACACTTGGACCCTCCTCACTAAGATCCGTCAACCCAATAATCCTTCACTAACTATTCCGTTCATGCTCACTACCCCTTAATAACCCACAGACATTTCATAAACCTTTTAATGTACTATTATATTAACTATTGCGCTGTGCGTCCCTTATTGGGAAAAAGACTAACACACACTATTGAGAGATTGACTAATTTAGATTTAGAGTTTTAGGCTAGCGCGATTGAATAGCGAGTACACAAAGGAAATTCGCAGTTGCTATGGAGAGTTGCTTTCTGCCCTTTGAGTATGGATTTGAACCCTTTAGTATTGATTTAATGAGCTACTTCTGCCTAGAGTGTCACGTGGCGCGTGACACTTACCCACCTCCTAATCCCAATCCAGGCCAAGAGTCTCATTCAGAACGGAGAAATTTTAATCTCAACCATCCTTCTGCTCCTGAAAGTACTGATCAGCAAGCTGATCAGCTAGGAAGAGATTGGGCTAGTGAAGTATTGAGGGAATTTTTTGGAGACCAATCATCATCTGCTCAGCCTAACCAAGGAGCAAGAACAAGTGGATCTGGTAAGTCAAATTTGTAGTGTATTCTTTTATTTAAAAATAACTAGTTTAATTAACTTATTTGAATTGTTAGTGAATCCCTCAATTATTATGGATATCAGTGATTATCACAGACTCAATTCAGCAGAGTCTCATGAACGAGAACAGGGGTTAAGGGCTGTAAGAAGCTTAGTTAGAAGGAATGATGTTCCCAGGATCCCAGACAGTCTAAATAGAAATATTTACCACTTTCTAAAGTGTTTTATTGGGGGACCAACACAAATAGCAAAATATCCTGCAACCCCAACACCTTTGGAGATTGAAAATTGGAAAGCTTGGAACCAATTCAAACTGCCCTAACCCAAGTCCAATCTTCTTACCATGCCAATTTTTCAGCTGATTGAAAATTTCTGAAAACCAATTCTATAGCCTTCTTGCGATCCAAAATTTGACTACCCAAATTTTTTCCAGCATGTAAGCCTTGAGGACTAAAAGGAGGAGCACCAATCCCACTTTCTGTCAAAAGAAACTTAGAGCATGAATTGCAAGAAAAAGGTTTTTGGAAATTTTCCTTTTATTGGACTTGCCATGATTTTTTGGAATATACTTGCACTATGCAATATAGGGGGTGGACTTGCTAGCAAGTCCCCAACCTGAACTCATACAGAAATCAGATGGAACTCAGACTGAACTCATACTGAACTCATGTTGAACTCTACTTGAAAACCCACCTAAAACTGTTCTTCTGAGTGGTGTTCATCCCTGATTGTATGGTTCCTTTGTCAATAGCTCAATGTGTGTTCAATCTGTGGTGAATTTGAGTCCAAGGCTGCGGACTTGCTAACAAGTCTTCCCCCCATATTGCATGGTGTTGGAATCAAGTCATGGGAAGCATAGTATGTGACCACTGTACCAGGTGGCTCACCACCTTGAATACAATCGATAAGTCAAAGATAAAGTTTACTCAATGTGTTTTTGAGAAATGGGTAGTTGTTAATAAGAGGAAGGAGATGATAAGGTTGCTTGGGAAAGAAGAGGAATGGGTGGAAAGAGAAAATATGGAAAAGAGGGCAAGGGCACAAGTAAAATGTTATTGGACAAAGGTAAGTTTCTTATTTTACTTTGATTTTTGTTATTATGAAGCTTATTTAGTTGGAATTCTGATTGCTAGTGCATGCTAAAAGTTAGCAAGAGATCTCTGCAGTGATGTGCCAGGTTTTGATGTGCTTTTTCATGATACTAGGTGCATCTCTGATATTGAGGAAGGCCCACCACCAGCCCCAACTGCACCCATCTGAGCTATTCCTGGATGGCAAAATCCTGGACTCAATTATTTGTTTAAAAAAATGGATAAGATGACAAAGGACTTAGCCCATACACCAGCTCAAAGAAAATTGGCATCAAAAACATATTAATGGTCATCAGAAAGAACAGTTGCACAAGATGGTATATTCCATGTTCCCAAATACCTCCCCAAGAATTTCTATTCAGAAAAATTTTTAGAAGAATTATCTGTGAATGAATGTGAGTCACTTGTGGTTGGAGCTGATATTGATCTGGTAAAGATTTGGCAATCAATTAATACAGCATCAACATCATCATAACTTGGGTATAATGGTGATCTTCTGTGTAATATAGCTATCTTATTTTGAACTTTATGTATTCTGTTATTTTTCAAAGCAACTTGGTAAATGTTATAAGGTGATATTGAGAGAGAGTAACATTTGTTTAAGAAAAACAAAATAATGTATGAGATATAAAAATGTATTTTCAACAAATTGATGGTCCATACCTCTTTATGTCACATTTAAGTATCCATATTAATTTCAATCAAAATTAATGTTGACCAATAAATAGTGAATACACACTATGCCACTTAAACTTGCCAGGCATAGCTACCATTAAATATGCCAGTATCATAATTAATTTTGATCAAAATCAATGAGCATGTTAATCATGAATTTCTGGAGTCAACTGCATATTTTTATGCATGGTGCCTTTCCAACATTAATTTCAATCAAAATTAATTTTGATACTGGCATATTGAATGGTAGCTATTACTGGAAAGTGTAAGTGGCATAGTGTGTATTCAATATGTATTGGTCAACATTAATTTCAATTGAATTTAATATTGACATTTGCATATTGAATCCAAACAAGCAAACAACCCAAAAAATTCTTCATAAAACTGCTCATTAATTTTGATTGAATTTAGGGTTGACCATATACATATTGAATGGTAGTTATATCTGGTGTGTGTAAGTTGTAAAGCTTGTGCTCAATGTGTATTGTTCAACATTAATTTTGATTGAAATTAATATTAATGTGTAAATGATATATACATTCTCAATATGCATTGTACTGTGTTTACTTAAGAATAGAGGGCCCTTCTTTTCATCTTACAGAAAAATGCTTGGTAGCATGTAAAATTCAATTTTAATTAAAATTAATGTTGACATGTTACCATGCATAACAGTAAGCAACTGACTTCATAAATTGATGATAATCATGAACCTTAATTTCAATCAAAATTAATGTTTCCAAATGCAAATTGAATAACAGCTATGCCACTTACACTAGCCAGGCATATTTACTATTTATTATGTATTGGTCAACATTAATTTTGATAGAAATTAATATGGATATGTAAATCTTATATTTAACCTCAATATTTATAGTAAATTTCAATACTGAAGAATACTTTCTGTCCTTTACATGTCATGAAAAAAAGCATTATATCATTTCAACATTAATTTGGATCAAAATTCATGTTGGCATGCCATTATGCATTGAAACAACTAACTGACTGAAAAATTTCATGATCAAAATGCTCATTAATTTTGATCAAAATTAATGTTGACCAATACATATTTAATATAAGCTATCTCCACTTACTCAGACCAGATATAACTACCATTCAATATTTATATAATAAGCCTTAATTTCAATCAAAATTAATGGGCAGTTTTATGAAGATTATTTTGGGTGGTTTTCTGGCTTGGATTCAATATGCAAATTTCAATATTAAATTCAATCGAAATTAATGTTGACCAATACATAATGAATACACACTATGCCACTTACACTTTCTGGGTATAGCTACATGTAATATGCCAGTATTAAAAGTAATTTTGATTGAAATTAATGTTGGCAAGGCACCATGCATAAAAATAAGCAGTTGACTCCAGAAATTTATGATTATCATGCTCATTAATTTCAATTGAAATTAATTTTTGATACTGGCATATTTAATGGTAGCTATGCCTGGAAAGTGTAAATGGCATAGCATGTATTCACTATGTATTAGTCAACATTAATTTCCATCAAAATTAATATGGACATAGACTATGCATAAAATTCCAATAAGTATAGGTAAGCTAAGTAGTTGGATTAACTGGTATGATTAAATACACCATATAAAAATATATGTTTTAATGCCTTGGTTAATTTTGATCAAAATTATTTTTAAGCCATACATGTTGAATTTTATCTATGTCTGTGTAGTCCATTTGACATGGCCTGTATTCAATATGTAGGGGTCTTCATTAATTTTGATCAAAATTATGAGGTTCATTGCCTCATAAATTTTGTGGTTTCTGTCAGGGTTCCATGCTTGGTGCCATATGATACTTGTTAATTCCTATCAAAATTAATTTCAACACCAATATATTGAATACAAACCATGGCCCTTACAGTACTTGGTAATGGCTAAAATTCAATATGCCAGTCTAAAAATGAATTTTGATAGAAATTAATCAGGATCCATCACTACGTAATATAGGGGGTGGACTTGCTAGCAAGTCCTCAACCTGAACTCAGATGGAACTCAGACTGAACCCATACTGAACTCTACTTGAACACCCACCTAAAAATTTTCTGCTGAGTTGTTTTCATCCCTGATTGTATGGTTTCTTTATCAATAGCTCAATGTGTGTTCAATCTGTGGTGAGTTTGGGTCCAAGGTTGTGGACTTGCTAGCAAGTCCTCCCCCCATACTGTGTGGTGCATGAAGTTTATCAATAGTGTATGAGTTAAGTCTCAAGTCATATGTTTCATCATTTTCTTGCACCCATTTCTAGGTTATCTCAAAAAAAAATTTCAAGTTTTATTATATCAATCAAAACTGTGGTAAGTGGTGAAAAATTAGCTAATCTGAATCTCAAATTGAATATTAATGTTTTAATAATTTTGAATGCTGCTTAAGGTATTTTATTGGGTGATTAATAATAATATTTTATCAGCTTAGTAGTCCTCTACCTTTTGAAAAGTAACAATATTGGTGTAGTTAGGGACAACAATGCAATATCTTGTGCAGACTAAGATATATTGTAAAATAAAACTATTCAATTTTTTTCCCTTAGTTGTATCCAAGTTTATCAATCACCACGGGAAATATGGGGGTGAACTGCTAGCAGTTCCCTCTATTTGAAACTATCAGGAATTTGTCAGGAAACTGTTGGGAAACCATCCTGAAACTGTCAGAAATATGTTTTTAAATCTGATGAAAAAACATTGAAAAAATAAACTGTCACAGATTGAATCCAGAACAATCCCTCCTTGAGCAGAGATTAGGAACCACATTGAACATCAGTTAATCTCATGTTTGGCAAAAGGTTGAACAACATCACTTAGCATACCTTAATATTCAAATATTAAACTTGAATATATGTTGCGTGTATGATATAGATGCATTTGCATTTGAATTTGCATGGTGGATACTTATTACATGTTAAAAATTGATGTGAAATGCCTATCTAAAGTGTCAGCCAGGCTACTAGACTTACTCAGTAAAATAATTAATTATCTTACTGAGGTGAAGCCACGCCTTTTAGATCCTTATTAATAATTAATTATTTATTAAATACTTATGTATTAATTACAATGAACTAACTAAGTACACTAAGTAATTAATTAATAAAAATAAGTAATTGTCCCACATATATTTTTACTCCCAAACACCGTGCTCAATAATACAGATGGGATGCAAATAAAAATTAGTATTAAAAAAATATATAAAATTATAAAAAGAAAAAAAATACTTTTTTCAAATTCCTTTAATTAGATTTTATTGATTCTATATTTCAAATCAAATGTTCTTACACTAAAATGTGACGGACTAAAGGGTTCAGAGTTTTATTTCAAATAAAATAAATACTTTTTATTTATGCACTATTTAGTCTTACTCTTATTATTTCACATACTCTCTTTAATTAAGTTTTTCTCTCACACACTCTTGTATTAGAAGATGTAAATTCCATGTTCTTTTCTCCCACATATTGCCTATAAATGGCCCTTCCTTTTTGTCCTTTTGAATTCATTCCTTACTTACTTTACAAACTTTTATAACACATCACTTAAATCAAATTTATTACTATTATTTATAATTATTAGTATCTACATCACCGTAATTCTAAGAGATATAAATTATAATAATATAAAAATTTACCTCTTATAACTTGAGTAAAATAATCAAAGAGATTAGGAAATATGTACTTATCTTTTGAAAGTCCATTAAACCGCTAAAACTCCTTGTATAACCCTCGAATAAATCTTCTAGACCAAAGGGACCCCTTGAAAATTGGGAGCCTTTCCGAATCGTCAACGGCGCATTGATATCTTGAGGACCAGAGGCGGTGGGACCATCGCCATTGAGGTACCTATAAGGAAGAGTGAACAACAAAACGAAAAATGTTATAGATCACGTGAAGAAAAATTTTTCTGCAAACGGAAATTGAACCCCGCTCCAAAATTTAAGTTCATATATTGATTTAACGTCGTATATTTTGTGGTAATTATTGAAATTACTGTTAGTGGGTCATTTTGCACTCTTCATTTGCTACGTATTTCCTTTTACTCAGCACTCTGTAAGTGGCATTAATTTGCTCATTTTACAGGGGGAGGTGTCAAGTAAATTGAAATTATTTTTTTTATTTTTTTTATTTTTCCTAGTTGACAATAATAGATCAATTGTGTTCTTAGTCCTAGAAGTAATAAAAATTATATTTTTTTAAAAAAAAAAATAATTATTATATTCAGTTGACTTTTGTCCTGAAAAATTTAATTTTATTTGTTTCAGTTGACAAATTGTCCTGAAAATAAAAATTTTATAAAATTTCATATTTAATTATTTCAGTTGACATTAAGTCCTGGTAGATAAGTATTCAGTTGATTTAAAAATCCTTATAATAATTCTCATAAAATTTTTAATAAAAAATTTAAATTTTTTTCTTCAGTTGATTATATTATAATCCTGGTTTTAAAATGTTTTGAATTAATAAATTGATTATTATTTTAGTTGATTTTATCTTAAAAAAAATTTCTTTTATTATTTTTCTTTTTAATATAAAGTAAAAATATAAATTTATTTATCTTATTTTCTCTTCTCTCATTACAGTAAAGACTAGAAATGACTGATCAAGGTCTCTCTGCTGCACGTGAAGAAGAATTGGATTTGATTGATTATAATGAGGCTACTTCTGTAAGTTCCCATTTAACTAAAATATTAGCTGAAATTGATCAATCATTTCCCCAATCAGGATGTAGAAATGGAGGAAGTGGAAGTTCTGGTGGAAACTCACAAACAGAAACCTATTATAAACCCCCCAGAAGGACTTCCAAAAGGCTTCAAGATAAAAAAGATGCCATTGCCTCAACAAGTATAGAACCTGTCAACACATATAAAGGAACTAAGGACAGAAAACTTGAAATTGAGGTCAAAGGTAGATGCTCTAGAAGAAAAGGTAAGAAAAATAGATGCTTTTCTTCAAGAGAAGAGAAAACCTCCTCCCCACAGGGATCTTCAGCAATTGACTCCCCAGCAGCCAGAGAAGGTGGAAGTATCCAAGTGGCAGTGGGATTGGCTGAACACTCAGTGGGATTACCTGGCTCAAAACCAACAGACACCCCAAGCAGGTCCATCCAGACACAACCAAGTCAACCCAACACCTCCTCACCCCTATCAAGGAGGAAGAAGAAGAAAAAACAATATGATCTTGCCCAGCAAGCCTTGGTAAGCCCCTCTATTGATTCTCAAGTACCATTTCTGGTAACTAATCCAGTTCCCTCAGGTAATTATGGAAGAGGAGATGAGACTGTGAGACATCTAGAAAACAGTAGACAAATTACTCAAAATTCAAATGTATCTAATCCTTTAGTTCTGATTGCTACTTCAATGATAAATCCTGATATGGCTATTATTGATGAGACACTTGAACCTGAGTTTTATGAGATGCTGGAAAGTTACTCTGTTTCCTTACTGAGAAACACTCAAAATGTAGCTAACATCAATGATGAATATTTGAGAAATATTATTGCCAAACAAATCCATATAATGAACAACATGCAATTGACTCAGAAATATAATAGTTTGTTAACTGATCAGGGTTATCAAGCATTAAGAAGTGAATCACAGAGAGTCTCTGATGAATTGTCTCATTAAAAAGCAACACATGAAAAGAAAGTTTCTTTATGGCAAAATATAAAAAATGATTTGTCTAAACTGGAAGATACTGTATCTGCCTGTTTCCAGGAGGTGGAGATAGATAAGATGAATCTGAAAAGATTGAATGAGAATTTTTCATCTTTTCAAAATAAGAATCAGTTATCTTTTGCAACAATCAATGAGAGCTTATCTAGTCTTCCAAGATTGAAAACTAGACTAACAACCATTGAAAAGAAATTTAACTCATAGTTTTTTGATCAAAATTATTCTGAGATTTCTTGGAAGGAACAAATAGTACAGGATGCTCAAGAGTTACCTGTGGCTAGTTCATCTAAAGGTAAATTAGTTCCAGAAATACATGTTGATACCCCTGAGTTTCCATTAAAAATTAATGATGCACCAGGACCTTTAACAGAGCGATTAAACAATGAGATTACTTCCCAACTAGAGAAGTTACAGATGCTCCTTACTCAGAAACAAGCTTGTACTAAGGATACTCCTTCAAATCAAAAGAATTGGCCAAAAATTGACCAGTACCCAACATTTGATGAAGATTCTTCCTCTGATTGGCACCAATTTATTTTCAGAATTGATAACTTAAAAAATTCTTACAAACTCCCAGATGATGAAATTGTGTCCAAGTTAATTTCTTTGTTTACTAATGTTGCCCTAATGTGGTATGAATCTGTTCTCCTGGATGGGAATGACTACTCATGGGAGGATTGGAAGAAATTGATTAAAGCACAATTTGGTGGCTCCAAGTTCAGAATGGCTCAACAAAGGCAGTATGAGGAAACTAGATATAGCTCTTCTACTGATAAACCTATTGAGTTCTTAATGAAACTTGTGAAATTCTTAAAGGCAATGGACCCAAATATGGAGTTTGAGTTATGGAAGGACGGGATCCTTTATAAATTACCAATGTCTCTGAGAGACTTGATAGTGGCTAGGACTGAGTTCTCCAGAGAACCCTCTTCTTTCATTAATACTTGCAATGAGATTCTTTAAAACAACAAGTATGATGCCAGAAGATTCATTCCTAGGACCCCTTTGGAGAAACCCTCCACTTACCAACGGAAACCTCTGGAAAAGGTTGGTAAACCTTCTGCCCCTGTTGCACCAAAAAAGTATGCAACAAACACTTGCTTCAAGTGCAGCAAGCCTTGGCAGAAAGGCCATGTTTGTGACAAGAAGATAAATCTTGTAGAACAAACAGAGGAGCATGCTGATCACACAGTAGCACTGGATGATACGTCAAGTGATTGTGCCAGCAATATTTCATATGAATCTCAACAAGAAATCTTGATGCTGGAAGAGGATATTCATTATTTAAATACTATTGATATTGATAATAATGCTTTATCTACAGTTGAAGATGCTGAGATCATAAAGAACATTGAGGATAACTCAATTGTTATTGCCCCTCTCAAGGCACCAGTCTTGATTAATGGAACCAGCATTGAAGTTGTTCTGGATACTGGAGCTGGAGGAAGTGTATTTTCTGAAAGAGCACTTGCTTCAGTGGATCAATACTATAAATCAAAACTTATGCCTATCATTTCTGAAAATTGGAGAGGTTATGGCTCTGTTTTTTCCCCCATTGGTAAGTACAAAGCCAAAGTGTTTTTTAAATATAACCATGGGTTTGTAAGAGCTATTTGTGATTTTGTTGTCATGAAAAATGATAACTTAAGCAATTGGTTTATTGTAGGGAATGATATTTTAACCAAATATGGAATAAAATTGGATCCCTCAAGCCAATGTTTCACAATGGGGAAGAATGGGAAGAGGAAATTTAAGATTTCTTCCTCCAAAAAATTATTAAAACCAGAATTGATCACATGTGATTCTGTAGTTCAATATAAAGGAAGATCTACATAAGAAATTCATGCCCTTATGTCTGAAATTGACAATGCTTCTTTTAGAGAACAACTTTCTGGTGAAGATAAATATTCCATCATTAATTTGATAAAGTCTTTTCCTATGGCTTTTGCTCATGGGTCACATGAACTAGGATTAGTTTAGGAAGAAATGAGACTTTCATTGTCTTTTCCATTAACTGATATACCACCTAGTTTAAAGAAGAAGCCTTATCCTGCTTCTCCCACAAAGAGAAAAGATATTGAAGACAATATCTCTACCCTTTTAAAAATGAATATTATTGAAAAGGTAGTTGAAACACCTAAATATTGTTTTATCTCACCTGTCCTAATTTCTTATGAGAAAGATAAAGCCAGGTTATGTGGTGATTATAGAGCACTAAATACTTACATGGTTGATGATATCTATCCTTTGCCTAGAATTAGCTCTATACATGCTACCTTACAGGGTGCTAAATATATCAGCTGTTTGGATGGTAATAAGGGATATCACCAGGTGCCTGTTGAGAAAAATTCTCAGAATTTTCTGATGATTGCTACTCATATGGGTATTTATAAGTATATTAGGATGCCATTTGGCCCTAAAAATGCCCCTTCAGTTTTTCAAAAAGTCATGGATAACACATTCCATCAAAAGATAATTGAAGGATGGCTGATGGTTTATATTGATGATATCATTATATTCTCAAAAACATTTGAGGACCATCTCAACCACCTGTGTAAAGTGTTCCAAAAAATGGATGAAATAAATATGACACTTGCTTTGAAGAAATGTAAATTTGGGTTCCATTCTTTAAAAGTTCTTGTTCATGTTGTTTCAGGCTTACAGATATGTGTTGACCAAAACAAAGTGGCAGCCATACAACAGGTGAAGGCTCCTAATACATTTAGAGAGCTACAGAGTGTTTTGGGGATGTGTGGAAACTATAGACAGTATATTAAAAATTAACAAGTCATAGCTTTACCCCTTACCCAATTAACTAGAAAGTATGTTGCTTTTGTCTGGAATACTGAAAGACAAAGAGCTTTTGACACTATGAAACACTGTTTGATGTCAGCACCTATTCTTGCTTTACCTGACTTTAATCAGCCATTCGTTTTATACACTGATGCCAGTTTTATTGGTCTGGGTGCTGCCCTCCATCAAAAACAAGTGATGAATGATAAAGTATCAGAAGTAGTAATTTGTTATATTTCAAGAACCTTGAGAAATAGTGAATTGAAATATGGTGCTACTCAATTAAAATGTTTAGCTGTAGTGTGGGCTCTAGAAAAGCTACATTATTACCTAGATGACCAGAAATTTGAACTTGTCACTGACTGCAGTGCAGTTAAATCCCTCTTAGATTTGAAAACACCTAACAGACATATGTTCAGATGGCAGTTAGCTGTTCAAGAGTACAGAGGGAGAATGACAACTATTCATAGGGCTGGTATTGTTCAATCAAATGTGGACATTTTATAAAGGTTACCTTTACCAAATGATGACTCTAATCCTGCTTATGATCCTGAGGATGAAATTATTCATATTCATGGGATATATGTGGTTGATATGGAGGAAGAGCTATTGCAGCTTATTCTGGATTTATATGATACGGACACTGACTTAAAAAAGTTATTCACCATATTAAATGATCCAAAGAATGCTTCAATACAGGAATTAATTAAAACCCTTCCACCAAAGTACCAAAAAGCTTTGGAAAAAGGTAAATTTTCAATTGATGAATGATATCTATATTATAGAAGAAAGTTGAGGAATGTCATTGTTATTCATCCTTCTATGAAAGAAATCATCTTGAAAATTTGTCATTATGACATATTAGCTGGACATTTTGATCTTGAAAAAACAATGATCAGAATTGAAAACACTGCTTGGTGGGTTAATATGTCTGAGGACACCAAATTATATGTTGAATTTTGTGATTATTGCCAAAAATCAAAAAGATTAACTGGTAAGAGAGCTGGATTAATGCAACATATTGAACCTCCTGATGCACCATGGCAAATAATAAACATGGATTTTTTAACAGGATTACCTATTGCTGGAAAAGACAGTTATAACTCTTGTTGGGTTATTGTGGACAGATTCACAAAAATGTGTAAATTTATCCCTACCCACAAGGATGTTTCCACTAAAGAATTAGCTTTCTTATGGTGGTCTCATATGTTTAATAATGCTGGTTTTCCTAAAGCCATAATCTCTGACAGAGACCCTAAATTTACTTCTGAATTTTGGATGTCTCTGATGGATGTTTGTGGTTGTGATCTGAAACTTTCTACTGCCCATCATCCACAGACTGATGGCTTAGCTGAAAGAATGATTCAGACTTTAGAGGACATGATAAGAAGATATTGTGCCTTTGGCCTTGAGTATAAAGATAATGACAGATTCACTCATGATTGGGTTACCTTACTTCCTGGGTTAGAATTTGCTTATAATAGCACTGTTCATTCTGTTACTCAAAGAAAGCCTTTTGAGCTCTGGCTTGGATATGTTCCTAATACTCCTGCCCAAATTCTCAATAACAAAATACCTAAATTGGATATACATCCTGGTGTAAAATCTTTTCTTCAAATGCAACAACTATGTAGAAATCATGCTCAAAAATGTATTGAAAAATCATTTGAATATGAGAAGAAAAGATGGGACAAATCCCATAAAGAATACACTTTTAAAAAGGGTGATGAAGTGTTGATTTCTACAGTCCACTTCAACTTACAAGGTAATAACAAATTAAAAGATCCATTTGTTGGTCCATTTGTTGTCAGAAGAATGATTGGAGATAATGCAGTTGAAGTTATTCTGTATTCCCCATATGACAGAAAACATCCTGTTTTTCCAATATCTCTTTTGAAACCTTACACATCCAATAGTGATTTATTTCCAAAAAGGAGGGGTAGACCAAAGAAAACCCCAAATGAAATCACTGAGACAGCAGAAATTGAAAAAATTTTAAATGACAGAATAGTCACTGCTGAGAACGGTACAGAATACTTATTGAGATTCAAGAATAAATCATCTGAATATGATTCTTGGATACCTGGGAAGGAGATATCTAATCTTCCTACTCTACTAAAAAAGTTTAAAAAGAAAAAATCATAGCATTTTTTTTATTGTTTTTTTAGAGTGAGGGAGTGTCAGCCAGGCTACTAGACTTACCCAGTGAAATAATTAATTATTTACTGGATGAAGCCGCACCTTATCATTTTTAATTATTATTTAATTATAATTTAGTTACATTAAAATTAGTTATAATAAATTAACTAATTACAGAATGTTAAAATTAAAAATTAATTAAAATTAAAAATATAATTTTGTCCCTTATATTTTTCTCTAACACCGTGCTCATTTGACAGGTTGGGAAAAAATAAAATTTTATATTAAAAAATAAATATAAAGATAAAATAAGATTTAAATATTCAAATAATATTAAATATATACAAAAAAATCAAATTTCTTATTTAGGATTGACTTTTACAGTAAATATTAAATATATTGATGTATTTCTGACATACTCTGTAAATACATCTTTTTGACGCCTTCTTTCTAGAATAACTTTATTATTTGAAATAATCTTTCTGGAATGTTCTTTTCTCTCTCTCTTCCTACTGTTTTTAGAATTTGATTGCCGTGCTTTGTATCTCCTTTGCCTATAAAAGGCCTCTCTTTTTGTTGCCTTTTAATCATTCTTTTTACCAACTCACTTATTACAACAACTGCAACAGTTAAAACTTATTTCTTATATTTTATATCTTTGGTATTTACAAAAGAAGTAATTCTAATCTATAACTTATATAAATATTTAAACCCTACCTCTTATTTTTGAGTGAAAGAATCATCTTTGATTGAGAGAATACGTACCTAATTATTTAGAGTCAAATAAATCCTTAAAATCTTCATATTACACCGTACCAAAGCTTCTAGAACAAAAGTGAACCTTGAAGGTGTGTGTGTGTGTGTGTGTGTGTAGGTGGGTGGGTGAGTTTGCGTGTGTGTTATTGCACAGAAAAAAAGTAGATGGATGATCTTATTTTTCTTTGGTTACTTACTCTTTTAATCCCTTTTTTTTCTTTCTTTCTTTTTTTCATCTCTTCACTCATTTGATATAATTTTGTTTTGTTGATTGAATTAGAGGTACCTGATTGTTAAGATTATTTTTTTTTTGAACATTTTATTAATATTTGAAATTTTTTGATGATATGTTTAATTAACGTTTTTTTTAATATATTTGAATACTAAAGTGTGTCAGTTCTGACAAACCTGCACTTAAAAATCTGCAATTAAATTATACCAAATCCGCAATTACAAATCTGCAATTAAATTTGATCAAATCCGCACTTATTTAAATGCAGATTTCCAAAAACACACTAGCCCCAACACTGGTGGATTTCAAAATGAAATAAGTCACTTATTTCACTCAAATCCGCACTCTCTCAACCAAAAGTGATGATGTCACCATAATAGGGGGTGTCAGTTCTGGCAAATCTGCACTTAACTTAAGTGCGGATTTCAAACCAAATCAGCACTTAAATTTTGCAAAAAAGTCACTTATTTCAAAAAAGGGTGTCAGTTATGACCTCAAATCAGCACTTTTTTCCTGTTTTTTTCACAACATCCCTTCCTTTCTTACCCCATCCCTGTCACATGTGACACACTGACCTTCCTTGCTCCCTACCCATCAATCCTTGGCACACACCCCTTCCTAACATTTTCAACATTTTATTACAACATTTTGACCAGGAATGTTTACAAAGACAAAATATTCTTCTAGATCAGAATCAGAATCACAATCAGAGTCCAAGAGCAGTTCAAGAGCCATGAAAGTCATTGCTTTATGTAATTTATCACGATTTGAAAGTGAGGAAGGCATGACTCTCATATGATATGATATGAAAATGTAAATGATGTACAATGTTTTGAGTTATGAAGTGTTATGCTGCAGAGTTCTGTGGTGGAGTGCTGCGTATGAATGGGATGATGCTGACAAATCAGTGAAATGGGACTTGATGGTGAAATCAGCACTTTTGGTTGGGAAAGTGCGGATTTGAGTGAAATAAGTGACTTTTTTTGTTTTGAAATCCACCAGTCTTGGGGCTAGTGTGTTTTGGAAATCCGCACTTAGATAACTGCAGATTTTTAAGTGCGGATTTTCCAGAACAGACACCCCCTAATGTCCCATTTCACTGATTTGTCAGCATCATCCCATACATACATAGTACTCTGCAGCATAACACTTAATAACTCAAAACATTGTACGTCATTTACATTTTTATACCATATAAGAGTCATGCCTTCCTCACTCTCAAATCATGATAAGCTACATCAAGAAATGACTTTCATAGCTCTTGATCTCCTCTGAGACTCTAATTGAAATTATGATTCTGATCTTGAAGCAGATTTTCTTTTTTTATCAAAAATGTCCAGGAAACATTACCTTCTTCCAAGAAAGCCTCAAGAACTTCATACCCCTAAATGTATTATTCTCTTGGTTTTGTAATTTTATTTTTGCATATGAACATTTATTTTGTTTTTTCAGTGAAAGTATCTATTTCCCTGTCTCATTTGTTTTTGTTCATCACCTCAACATAAAATTGCATATTTTCAGCTGTTGCATAATTTTTCAGTCATCTTTGTTTTCTTTCATCCCTCATATCCTTTTCCTTTTCTCCTCAAATCACCACAGAAAATTTGGGAGGGTATTGCTAGCAATACCCCTTGCTTAAACTCCGTTGATTCACAAATCTATGCCTGAATTATGCACACATCATCACCATGGAGGAAATTGTTTGGCCTTACATTTAGTCAGAGATTTGTCACAAATTGAGCTCAAGATGAACCTACATTGATCACTGTTTGATCTTGAAAAATCCAAATTTGATCATGAGTTGAACTCCCTTTGAGCTCACTTTGATCTAACATAAGCTTTTGCATATCCAATATGTCAACTATTCACTTTCAAAAAGATTTGTAATAAATTTCACATGGAATATCAGAACCAAAACCAGTAATTTTGAGTAAATGGCTCCTCAACATGATTAATCTACAATAAAATACTGTCAAAATTCATTCTGATTACTGAAAACTTTTGGTAAAATGACTAATGGATATTTAAATTGGAAAATAATATTCCATTTCTCAATTTAAAATTCAAAATATAAATCCTCATTTCAAATGTGAATTTTGTAGATTCCTCGCCTTGCTATGTTATGAGTAATATTTGAGGTATTGTACACCTTTGTAAATATGGTGTTGTGCTGCTAGAAATTACCTCTGTTTGAAGTCAACTTTATTGAAGCTTGATTCCAGAATGATACATATTTTATAACTATTTTGAGAAAAAAGTCACTAGTAATGAAGTTAGCCTTTTATCTGTCTTTTATTAAACCTCACTTAATCCTACTTAAATCCAAATTGACCCACAAAAATCTTATTCAAGATATATTTTAGCCCAGGTTGATTCAAGATTGGAGCAAAATATTATTTTACATATCCAATATGCCTATTGATTAAATTTATTCAAGCTTACTTAAAACTCACATTAGCATTAACTTTCACTTGAAATATTAAACACAAATCTTGAAAATATAGTATGTAAAATCAAAATAAATCTAATATAATATGCTTACAACAAATTTTTTTTCTGGATTTATTGAAACAAAAAATTGTTCATTTGTGAAAATAGAAAATATACTATCCATCCTGAATTTAGAATTTATTTTTAAAAATTTAATGCCCCCTCACTTTCAAGTTTATCATGAATTTCAAAAATTATATTTTTAATAATTTTGTGAATAGTACACCTGAGATATAAACCTTGGGGATATCAAAAACTAAAACATCAGAAAATTGAAATGTTTTTTATTGATATAAATGGAAACAATGATTGAAAAACACCATTAGAGAAAGTTTGATTTTGAATAAAAGGCATACTTTCTCATGTAAATTTCAATAAAAATAATTATTATTCTTACATAAGTTGCAGTGGATAAATTTGAGCTCAAAAAGAATTCAAATTGACAGAATAAGACTTCTATAATTCATATTCAAAAATGAATTCACCCTTCATTATCAACCTGTAAACTATTTTAAATTAAATAATTTCAAAGTCAGTATATACTGATGTTATTTTTTCATCTAAGAAAATTTATTATATAGATTAATAGTCATAAACAGTTGACATAGATGTTAATTTTATATAAGCAATCTTTAATGCATAAAATGATAAAACTATCTTTTATGTAAAAAGTGATGTAGGAAAAAAATATTATTATATTTTTGATGCACTATCAATAAAATTGAAGATAGAGCATATCAAAAGTTTAAATTAATTTCAATTTTGATATCATCATTTAATTTTTTTTTACTTGAGTAGAAAACAGATTTTAAATCTCAATATAATTTTAAATCCCATTAGTTTGTAGATTTCAACATTTGAAACTATGAAATAAATATTTATGAAAGAATTTTACAATATTTTCCCTTCTAAAAACTCATAAATCCAACTTCAAATATTCTAACCTTCACTAGTAACCACAATGCATTCTGAAAATACTCTATATTTAAATAATTAAAGGTAAAAAAAATTATGTTTTTATTTTTTATTTCAATTTTTGATAAAAAATATATATATATATAAAATTTCTTAAAAAGTCTAAGAGGGAACTTAATAGTGGGTTTGGCATTAGATATATAGATTCAACTTTCAAAATATTTGTTTGGAATAAATTACAAAGAAAAAAAGGATATATTTTGATGAAAGAATACTGATTTAGGTTCTCTTGAAAATTTATTAACCATTTTTATAGAATATCAATCCATGGTTATTATTATTTATGATATTATCATAGATTTTTTTCGTTTTTTAATATACCTCAATTTATTTTAATACTTAAACCATTCTGATGAGTGAATTTTACAATCCTCTAAGTAACATATGGTTACCATATATACACATATGCATGATTTCTACTTTTGTTTAATTTTAGCTGAATCTAACAAGGAAAATCTCATGTTGAATATCAGCTATAGATAAACTGCTTATATTAGAAGCTAATATTTCATATGAGAAATTTGTTATTGAGTTTGGGAAACATTAATAAGTGTTGGGCATTATAATTGAGCCATTTATTCAAGTAAATATAAAAGGATGACCTTATAAATATTTCATATATATATATATATATATATATAATAAAAATTAATTATATTGTAGCATTTAACCATGGTTTCATACTAATGTCATATAAAAAAAGGGATTGAACTAAAAATTTCAGTAAAGAAAATAAAAATATGATAAGTTAATATTCTTGTTTATATTTTCATATTTTTGAAAAGGCTTACATAAGGGAGAAAATTATTTGGTTTTAGAGTACAAGAATTTCTAGATAAAAGTCATCACAATATAATTTGACCATCTCAAAAAGAAAATTCTAAAAATTGTGCTATCACATTTTATATATTTGTTAAGTAATAGAAAATGGAGTAGTGTCTTTGACAATGAAGATTTAGAAAATGAAATAAATTCTTTAACTTTATAATATAATTTTTGAAACAATAAATCATGTATTCAAAAAAAATTATATATCTTACAATCAAGATAGCAGTATTAATTAAGCAACTCTAACAACTTTGGAAAGAAAACAAGAAAAAAATAATTAGTAAAATGCATAAGTTATTTTTAGAACTTAAGGAAACTGTATAGCTCTACCTGTAAACTAGCCTTAAAGCAGGTTTAGATTTAACATGTGGAAATTCATACATAGTACCCTTGCATCATGAGAGCAGAATAAAATTTATGTAGTTTTATTTTATTAATTTATAATAGTATTTTTATTTTTGGATTTTTCATTAGTATAACTATATATTTTTTAACTTTTTTTTTTCAGAACATAAGTTCAAATCTGCCCATCACTATTTCAAGTTGAAGCTCAATATGATGTAATAAATGAATGATATATTATGATGAATTTTTCTAGAGACTTTTCAAAAATGGTGATTAAGAATACTTATTATAATTTTTTTAAATTTTTATTATTATTCTATCTCTTGAAAGGAGATGGCTATCTCTCAATTTATTTAGTTTATCCCCAGAAAAATTTATTCTTGATCTAAATAAAATTACATGACTATTAACTAGATCTTATTATAAAATTTTACCAATTTTTTTATCTGAACATAGTTGAAAGTATGTATAAATTAAAGTATGAAATCACTGAAACAGCAGAAATAGAAAAAATTCTAAATGACAGAATAGTCACTGCTGAAAAAGGTACAGAATACTTATTGAGATTCAAGAATAAATCATCTGAATATGATTCTTGGATACCTGGGAAGGAGATATCTCATCTTCCTACTCTACTAAAAAAGTTTAAAAAGAAAAAATCATAGCATTTTTTTTAATTGTTTTTTTAGAGTGAGGGTGTCAAGGGGTCCTTTTGGGTCTAGAAGTTTATTCAAGGTTTATACGAGGAAAATTGGGGATTTAATGAACTCTCAAAGTAAAGTACGTATTTTCTTAATCAAATTGATTTATTTGCTCAAGTATAAGAGGTAGGTTTTAAATATTAGTATAATTTATAGATTAGAATTACGCTGTTGTAAATACTAAGCTTATAAAATATAGAAATAAGTATTGTTTTGTAATTGTAGTAATAAGTAATTGATGAATGAATGTTCTGAAAAGCACAAAGTAAGAGGCCTTTTATAGGCAAAACATGAGGGAATAAAATATACGGAATTTAAACCATATACTTTAAGAATGTGAGAAAAAGAATGACTAAAAGGAGTACATATATGACATAAGAAATAAATAAACTGGTACGTCAACAAGGGCATCAAATTTATTAGCAATAAGGTTTGAGTTCCTTGGACTGTCACAAATAATTACACAATAATTAATTAATTATATTACTTTCACCGGATTCCAGATCTCTCACTGAGGTAATATAATTGTTTTAAAGTTTTTTTTATTATAATTTTATTATTAAATTCTATTCCCATTGACTTATACTATTGAGCACGGTGTTAGGGAGTAAAATTGTAGGGGACATTTTATTTACACTAATTAATTATACTACTTATTGTACTTAACTAGTTAATTGTAAGTAATAATTAAGTAGATAATTAATTATTAGTAAGAAGAAGGGGCGTGGCTTCAACTCAGTAAAATAATTAATTATTTTAACAGTTAAGTCTAGTAGCCTGGCTGACAGAGGGAGTGTCAGCCAGGCTACTAGACTTACCCAGTAAAATAATTAATTATCTTACTGAGGTGAAGCCACGCCTTTTAGATCCTTATTAATAATTAATTATTTATTAAATACTTATGTATTAATTACAATGAACTAACTAAGTACAATAAGTAATTAATTAATAAAAATAAGTAATTGTCCCACATATATTTTTACTCCCAAACACCGTGCTCAATAATACAGATGGGATGGGAATAAAAATTAGTATTAAAAAAATATATAAAATTATAAAAAGAGAAAAAGTACTTTTTTCAAATTCCTTTAATTAGATTTTATTGATTCTATATTTCAAATCAAATGTTCTTACACTAAAATGTGACAGACTAAAGGGTTCAGAGTTTTATTTCAAATAAAATAAATACTTTTTATTTATGCACTATTTAGTCTTACTCTTATTATTTCACATACTCTCTTTAATTAAGTTTTTTCTCTCTCACACTCTTGTATTAGGAGATGTAAATTCTGTGTTCTTTTCTCTCACATATTGCCTATAAAAGGCCCTTCCTTTTTGTCCTTTTGAATTCATTCCTTACTTACTTTACAAACTTTTATAACACATCACTTAAATCAAATTTATTACTATTATTTATAATCATTAGTATCTACATCACGGTAATTCTAAGAGATATAAATTATAATAATATAAAAATTTACCTCTTATAGCTTGAGTAAAATAATCAAAGAGATTAGGAAATATGTACTTATCTTTTGAAAGTCCATTAAACCGCTAAAACTCCTCGTATAACCCTTGAATAAATCTTCTAGACCAAAGGGACCCCTTGACATAATGTGTATGCATAATGACTATGAAGAATAAATATGCATGAAAAATATGCATTAAAATATGCATATTGAATATGCATTAAAAATATGCATATTGAATATGCATAAAAAAGGTGCATATATGTATATGAATAAAATATATTAATATGCATAATGATTGAAAAATGCAAAAAAATGATGCTTAACGAGTATATTTTATGCATAAATAGAAATATGCAATATGAATTCATATTGCATACAGATAACACTGGCTAACCAACTTGACCAAAACTCATACTAAATTTTCATTCTGGACTAAAGGTGTGAGGGAATGAAGAAAAACAGTCCGACGTTAGAAAAATGCTACATACACTCATTTTGTAGCAGAGCAAATGAGAAGTGCTGAATTATGGTTGGTGCCCATAATTTAGTATGATATCATAATTTTATTTAATTTTTTTCAATATTGAAAAGACTTTAGGTCAGTTGGTATGGATCTAGCTGTGCCAGGGTCTAATCTAATTATTTTAACAATTTCTTAATAATTAATGGGTTTTAATACAAAAACAGGTTGTATTTTTTGTGGGATATTGGATATGATAAGGTCTTTTGTAAAAAAAACTTATATTTTTCAAAAATATTCCTGAATCAGATGTGGGATAATCACTACAGAAAATTGTAGTTCTGTGGGAAATAAAATATATGCATAAGCAGTAAAGAAAGACTGAGTGAACACTTTTTGTGCAGCGGGAATCATTAGAGTGGAATTGTGGATGAAAAATATAATTCATTATTACCATATTATTTAATCAAAAAATTTATAATATTAAAAAGAACTATTGATTAATTGGTATTTAGCCTTTGTGCCTCACTCATATTTATCATTTGATTGATTTTTTGTCACCATTATGTTATTAATATAATAAGTATAGCAAAAACTCATGTGCCAAATGCATACTGGGTGATGTTACACCTTTTATAATATTATTAAATAAAGGTAAAAAAATATGAAAATGATTTGTTTTACAAAAAATAAATTGATATCCAAAAGCAATATGAGGGATAAAAAGGTAAAATTAAAGGGATCAAATATGAAATAAAAAATTAAAGTAAAATTTCTGCCATCAAGAGCATGTAGACATGATGGGGTGAACGCCCACCAGTGGCACTAAACTTGGACTATAATTTCTTTTTTTTAAAAATAAAAAAAAATCCACTTGAGCTTTACCAAAACTTCAGGATAACAATTTTGCCATATCAAACAACTTCTAGTGCAATTATTGAAGAAAAATTCATTTTCATTGCAATAGAGAGAATTGATCACATCAGACTGCATGTGACCAAAAGTGTCCAGCACAAGTTTGGCCGAACTTGTGCTGGACACTTTTATGATGGATAGTAGCTAGGGTAGAAATTTTCTTCAGTTCATCTGGTAATTCTTATAAACATGTCCACTGGTATTTGATCTTTGTGCCTCACTCATATTTATCATTTGATTGATTTTTTGTCACCATTATGTTATTAATATTATAAGTATAGCAAAAACTCGTGTGCCCAACGCATACCGGGTGATGTTACACCTTTTATAATATTATTAAATAAAGGTAAAAAAATATGAAAATGATTTGTTTTACAAAAAATAAATTGATATAAAAAAGCAATATGAGGGATAAAAAGGTAAAATTAAAGGAAGCAAATATGAAATAAAAAATTAAAATAAAATTACTGCCATCAAGAGCAAGTAGACATGTTGGGGTGAACGCTCACCAGCGGCACTAAACTTGGACTATAATTGCTTTTTTGAAAAATAAAAAAGTGCCAATCTGAGGTTTAACAAAACTTCAGCAGAACCATTAAGCCATATCAAACAACTTCTAGTGAAATGATTGAGAGAGAATCAATCTCACCAGACTGCATCTGACCAAAGGTGTCCAGCACAAGTTTGGCCGAACTTGTGCTGGACACATTTATGACGGAGAGTAGCTAGGGTAGAAATTCTCTTCAGTTAATCTGGCATTTCTTATAAAAATGTCCATTGGTACTTGATCTTTGTGCCTCACTCATATATATCATTTGATTAATTTATTGTCACCATTATATTATTAATATTATAAGTATAGAAAAAACTCATGTGCCAAATGCATACCAGGTGATGTACACCTTTTAAAATATTATGAAATAAAAGTAAAAAAATATGAAAATGATTAGCTTTGCGATAATTTAAATAGATATTTAAAAAAAAAGATAAATAAAAAAGTAAAATTAATCTCAAAGAGATCAATTATGAAAAACAAAATACTAGTAAAATTCTTGCTCTCAAGAGCCAGTAGAAGTGTTGAAACAAATGGGAGCCATCAGGGCTAAATTTTAATAAGTTACCTTTTTTTATAAAGATAAAAAATTATATACCTGAGGTTGGGAAGAACGACAGGTGGATGATTCAGCTAAACAAACCTACTTGTAGTGAAGTTTAATAAAAAAATGTTTTTTTGTTGCCATAGAGAGAATTGATCCCATCTGACTGCACGTGACCAAAAGTGTCCAGCACAAGTTCGGCCGAACTTGTGCTGGACACTTTTATGATGGAGAGTAGCTTGGGTGGAAATTTTCTTCAGTTCCTTCATCTTGTATTTCTCATAAACATGTCTACTGGTATTTGATCAGTCTGTATCTTTCATATATATCATCCAATTAATATTTTATCACCATTATATTATTAATGTTATTAGTATACCAAAAACTTGTGTGCCAAATGCATACCATGTGAAGTTATACCTTCAATAATTTTTTAAAATAGACGTAAATAAATATGGAAAGGATTAGTTTTACAAAAATTAAATAGAAATTTAAAAGTAAAAAGAGGAATAAAAGAGTAAAATAAAAGTCAAAGAGTTCAAATATGAAAAACATACTGGTAAAATTCCTGCTATCAAGAGCCAGTAGAGGTGTTAAAGCAAATGGGAGCCATCAGGGCTTAATTGTAATATGTGACCTTTTCTTTAAAGAAAAAAAATTTTACACCTGATATTGGGCAGAACAGCAGGTGGATGATTCAGCTAAACCAAACTACTTCTAGTGAAATTTGATAAAAATAAAATTTTTTGTTGCCATACAGAGAATTGATCCCATCTGACTGCACATGACCAAGCGTGTCCAGCACAAGTTTGGCCGAGCTTGTGCTGGACACTTCTATGATGGAGAGTGGCTGGGTTAGAATTTTTCTTCAGTTCATCTGGTATTTCTTACAAACAAGTCTACTGGTATTTTATCTTTGTGCCTCACTCATACATATTGTTTGATTAATTTTTTGTCTTAATTATATTATTAATTATATAAGTATAGCGAAAAATTGTGTGCCAAATGCATACTGAGTGATGTTACACCTTTTATAATATTATGAAATAAAAGTAAAAAAATATGAAAATGATTAGCTTTGCGATAATTTAAATAGATATTTAAAGAAAAAGATAAATAAAAAAGTAAAATTAATCTCAAAGAGATCAATTATGAAAAACAAAATACTAGTAAAATTCTTGCTCTCAAGAGCCAGTAGAGGTGTTGAAAAAAATGGGTGCCATCAGGGCTAAATTTGATAAAATTTAATTTTTTTTAAAGATAAAAAATTTTTCACCTGAGGTTTGGAAAAACTCAAGGTGGATAATTCAGCCATACCAAACTACTTCTAATGTAATTATTTGGCATTTTTTTTAATTTAATTTCCACAGAGAGAATTGATCCCATCTGACTGCACCTGAACAAAAGTGTCCGGCACAAGTTCGGCCGAACTTGTGCTGGACACTTTCATGATAGAGAGTAGCTAGGGTGGAAGTGTTTCTCAGTACATCAGTTTTTTGTTTTTCACATTTCTATTGGTTTTTTAACTTTTTTTTATCATTCATATTTATCTTATAATTAATTTTTTGTCACCAGATATATTATTAATGTTTCTAGTATAGCAAAAACATGCATGCCAAATGCAAAGTTGGTGATGTTACACATTCAATAATATTATTATATAAAGTTAAAAAAATATGAATATGTTTAGTTTTTAAAAAAATAAATTGATATTTAAAATTAAAAAGAGTAATAGAAAAGTAAAATGAAAATAAATGGGATCAAATACGAAATAAAAAATACAAGTAAAATGTTACTATCAAGAGCCAGAAGTGGTGTTGGGACAGTTGGGGACCCCTAGGTCAAGACTTGGTCTAAACTTACTTTTATGTATATCTAACAAATTTTGAGCTGAGCTTTGGACAGACTTCCAGGGGACAATTTTACAATATTAAACATTCTTTACTTCAATAATTGAGTGAAATATCATTTTCATTGCCATAGAGAGAATTTATCTCATATGACTTCATGCAACCAAAATTTTCCAGCACAAGTTTGGCCGAACTTGTGCTGGACACTTTTATAAGTGAGAGTAGGTATACAGCAAATCTTCTTATACTCAAAAGGGATTTCTTATAAACATTTCTACTGGAATTTGATCTTTCTGTGTCATTAAAATTTACCATTTGATTAATTTTTTGTCATCATTATATTATTAACATTGTTACTATAGTAATAAATTGTGTGAAAAATGCATACCAGGTGGTGTTCCACCTTTAATTATATATTATTAAATAAAGGTGTAAGAGTATGAAAATTATTTATTTTAAAAATTAAAAATTGATATCCAAAGCAATATGAGCAATAAAAAAGTAAAATAAAAGGGATAAAATAAGAAAAAAAATCTAAGGAAAATTCCCACTATCAATAACAAGTAGAGGTGTTAGAGCAAATGTGCACCACCAGGGCTAAACTTGGACTATATTTTCTTTTTTGTTAAACCAAAGAAAGTGTCATGATGAGTTTTGAAAAATCATCAGGAGGACATTTTGGCAATATCAAACTACTTATTGTGCAATGATTGAGCAAAATGTCATTTTCATTTCCATAGAGTAAATTTATCCCATCTGACTGCATGCAACCAAAAGTGCCCAGCACAAGTTCAGCTGAACTTATTCTGGACACTTTTATGATGTTGAGTATCTAGGGTGCAGGTCTTCTTCAGTTCATCAGGTATTCCTTATAAACAAATCCACTTGTATATGATCTTTCTGTCTCATTCATATTTATCATTTGATTCATTGTTTTTCACCATTATAATATTAATGTTATTAGTATTGAAAAAAATTATAAGCCAAATGCATACTGGGAGATGTTACATCCTTAATAATCTTATTAAATAAGAGTAAAAAAAATATGAAAATTATTAGTTTTATAATATATAAATTGATATCTGAAAGCAAAAAGAGGAATAAAAAAGTAAAATAAAAGTGATTAAATATGAAATTAAAAATTCAAATAAAATTTCTGCCAGCAAAGAAAATTTGGGTTTTCAGACCCAAATTGCACCACCAGTTCTAGATTTGGAATATGTTTTCTTTTTTATAAAATTAATAAAAGTGTCCACATGAGGTTTTCCAAAAAATCAGGAGGATAGTATAGCAGTATAAAGCTACTTCTTGTGCAATGATTGAGAAAAAATTCATTTTAACTTCCATTGAGTAAATTTATCCCATTTGACTGCATGCAACCAAAAGTGTCCAGCACAAGCTCAGCTGAACTTGTGCTGGACACTTTTATGATGGAGAGTTGCTAGGGTGCAAGTCTTCTTCAGTTAATCTTATATTCATTTTAAAAATTTCTATGGGTTTTTGATCTTTCTGTGTCATCCATATTTATTATTTGATTATTTTTTAGTCACCATTATATTATTAATGTTTTTAGTATAGCAAAAACATGTGTACGGAATGTACACTGTGTGATTTTACAACTTTAATAATATTATATAATAAATGTAAAAAAATGTGAACGTTATAAGTTTTACAAAAATAAAATTGATTTTTAAAAGCTAAAGGATAAATAAAAGGGTAAAATTAAAATTAAAGAGATCAAACATGAAATAAAGAAATTAAGTATAATTTCTGCTATCATGAGCCAGTAGAGGCTTCAGAAAAAATGGGCACCATCATAGATTAACATGGATCAAATTTACCTTTTACCAAAGTAAAAAATTGTCTACCTTAGGTTTGGACAAAATTCTGGGGGACAATTTGTCCATATAAAACTACTTTCAGTGCAATGATGGAGTGATAATTCAGTCTCATTTCCATAAAAAGAATTTATTGCGTCTGACGGCATGCAACCAAAAGTGTCCAGCACAAGTTTGGCCAAACTTGTGCTGGACACTTTTATCATGGAGAGTAGCCAGGGTGCAAGTCATTTTAAATCATCTGCTATTTCTTATAAACATGTCCACTGTTATTAAATCTTTGTGCCTCACTCATATTTATCAATTGATTAATTTTTTGTCACCATTATATTATTAATATTATCAGTATAGCAAAAACTTGTGTGCCAAATGAATACTGGGTGATGTTGCACCTTTTATAATATTATTAAATAAAGTTAAAAAAATATGAAAATGATTTATTTTACAAAAAATAAACTTCTATCCAAAAGCAATATGAGAGGAATAAAGTAAAATAAAAGAAATAAAAGATGAAAATGAAAATCCAAGTTAAATTCCTGCCATAAACAGAAAAAAGAGATGTTGAATCAAATTAGCACAATCAGGGCTAAACTTGCACTAAATTTTCTTTTTTGTAAAAATAAAAAAAATCCACTTGAGCTTTACCAAAACTTCAGCATGAAAATTTTGCCATATCAAACTACTTATAGTATAATTTTTTATCAAAAATTTATCTTCATTTCCATAGAGAGAATTTCTCCCATCTGACTGCACCTGACCATAAGTGTCCAGCACAAGTTCGGCTGAACTTGTGCTGGACAGCTTTATGATGGAGAGTAGCTAGGGCGGAATTTTTCTTCAGTTCATCTAGTATTTCTTACAAACATGTCTACTGGTATTTTATCTTTGTTCCTCACTCATAAATATCATTTGATTAATTTTTTGTTGCCATTATATTATTAATTTTATAAGTATAGAAAAAACTCATGTGCCAAATGCATACCAGGTGATGTTATGCCATTTATAATATTATTAAATAAATGTATAAAAATATGAAAATAGTTTATTTTAAAAATTATTAATTGATATCCAAAAGCAATATTAGGAATAAAAAATTAAGTTAAAGGGATCAAATATGAAAAAAGAAATCCAAGTAATATTCCTACTATCAAAGGCCAGTAGAGGTGTTGAAGCGAATGAGAGCCATCAGGGATAAATTGTACTAAATTGACTTTTTTTTAAAGATAAAAAATTGTGCACCTGTGGTTTAGATGAACTCTAGGTAGAAAATTTGGCTATGTAAAACTACTTCTAGTGAAGTTTTTTATCAAATAATTTTTTTCATTGCCATGGCGAGAATCGATCTCATATGAATGCACCTGACCAAAAGTGTCCAGCACAAGTTCGGCCAAACTTGTGCTGGACACTTTTTTGATGGTGAGTATCTAGGGTGCAGCTCTTCTTCAGTGCAACTGGTATTTTTTTAAAACATATCCACTGGTATTTGATCTTTCTGTTTTATTAATATTTTATCATTTGATCAATTTTTTGTCACCAGTATCACCGCGCAATACGGGGGGCGGACTTGTTAGCAAGTCCGCAACCTTGGACTCAAATTCACCACAGATTGAACACACATTGAGCTATTGACAAAGGAACCATACAATCAGGGATGAACACCACTCAGCATAACAGTTTTTGTGGGTCTTCAAGTAGAGTTCAGTATGAGTTCAGTATGAGTTCAGTCTGAGTTCCATCTGAGTTCAGTCTGAGTTCAGGTTGGGGACTTGCTAGCAAGTCCACCCCCTATATTGCGTAGTGTATATTATTATTTTTATTAGTATAGCAAAAAAACATGTGCCAAATGCTTACAGGGTGATGTTAAACCTTTAATAATTTTATTAAATACAGGTAAAAAATTATGAAAATGATTTGTTTTACATAAAATTAATTGATATCTAAAAGAAAAAAAAGGGATAAAAATAAATAGGTTGAATAAAAGGGATTTTATATGAAATTAAAAATTCAAGCTAAATGCCTACTTTCAAGGCTCAGAAGAGGTGTTGGATAAAATGGGCATCATCAGGAATAAAATTGTACTTAATTTGATTTTTTGAAAAACTAAATGAAGTTTTCAACTGATTTTTTTCCAATATTTAGTTGGACACTTTTTCTATATCAAATTACTTCTATTACCATGATTGACCAAATTAAATCCTCATTTCCATATGCAGAATTGATCCCATATGGCTGGACCAGGGCAAAGGTGTCAACCACAAGTTTGAGAATTCTTCTGGTGGACACTTTTATGATGGACAGTAGTAGGGTGCAAGTCTTCTTTAGCTAATCTAGTATTCCTCATAAAAATTTCCAACTTATTTTTGGCCAAAAATCAGGTGGAAAGTTTGTCCATATCAAATTACTTATAATGCCATGATTGACTAAAAATTGATTCTCATTGCCATATAGAGAGTTGATCCCATATGACTGGATCTGGAAAAAGTGTCACCACAATTTTTGATAAACTTAACTTTGAAAATTTTATGATGTAAAGTAATTGCAAGTCTTCTTCATTTCATCAAGTAATCCTCATAAAAATTTCCACCTGTATTTTGGCCAAACTTCAGGTGGACACTTTGGCCATATTAAATTAATTCTAGTTCCATTTTGATAAAAAACTGATACTTATTGCCATATATAGATATTAAACCCATCAGAATGTGCCTTTCCAAAAGTGTCTACCTGAATTATGGCTAAACCTCAGTTGGACACTTTTATGATACAGAGTAGCTAGGGCAAAAGTATTCTTCAGTTAAATTGGTATTCATAATAAATTTATCCTCCTGAAGTTTAGCCTAACTTCAGGTGGACAATTTTGTAAAGCACCAGTTAGTCACTGTCCATCAAAAAAGTGTTCACCAAAATTTTGGCTAAACTTGTGGTGGACCCCTTTGATCAGCCACAGTCAGATGAGATCAACTCTTTAGATGGAAATGAGGATGATGTTTTGGTCAATCATGGAAATAGAAGTAGTTTGATGTGGCCAAATTACCCCCCTGAAGGTCAGACAAACCTCACAAGGACACTTTTCAGCAGGGAGTAACTGAGAAAAATCCATTTATCAGAAGGAAAATCTTTTATTGGATAGATGCCAAGGTTTCATACTTGTGTATTATGGTCAGTATTAAGTTTGAAAGTGTCTGTCCTAGAAATTTCATTGCCCATCATGACACATTTTGTTTTAAATGTTTCAAAATGTGTGATTCAGTATTAAGGTGTCACATAGTATAATTAAGTTCTATAAAGTGCCCTCCTATTATGCCTAAATTTATAATTTAATATCTTACATAATAATTATTTTTTATATAAATTCATCAATATTTTATTTTATTATCAAATTTAATAGAGCAAGTATCCTGAATTATTATATATGCATAAGCTTAGGTTAGATCAATTTGTGCTCAATTTGTGCTCAACAGAGGACTCAAATCAATTTCTGGAGGATCAACTTGTGCATAATTTGGAATCAGTTGATATTCTGTCTATAATCAATCTGAGAATAAATGTAAATCTAACTCTAATTTACTTATGTTTATAAATTATTCATAAACCTGGCATAATTAAGGGACACTCTAAATTTCAAGAGTGGGGATTGCTAGCAATTCACCCCTAGATTTCCTGTGGTGAATGGTTTGGTTCCTGGGCCCACACCCTAGCCCAACACTTAAAAAACAAATTCTTATCTTAAATTCTAATGTTACCAATTTTATGTTTATAATACATTACTTTTTTGGTGAGGCATATCAGTATATTCATGAATCTCTCATTGTCATCTGAAAGTAAATTTAACAAATAGTTATAAAGCATTATCCTTTGTTTTCATAAAATATACTAATTAAGTGTATCTCCATTGTTTAGGAGTAAATTCTAATTTAAAAATTTTGTATTTACCCGTGGAAATTTACATATGGGATATGCATTTTTTATTTTTTTTTCACACTAAAAGTCCCCAAAGAATTCCTAGGATTTTCTGTTAGCTACATCAAATTTTGCTTCAATATAAACAGATTGTGATTTAGAATGTTACTCAGTTTACCCCACTATGAATAATACATGTTAAAAAAAGCTCAAATAATATATAATCCCCCTCTTTATGTTTTCTGTTTCTTTCATCCTCACTTTAATTTTAATCTTATTCAATTTTTTATCCTATTAAATTATCAAATTCAATTTTCTAGAATAGAGTTTCTTATAATTATTCATCACATTAAATCATAATTTTTTGAAATCAAATACTTTACTTTAATATTCATTAATCAATATGTCTAGTATTCAAAATCCTACACCTCCACTTTGTATGTGTATCATGTTCCTCTCTCTTAATTTATATATTTAACTTATGTTCTATATCTTTTTTAAAAAAAATTGATATTCCAGTGCCCAAATATTTTCCATCCCACTCTCTGATTGATACTCGCTTTGAAGATTTTGAGCTTGCACCATGTCTGCCACATGGCATGGAACCTAACCCTCCTGTACTTGGAAATGAGAGGCAGGAAATAACAAGAGTTCAGTATCGCAATTTACTTGAATTGGCTAGAGATAAAATGGAAGAACTTGTAAAGATCCTTAACAATAATCCTTCTCCTTCATATTTATCTAACCCTTGTAAAGACTTACTCCAATATGTGAAAAGCCTTGAAAAATGCATGTCCTTCACTTTTTTTGTCTCCTTTTAAATTATTAGATAATTTTATTAATATCTTTTTCTTCATATATATTTGTAGCTTAGGAGGAGGGTATTATTCCTCCTGATGAAGTCATTGTCATTAGGGATGATTATGACACAGATGAACCATAAGCTTCAACTCATGCTTCAACTTCTAAGGAAAATCTTGAAACACCTGTTATCCGCTCCAAGAAAAAGAAATTATCCAAAGGCTCCTCTTTTTTTTCAACGTATTAAACTGGCTTCTGCTAATGATTTTTCTGACGTATCAAATAATAAATCTCAAAAAAAAAGCAAAGGCTTTGGTAATCATTATTTTCTTGTTTCTTTTTTTTTTTTATTCTTTTATCTTTAAAATTCTATCATATATCTCTTTTTTTGCTTACATATTGTACTTTTTATCTTTCTTTTGATATTTTGTACCTGAAACTTACCTACTGAAGATTGTTCTATCCATAAACGCCCTCTCCCTGATGAAGATGATGAAAAGAGCAATGAAAATAGCAATGATGAACTGTCAGAATATGAGGCTATGATTGCTCATTGAAACCAGCAAAGTTTAGAATCTTCTTCAAGACATGACAATATGTTTGATGAAGATGATGATTCAAACAGCTCATCACCAAATTCATTCATTTCTAAGAAGCAATACCCATCACCTCCTAAATTACCTACTTTGACCTCTTTGAAAGCTTCTCTACCAATGAAATCAACTCTAATCAAGATATCAAACAAACCTCTAAATTTTTCCCCCTCAGTTCTAAAAGACTCCGATTTTCAGGAGGAATTCTGTAAAATTCATAAATTTTATAAAGGTTGAATCAGCATGGAAAAGGTGCTTAGCTCATGGTTGGAAATTGTTACTCTCCTTGAATTACGCTCTTCTACTTCTTCACAAGAACCCATGTTAAATATTCCAATGTTTACATTTCATTGGGAAAAATATTGTGGAGAAGATTGGCTTACAAAACTTACTGAGTAAGGTAAGTTACCATAATTTTTAGTCTTAACTTTTTTCTTTTACTTATTTTTTTAGAGATTGATAGCTCACAGCTATGTGTACTCAATAATATTGATTTCAAAAAAATGGAAGATTTATGTGATCCTGATGTTTTAAATACCGAAATTCTTTCCTCAACAAAGAAAAAGGATCACCACAAATCCAATCTTATCCAAATTCTCATGAGATTAATGATCCCAAGTGAGATCACTGCCGTTCTTCATGGGTATCTCTTATATCATTTTCACTTTATCTGACCGCACATGAATTCAGCCAGCTTCCATCACATCAAAACATTAACTCAGATTGTCCAATTGAATGTGGTCTTCAGCTTCTAGCTCACCTTTCAAATCTGAAGAGTCCAATTCCTGATGGCTTAGAAGTTTTTCCCACTGCACTTCAAACTCGTGATATATCAATGTCAACTCTTCTTCAAATCAGCAACATTATCATTGATATAGTTATTTCAATTATCATTCTTAAATCAAATTATTGTGCTGCAACAATATCAAGTGACAAGACTAGCAAAGCTCAACAATTGAGTCAGAAAAACAAAAATACTCAACTTACTATAATGAAACAGAAACAAAAGGCTGCACTAAACAAGATAAATTTTGAAGACTCCCACCACCAATATCAATCTTTCACATTCTATATAATTGATGGTGTCCGTGGTTTATTTTTGAGCTCTCAAGATCATAGATTGGCTTCAGCAGCTGATTGCTTGGAGGTGATATCAGAAATTAAGTTTCTTAATTTACATGAAAAAAAAATCATTTGATGGAAGAAATAATTTGGAAAAATTTAAATAACTATATTTTAACATTAATAAAACCTTTTATAGGCAAGTGTGACCCATTTCCTTTAAAACTTGATTCCCCAAGTCCTCTGGGAATTGCTAGGGCTATTTCTGCAGATTTTCTTAACCACTGGAGCTCCATTCAGCCAGTATCACCTTTTTTTGCTAAAAATAGCCTTTCAATAAATTAATATTCCAACATGTAAATAGATAAAGTTCTGTGTATATGATTTATCTTGTATAATTCAAGTTATTTTTTTCAAATATGTCAAACATGTGTCCATCTTTGAAATTTTTTAAGAAACCTTTGACATGATTTTCTAAATTAATTATTTAAAAAATTATTGTAAGTCCAGCAATAACAAATAATTTAAAATCTACTTATATGATTTCAAGTATTTGTATTAAATTCTTAAATATTTTATTGTCTATATAAAAATATGATAACTGCTCTAGTTTTGTTACTTTACCTTTATTATTGAATAATCTATTAATTTTTACAAATTTTTTCATTGATTGTAACATTTTTAATCAGAAGTTGAACAATTTAAATAATTGAATGAGTGTATTATTAAAAAAAAATACAATTTAATCTATTATTGATTCAAAATTCTTTCATCAACTCTTTATTATTAACTTTTTTATTAATAAGCCTGTTTGACCTAAAATACTATACAGTTAATTTGGTAGCATTAAAAGCACATTTTTATGGCTAATATATTTCAAATTCTTTATTATAGTTTTTTTATTTTAGAACCTTTGCTACCAATTTAATAAAAATGAAATTTAATGATTTTGCAACTTATATATTTCCTCAAAAGTAAATCAAATTTTCTTATAATATTATGAAAAAAACAATTATTCTATTTCACAAATAAAAAAAATAGATAATACTATAATCATCACAACTGAGAATGTTACAGCTACTCCCAGTATTTATCATTTTTAATTTCACATTAAGTTGTGTATATATGATATAAATTTTTAATATTTAAATTTTTAAATTTTTAAGATTTGTCTTAACATTAGATAAATAATACTTTGCTGATTCTATTTCTTCCTCTATTAAGTCATTTCTTTTCAAAAAATCTCTCAAAGCACTAATAAAATATTCAAACCTATATTTTTCTTCTTTAATTTCCAAGTATTCTGAAATATCAATATCAAAAAAATTAGGCTTTTCTATAGCATGAAAAAGTCTAGTGCTGATTTGAATAGAAGAACCTATCCTTGTGAAGCGAGGAATTTTGTGACATCTTGAGGTAAAATGCCTCAGTTGATTGGAAGGCCATAATGTCACTGGTATTCCATTAGTTCCTTCAAAGTTGATTTTACTTCAAATTTTGGGAAACATAAGTTCTCCACCTGTTTGTTGTGGTTGGGTCTTATTGTACTTCATATGAATGGTATTGTTTTCTGTATCTTTAGGAAAAAATATTCCTAAAGTATACTCACTTGCATCCTTATCAAGATGAACCTCATTGGAGAACCCATTACCATTTGCTCCAGATGTTCAAGTTAAATTAGTAGCAAAGGGTGCACCCTCTTCTTCACTAGAAACGTTTGAAAATCCAGGAATACCAAGTTTTGCACAAAGATTAGTTGCCTCATTGTACTTTACATATGATTTTTTTATATATATTCAAAGTACATTTCAATCCTCTTCATTTGTTTTCTATATTCATCCATGTGTACAATATCATCAGTGTATTCATCTGCAGGGAAAAGAATTCAAAAATTTAGTATTAAAATTAAAAAAAAGTGATACTTAGGAATATATAAAGATATATTCCTATCTAAAATAAAGCCACCACCAAAAAATTTTCCAAAACCACCAGCTCTTTGATGATAACCATTATTTGTAATTTTATGTTCACAGTAAGAAAGATCCTTAATGCATTGCACCGTAGCTTCTAACATATTTAGTTCTTTGAGCTCATGAATTTCAAAATTGTGCACAAGAACATTAATTATTAAGAGACCTTTTGGTTTATAAATACTACAACCAGGAAAAAAATTGTAATAATTATTGCAATCTTTCATATTATTTGCATAAGATTGTGCATAGGAATGTGGCTTCTTCCTGTTTGTATCCATTCCAAGAGCATTTACAATTTTCATTCCAGTAGCAATGTCTTTTGCCCACCTATTGTTAGAGTTCTTCCCTGGCTGTTTTTTTTTTCAAATTGTTACTCATTTATGGTTCGATCCTAAGAAAATGAAATTTTGATTTAAAACAGAAAAAAATTAAAAATTAGAAAATAGTAACAGAATTTCAATTATCAGTCAATGATACCTTTAGCTTTATCATATCTTCAATATTAGAAATATAAAATTAGCATATCAACATATTAGTAAATTTATATACTTTTTCTTTATTTCAAATATTAAGAAAGTGTTTAAAAGGTATACTTAATTAAATTATACATATAAAGAGTATAGCTTTATCCTGTATGCATTCAGCAAGTACAAGATTTGGCTCTACACTTAATATTAATAATATAATGAAGGTATAACTACAATACACTAGTAATATTAAAAAATTTACAGAATAATCATATCCACATATATAAAATGAAAAATCTTGCTCTGACCAATATATTGACTTAGAAAGTTATACTTCAATAAAAATTAATTTTAAAATTGTAGCATTGTCCTGTATGCTTTCAGAAAGTATGAGACTTTGAAACAACTTAAAAATCAATAAATTAATAGTAAATTACAAACAATCTAATTATTATTATGAAAAGCAAAAAATTATCCTGTATGCTTTAAGCAAGTACAAGAAGATGTTTTACTTTTCATATTAATAATTGTCACCGGACGACTTACGCAAAAGGTCGAGGATGTTCCTGCAAGTGAGATAAAAGGTTCAGATACTTCTTCGAAGCACAGAGGGATAGTTCGACGAAGTGATTCAAAGATGACTCGAAGGAAGAACTACTGCTTTGAGTAATGTTCGAGAAGGATTCTAATATAATTGAACAGTAATATTAAAATTCTTAAGTTCTCAGGAAGGGTTGGAAACCCAACAATCAAAGATTTAGAATTTAGATATGATTATTGAGAAAATAAAGAAAGATACAATAATAATGATTTTCACTTAGAGTTTTATCACTATTAACTATAAATACGTTTTATAATTTAATTCTAAAGAATGTCAAACCAAAAACCCAGCCCCTTTTATATCCTTTACTCCTCCTCACATTGACCTCATACTCATCCACCATTCCGCACACCACACACCATTTAAAATATATATCCGTTACACTTGGACCCTCCTCACTAACATCCGTCAACCCCCCTTAATCCTTCACTAACCATTCTGTCCATACTCACTACCCCTTAATAACCCACAGACATTTCATAAACCTTTTAATGTACTATTATATTAACTATTGCGCTGTGAGTCCTTTATTGGGAAAAAGACTAACACACACTATTGAGAGATTGACTAATTTAGATTTAGAGTTTTAGGCTAGCGCAATTGAATAGCGAGTACACAAAGGAAAGTTGCAGTTGCTATGGAGAGTTGCTTTCTGCACTTCGAGTATGGATTTGAACCCTTTAGTATTGATTTAATGAGCTACTTTTGCCTCGAGTGTCACGTGGCGCGTGACAGATGCCCGGGTATAAGAAAGCGAGCTCCGTTGAGCGTAAAACATATTTTCCACACTAATTTCTCTTCCTATTTACTTAATTATTATTTTATTACTTTAATTCATTATGACGGATTTCCCTACACCGACTCCCACGCCACCACACCCTAAAGCGGATGGGGGTGTTGTCACACGGCAATTTTCGAAGACTTGCATGGCTTGTGAGTCGATGGAGTATTTCTGCATGGAGAGCACGGTGACACAAGGGCCTTGCCAGAAGTGCAAGTTTTGCCAATGGAGGAGAGTGGCGTGTGACACCTTAGCGAAGAATGCCGATATTGAAAGTCGGTTTACTAAGACGAAGTATTGGGTGATCCCTAAAACAAAAGAAGTAGTCGAGGACATCTGGGATGTGTCCATTGGGGACGATCAATCGGTGGGGGAAAATGAGGAAGAAGTTGAAGATGATGTGAACATCTGGGTGGCTAGGGCTGAGAACAAGAGGGGGGTCGTTGAGGAGGAAGTTGAAGAATTGGTCGAAGAGGAGGAAGAAATTCCCATCTCGAGGAAGACCCCGAAGAAACGACGAGTGGTCATCGAAGATGAAGAAGAGGAAAGGGAGGTGGCAGAGAAGGTCACTCCTAGATTATTTTTGGAGCCTGACCAAATCTTCAAAGTAAGTTCACCCTTTTATAATTTATAAATTTAATTACTAATGATTCTGTTTTTAGAATTCAGACGTCATAATTGAGGCCCCTACGACAGAAGCTTCAAATGTGGAAGCGACCCTTGTGGGGCCCATTGCTGTGGAAGTGGCAGTGGAGGATAGATTACCAACTGTTACCTCAAGGGAGGAAAACAAAGAAACCCTTGATCAAGTATGGTTGAAGAAACCTCATCAGGTCCGACGAGCAAAATATATTGAAGAATTGAGCGGCGAGATTGATAACCTTGTCGATGCCGCTTCCTTCAACGTAGCCGAGGAGTTACTTGAACTTGGGGAATTGATTCCGGTAGGAGAGGGGGAGAACTTTGAGAAATGTAGAAAGGAGATAAGGGAAATTTTGGAGAAGATGAAGGGATTGGTTCGGGAGAAGATAAAAGATAAAAGAGAAAAGAAGAAAAAGAATGTAAAAAAAATTTGTATTTAATTATTTTACTTTTTTATTTTATTTAGAATTTTATTTTTATTTTATTTTATTTTTTTATTTTATTTTATTATTTTTTATATAAGATTTTGAGAGAAAGAAGGAAAAGACAGAAAAAAAGATTTAAATAGAATTTTGTTTTAAGATTTTGAAAGAAGAAGTTTAAATGAAGAAAAAAAGAAAGAATAGTTGATTGAAGGAGTTTTTTGTTTTAAAATTCAAAAAGAAAGGATTAAGTAAGAAAAAAGAAATAAGAAAGAAATAATTGATTGAGATCATTTAGGAAAAAAATTTTTTATTTAAGATTGTTAATTGAAGATTTGAGGGATTTTAGTTATTTGAAAAAAGAAAAGAAAGAAAAGAAGAGACAAAATAAAATTTCTAAGAGGATTTTGAAGAAAGAAGTAATTTGTTTTGAAGAATTTAAAAGGGTGATTTAGAAGTTAAAGTGAAGTTCGAGAATGATGGTCGTGTAATGTTCGTGAAGAATTTTGATAGTTCGAGGAAAATAAAATTTTAAAGAAGAAATATATATAGAAAATTGAGAAGAAAAATATATATATATATATATATATATTTTACTTTATTTGACTTTATTTTATTTTTATTTTATTTTATTTTATTTTAAAAGAAGATTGAAACATTTTGAAAAGAGAAAGAATAAAGAAGAAAAAAAAGAATTTTTTAGAAATAAAAATGTTTTAGATTTAAAAAAAAACAGAGAAAAGAAAAAAAGAGAGTTTCAAGGTTTTGGTTTTAATGGGTATTTAAGATGAAAAGATTTTAGGAGTTCAGGGGCGTTAGAAACATTGATGGATGGTTCCCAGGATGTTTTATCTGATTCATCGAGGAAGCCTTCCCATTCCACAAGGTATTGAAGTTTCCCCTTGCGCATTCTTGAATCAAGGATACGGCTTACTTCCCACTCTAGATGGTCTTCTACTTCAACCGGTTCCGAAGGAGGTTGGTTCTTGCCAGGGTATGTTTCTCAAGCCAGTTCCAGGAGAGATACGTGAAACACAGGGTGAATGGCCCGCCATTTAGGAGGTAGCTTGAGTCGAAATGCAGTTTTAGAGACTTCAGAGTCGATTTCAAATGGCCCCAAGAATTTTTCAGACAGTTTCTTTGATGTTCAAGTCGTTCGAATGTTCCGTGCGTCGAGCCATACTTTTTCACCTGGTTTAAAAGGAGGAGCAGTTTGTCAATGTTTGTCAGCCTGTTCCTTGTACCTTTGAACCGCTAATTCCAGATTTGATTTAAGTTCCTCTTGGAGTCGTGATATGGTTCAAAGATAATGTTCCGCAGGATGATTAGTTCCTACATGGATTGAATTGAATCGAGGATGTCTTCCATAAAGAGTTTCAAAAGGAGATTGTTGTGTCGAAGAATGAGTCGAGTTATTATAAGCAAATTCGGCCAATGGTAGCCATGTGGTCTAATCGTCTTGTTGGTAACTGACATACATTCGAAGGTATTGTTTGAGGATTTGGTTGACCCTTTCTGTTTGCCCATCGGTTTTGGGATGATAGCCTGTGGAGAGGTTCCTTGTGATATTGAGTTGTCGACACAGTTGAGTCAAGAATGTTGATACAAACAATGAGCCTCTATCTGAAATAATATCGTTAGGTAAGCCGTGTTTGGAAAATACATATTGTAGAAACAATTTTGACAGATCTTCTGCAGTAGCAGTAGTAGTGGTTTTAATGAAAATAGACATTTTTTATAATCTATCTACTATTACTAATATAGCATCAAAATTATTAGAAAGAGGAAGTTGAGAAATAAAATCCATTGATAAAGATTCCCAAGGTTTAGAGGGAATAGGAAGTGGTTGAAGCAACCCATACTTCTGGTGACGGGGAGCCTTATTCCTATTACATTCGTAACAAGATTTTATATAGGCCTTGATTTCCCTGGTCATACCTGGCCACAAAAAAATCCCTCGCTATTAACTGGTAGGTTTTATCAACACCAAAATGACCAGCTAATGGAGAATCATGTTGACTGTTGAAAATCCATAATTTTATCTCATTGTTGTCGGGTATGACTACTCTACCTTCAAAGACTAATAGACCTGATTCAATACTAAATCTTTTGGCCCCTTGCTTCGAGAGTATTTTGTCTTTTAACCCTAAACAATAATTGTCCTTCGACTGAGATTTGAGGATGTTGGATAGTGGATTTTGAAACGATTGAATTGTCATCGAATTAAGTTGATGAGTCTTTAGCATTGATTCGTTGAAGATTGATTTCACATTTTCTGGGTTCTTATCAGCAAATGCGTCCCCCCGCTGTGGGTAAATGTCGTCCCGACGTGACAAGATATCTGGGACAATGCAGTTCTTACCTGGGCGATAAGAGATAGAAAAAGAAAATTCAGACAGAAATTCAGCCCACCTGGCTTGACGCCTGGTTAACACTTTGGAAGACATAAAGTATTTCAAAGCATTATGGTCTGTTAAAATTTGAAAAGGACTATCTAAGCTGAGAAGAAAAGAGTGCCATTTTTTAAGACAATGAATAATAGCTAAAAGCTCTTTGTCATGTATTTCATAATTTAACTCTGCTGAAATGAGTTTGCGTGACTCAAAAGCAACAGGATGAAACAGTTTTGTTTCCGGATTCAATTGAGAAATAACCCCTGTGATAGCATAATCGCTCGCATCTGTCTTGACTATTGTCGAAGCAGTAGGATCAAATTGTCAAATAATTGGAGCTGTGGTGAACGCCGTCTTCAGTGCTTTGAATTCCTTTCGCGCTGTAGAGGTAAAAACAAAAGGAATATCTTTTCTAAGAAGAGAAGTAAGATTGGAAATAGTTTTAGAGTAATCTTTAATAAATCTTCTATAGAAATTTGCAAAACCCAAAAATACTTGGAGGGATTTAACGGATTTGGGCTCAGGCCATTCCAGGATCTTTTGAAATTTTTTGTTGTCCATGACTAAACCATCAGTGGATAATGTAAAACCCAAAAGATCAATAGATTTAAGATGGAATTCGCATTTATTATGCTTGGCGTAGAGTCCATGATCTCAAAGCCGATTTAAAACCTGTCGTACATGATGAATATGTTCATCCAGTGTCTTCGAGAAAATTAAAATATCATCTAAATAGACAACAACAAATTGTTTGAAAAAATCTTTAAAGATGTCATTGACAAAAGTTTGAAAAGTAGATGGTGTATTACACAATCCAAAAGGCATAACTAAATATTCAAAACTACCAAATATAGTGCGCATTGCAGTCAGTGGTTCATTACCTTCCAAAAAACAAATAAGATTGTAAGCGCCTCTAAGATCAATTTTAGAAAAGAAATTAGCACCATTAAAAAGGGTAAGAAGAAATGACATAGGAGGAACAGGATATGCATTCTTCTTAGTGACTGTGTTGAGCTTTCTATATTCAACACACACCCTAAGACTACCATCCTTCTTTTTTACAAAGAGGACAGGGGAGCCGGTTGGAGATTTACTGGCTCTGATGAAACCTTTGGCTACATTCTCTGCAATGTAGTCTCAAAGAACTTGAGATTCATCCTTTGACAAAGAATAGACAGGACCTGCCGGAGGTACTGGGCCTATTAACTCTATCTGATGGTCGTAGGGTCGATGAGGTGGTAACTTATCGGCCTTGCGGATTGAAAAAACATCGAGGAAATCATGATAGATTTCTGGTAGAGTCGATTTAATGGCTTCAACGTCGATTTGGTCTTCCTCATCATCTTTGAGAGAATCTGTTGAGGGAAAACCAGAATTGAGAGAGCATAATTCGATTACTTGGAGACAATTGAAATCCTCTTCGAGTGAAGTCATCGAGCTAGAAGGTTTAGCCAATTGCTCATTTAAAGAAAGATCAGATGCTTGAAAGTCATCTGGCAGAGGTTTGTCCTCTAGCAGGACATTGTCAGGCAGGTTGTTTAGCTCCCTATTGACATGCATTGAAGAATTAGAAATATACTTAGTCCGTGGGGTGATCAATCCCCGTGTCCAGTCAATTTCAGGATTCCAATGCGTTAAAAAGTCATGGCCAAGAATGGTATCGTCCATCCTTGGGGCATCCAAGACTGTTAGTTCCCACTCGAAGGGGGGAAAATTCGGAAAGTTGAAAACCCATAAAACTTTCTTACTGACCCAATATTTGGGTTCCTCTGATTTGACCAAATAAATTGGAGTTCGATCGATATCTGTAAATGTCAGCTATAACTTATCGGCAAAAGATGAACCGACAAAAGAAATTGAAGCTCCAGAGTCTATAAGACAACTGAAGGGGATATCCTCCTTAAAAAGAATGAATTTCAAGCAGTTTAAGGCAACTCCAGTCCTTAAGACATGGAGGTTCTGTGCACTGGGAGATATATGATAGTTTGCTTTGCACACAAGTAAAATATCTACTAGTTTTTTGGCTTCAAACTAGTACCTTCTCTTTCCTTCAACTTTACACAATCTTCCAGCTTGTGCTTACCCCCACAATACATAAATAACCCATTATCTGTTCGCCTCTTCCTCTCAGCTTCTTTAAGTTCCCCTTTAGGATCCAGTACTTTACCAATATCGCCTGGGGTCGAGCTTTTCGGTCGAGGTTTGTCCTTTCCCTTAATAGGTTTGGATTGAGTTGAGGAGGATTGAGTTGTTTGTGGCTGGGAAGAAGGTCCCGATTTGAAATTTAAGCCTTGAGATTTGTTGGCGTATCGACGATGTTTAAGTCCTCCTTGGTAAAAGCTGTCAAGTTTGAGAGTTCGATCCATTAAATCTGTTAAAGTAGTCATCTTCTGACCGTGAAGATTTAACTGATCCAGTATCCTCAAAGGAAGTCCTTTTTTGAAATGATACTTAAGGGCAGCATTATTCCAACCTACTCGATTTTGAAGCGCTCTGAAGTTCGAGATATATTCAGAGGCTTTCCCATTATCACTCATGCGAAGGAAATCAAGTTCAATTTCTGTGTTGTCTGTTTCATTAGGGTCACCGAACAAGGTGAAGAGTTGGTCTTCAAACTTTTCCCAGTTATTAATAAGTAAGTGGGTTTTGGTTGAAGAGAGCATGAGAAGATAAGGTTCGAACGATCTTGCTGCTTTTCCGGCCAGGAATGAAGAAGCACAAATAACTTTTGATCGGTTGTTATTGAAGGTTTGAGGGTCATTATGGAACAGGAGCTTGAAGGTTTGCAAGAAGGGTCGCAATCTGTCTGGATGTTCTCCATCGAATTTATCAGGAGATTTCATAGAAGGAGTTTTGAATTTAGATCCCTCTGAAGACATTGATTTTGAAAGGATCTTCATGAAAAGTCTCATGAAATCTTCCAGAGAATTGGATGGTCCAGGTTCTGAAGGTTGACCAGAAGGGTGGTTAGCAGGGGTGGATGGTGCCTCGCTCATTGTATCCTCTCCTTTTTCATCATCACTAGAGTCATTGAAATCTTTTGGGATGTCTTCTACCAATTGGACTGAATGTTACCGTTCCCTAAGGTCAAGTGGCTCCAAGGAGTGAGTGCGGTAAACAGGCCTAGTGGCTGTTGGCCTGCCTCTGGCGCAAGCTCTTGTAGTAGCGCCTGTAGGAGGAGTGCGTTGAACAGGTGCCATTTTAATAATTTAGAGAAAACACCTGAAAAGGGATGTAGTAGTGCAAAGAATGAGAACTATGGAGAATTAAATTATACTGTCACCGGACGACCTACGCACAAGGTCGAGGATGTTCCTGCAAGTGAGATAAAAGGTTCAGATACTTCTTCAAAGCACAGAGGGATAGTTCGAGGAAGTGATTCGAAGATGACTCGAAGGAAGAACTACTGCTTCGAGTTATGTTCGAGAAGGATTCTAATATAATTGAACGGTAATATTAAAATTCTTAAGATCTCACGAAGGGTTGGAAACTCAACAATCAAAGATTTAGAATTTAGATATGATTATTGAGAAAATAAAGAAAGATACAATAATAATGATTTTCACTTAGAGTTTTATCACTATTAACTATAAATACGTTTTATAATTTAATTCTAAAGAATGTCAAACCAAAAACCCAGCCCCTTTTATATCCTTTACTCCTCCTCGCATTGACCTCATACTCATCCACCATTCCGCACACCACAAACCATTTAAAATATATATCCGTTACACTTGGACCCTCCTCACTAACATCCGTCAACCCCCCTTAATCCTTCACTAACCATTCCGTCCATACTCACTACCCCTTAATAACCCACAGACATTTCATAAACCTTTTAATGTACTATTAAATTAACTATTGCGCTGTGCGTCCCTTATTGGGAAAAAGACTAAGACACACTATTGAGAGATTGACTAATTTAGATTTAGAGTTTTAGTCTAGCGCGATTGAATAGCGATTACACAAAGGAAAGTTGCAGTTGCTATGGAGAGTTGCTTTCTGCGGTTCGAGTATGGATTTGAAACCTTTAGTATTGATTTAATGAACTACTTTTGCCTCGAGTGTCACGTGGCATGTGACAATAATATTGTGGTTGAGATAGTATTAAAGAAATATAGAAAAATGATAAGCAAAACATGAACTTACATGTCTATAAAATCTTCTTCCATTTGTAGCTGATTGATCAAAATTAATTATAGAGTTTATTTTATAATCACTTTTTTAAAAAATAAATATTTAGATAAATAAATTGAACATTTTTGATAAGGAATAAAGAAAAGTAAATTGACAAACAAATAAAAAAACTTTAAGTTAACTGAAAAAGAATTTTTTTATAACAATTTGAAAAGGTACAGTAAAATTCAGAATTAGAATCATTAGATTAACTTGTCAAAAGTGTAAAAAAGAGTAACAAACCAAAATGATATGAAATGCATTAGCAAGAGAAATTTGCTTACTGGTGATTGGATAAGGTCAAGAAAATAGTACCAATAAGTCAAAATGATAAAGCATAAATATAATTGATAATTTTTGAAAAAGGTAAGTGAGACAGAGAAAGGAACAATAAATTTGGTAGCAAACAGAGGTGGAGATCATAAATTTTCACTGATCTCTTTTTCAAAAAAATGCAGCTCTCCAAGTCATATGATAAACTTCTTCTAAATTCCAAGAATAATGTTGCCAGGGCACTCTACGCAGCATGATCATTGTTTCCTATGCATATACTAATTCCAGCTAGAATTTACTTGGCTGCATGTGGTACAGATGAAGGTTTGTGGCATGCTTGATATCACTTCTAAAAAAAATTGACACCACATAATTCTAGCTACCATGTTTCATGTAGCTAAAAAACATACACTCATCACATTTAAATTTACATTGCGTCAAAATTATTTCATTTTTGAATTTTTTTAAGGGGAACTATAATGTGCACCACCTATTTCTAAAATATGAACCTCCCCACCATATTAAATTGGTAGATTTATAATTGTCCAATCATTTTGCCTTGAACTTTTTCCTGATCTTACTTGGCTCAAAATATTAAAACATGACCAATGTTTCTGAAAGCAACATTTGATTTTTTTTCTATGTGTAACAATGGAAGGCCGTTTCTAACCGTCTGCAGAGCATTGTATATCTTATTTGAACACATGTTTATTTATTTATGTATTTTAATTAAAACATTTACTTTTTATTGCAGCCAGATTTCTACAGGCTGCTTTTTGGAAACCTTAATTTATGACCCAAGCCTTTGAAATTGGCTTGGGTCCCTTACATTTAAATTTAGTACTCCCAGCCAGGTTTCCCCTGGCTGGAAGTGTTGCTTTCAGGCAACCAAAGTCTCTAAAAGCGACTTTGGTTGCTCCCTTTTACATTTGCCACCCTCCCAGCCAATTTACTAGGCTGGGAGGTGACCAAATCTGTATGTAATGCACGTTGCTGCTTCAAGAAATGGGCGTTGCACACTCACTTCCAAATTTCATGCAGCTGACTTGAAATCAGCTGCATGAGATATGGGCAGCACATGCAATGCGGGCTGCATGTGCTGCATGCAGTGCATTGCACAGCCAGTTTTTTTCTGGCTGTGCAATGCACACAGAGAAACCAAACACTATGCAATATAGGGGGTGGACTTGCTAGCAAGTCCCCAACCTGAACTCAGACTGAACTCATACTATACTCATACTGAACTCTACTTGAAGACCCACCTAAAACTGTTCTTCTGAGTGGTGTTCATCCCTGATTGTATGGTTCCTTTGTCAATAGCTCAATGTGTGTTCAATCTGTGGTGAATTTGAGTCCAAGGTTGCAGACTTGCTAACAAGTATGCCCCCGTATTGCACAGTGAAAGTCCCTGCAAGGGACTTTGGTTTCTATAATGAAAGCAATTTTCCCCACCAGGTGCAATCTGGTGGGGAAGTGAGAGACGAGTTAGACCGAAGTTGTTTGAAAGCAACTTCAGTCTTAAAAACATTAAAAATCATAAAAAAAAATGAGAAAGGTAGAAAACAAAACAAAAAAAATTAAAACGTGAGTATAAGAAAAAAAATAAGTGCTAGTGATACCAAAAACCCAAGCCAATTTCACTTGGCTTGGTTATTTAATAATAATTTTTTTAATACTTTAAATTTGAAATTCAAACACCATAAAATATATGTAATTTTTTTATATGAATATTATAAATTTAATTTACCCCTTTCTCATAGTTATATTTATAAATTTGTTTTTTAATTTTTGACTTTTAAGTTAATTTTTTGGAAATACAAAATTAAATTTTCAACTAAATTTTTTAGTAAGGTAAAATAAATTATAAATTTGACATTTTGTAATAAAATAATCAAAAAAAATTTAAATTTATTTAAAAAATATTTTTATTAGAGGAATACCAATATTTTAAGGCTAGAAATACTGTGAAAGTTGTAAGTAAAAAAATTATTTTTTTGTGAGGGGTTATTACTATTTTTGTAAATATTTTTCAAAAACATTCATTAAATACTTAATTAAATTACTTTCTAACTCAAATTTTTTGTAAAATAATTAAAATTGAAATAATAATATTGTTATATTTGATATAAAATTTGATTTGGTAATATTAATGTCTCTTTAAGTAAATTTGAAAATAATTAAAAAAGACCATGTTGATAAGTACTTCATTTTTGATATTCAATGGTTATATGTATATCTTATATATATTTCTTGAGTGTTATTTTTATATAAACTCAATAAAATTTGTAATATACAATGCCATTTAATCATTAATTATTGGTCAACTTAGTTATAACAACTTCATATTTAATACCAGCCACTAGTATTTTGTTTTTAATTTAAAACACCAATATAATATGAGAGTATCCTTATTTTGTCTGGATGTAATTAACAACAATAACAGACCATAAATGAGTGGGTAATTAATTACAATAAATGGTTAAAGAATAACTTATAAGAAATAATAAGTTTATCAAAAAGAGTACATTAAAAAAATATACTTTTGAATTTTTTTTGATATAATTTTGTCACCGGAAGACCTACACACAAAGGTTGAGGGTGTTCCTGGAAGTGAGATGGAGGGAGGAGTTTAGAAACTTCTTTGATGCACAGAGGAAATGTTTGAGGAAGTGATTTGAAGATGACTCGAAGGAAGAGCTACTTCCTCGAGATATGTTTGAGAAGGATTCTAATATAATTTAAAGGTAATATTAAAATTCTTAAAATCTCACGAAGGGTTGGAAACTCAATAATCAAAAGATTTAGGATTTAGAAATGATTATTTGAGGAAATAAGGAAAGATAAAATAATAATGATTTAACCTAAAGCTTTACCACTATTAACTATATATACATTCTATAATTTAATTCTAAAGAATATCAAACCAAAAACCCAACCCGTTTTATATCCTTTACTCCTCCTCGCATTGACCTCATACCCATCCACTATTCTGCACACCACAGACCATTAAAATAAATCCGTTACACCTGGACCCTCCTCACTAACATCCGTTAGCCCCTTAATCCTCCACTAACCATTCTGTCCATGCTCACTATTCCTTAATAATCCACAGACATTTCATAAACTTTTAATGTACTATTACATTGACTATTGCGCTGTGCGTCACTTATTGAGAAAAAGACTAAGACACACTATTGAGAGATTGACTAATTTAGATTTAGAGTTTAGACTAGCGCGGTTGAATAGAAAGTACACAAAGGAAAGTCGCAGTTGCTATGGAGAATTGCTTTCTGCGCTTCGAGTATGGATTTAAAGCCTCTTATTATTGATTTAATGAGCTGCTTTTGCCTTGAGTGTCAAGTGACAGATGCCCGGGTATAAGAACGCGAGCTCCGTTGAGTGTAAGACATACTTCCCACACAAGTTTCCCTTTACTTTTATTTTTAATTACTCTATAATTTACTACGATGGATTTCCCTACTCCAACTCCCACGCCTCCACACCCTGAAGCGAATGGGGGAACTGTCACACGGCAATATTCCAAGGCTTGCACGGCTTGCGAGTCAATGGAGTACTTTTGCGTGGAAAGCACGGCGACACGAGGTCCTCGCCAGAAGTGCAAATTTTGCCGCTGGAGACGGGTGGCATGTGACGCCTTGTCAAAGAATTCCGACATTGAGAGTTGGTTCACGAAGACTAAATATTGGGTTATTCCCAAGACAAAAGAGGTAGTCGAGGATATTTGGGATGTTTCAATTGGGGACAATCAATCGGTGGGAGCAAATGAGGAGGAGGCTGAAGACAATGTAGCAACCTGGGTGACTCGGGCTACAAGCAAGAAACGAGTGGTCCAAGAAGAAGTCGACGAGTTAGTTGAGGAGGAAGAGGAAGTCTCCATTTTGAGACGGACCCCGAAAAAGCAATGGGTGGTCATCAAGGATGACGAAGAGGAAAAGGAAGTGGCGATGGAGGTCACTCCGAGATTGTTCTTAGAAGCAGACCCCATCTTTGAAGTAAGTCCATTCTCCTGATATTTTATAAATTTAGTTACTGATGGTTTTGTTTTAGAATTCAGACTTCATTGAAGAAGTCCCTATGGCGGAAGCTTCGAATGTGGAAGCAACCATTGTGGAACCCGCTGCTGTGGAAGTGATGGTGTCGATCTTGACCAAAGATAGATTACCGGTGGTTGCCTCGAGGGAGGAGAATGAAGAAACCCTCAATCAAGTATGGTCAAAAAAGCCTCGCCAGGTTTGGCGAGTGAGGTTTATTGAAGACTTAAGCAGCGAAATTGATAAGATTGTCAATGCCGTCTCCTTTGACGTGGCCGAGGAGCTACTGGAAATTGGAGAAGTGATTCCAGTAGGAGAGGGGGAAGTCTTTGAGAAGTGTAGGAAGGAAATAAGAGAGATTTTGGAGAAGATGAAGGGATTGGTTCGGGGTAAAATAAAAGAGATAATTTAAAATGGAAAGAGAAAAGAAAAGAAAGAAAAGTAAAGTAAAAAACAATTTGTATTTAGTTATTTTATTTTGTTGTTTTATGAATATTTTAATATTTCATTTTTTATAAGATTTTGAGAGAAAAGGAAAAGACAGAAAAAAGATTTAAATAGAATTTTGTTTTAAAATTTTGAAAGAAGAAGTTTAAATGAGAGAGGAAAAGAAAGAATATTTGATTGAAGGAGTTTTAGTTTTAAAGTTCGAAAAGAAAAAGAATTAAGTAAGAAAAAAGAAAGAAAGAAGAAAGAAATAATTGATTGAAATATTTTTTTTGTAAACAAAATTTAATGAAAAGAAAAATTTGTTATTTATGAAAGTTTGTTAATTGAAGATTTGAGGAATTTAGTTATTTGAAAAAAGAAAAGAAAGAAAAGAAGAGAAGAAATAAATTTTTAAAAGAGTTTTGAAAGAAAAGAAGTAATTTGTTCACAGGATTTAAAAGAGAGATTTAGAGGTTGAAGTGAAGTTCGAGAAGATGGTCGTGTTGCATTTGTGAAAAATTTTGATAGTTCGAGGAAAAGAAATTTTAAAAGAAAGAATGTATATAGAAAATTGAAACGGAAAAAAGAAAAAGATTTTAGTTTTATTTGTTTTATTTTTTATTTTAATTTTTTTTATTTTATTCTAATTTAATTTTTTATTTATTTATTTTTTTTAATTTGAAATTTAATTTTATTTTGTTTATTTTAAAGAAGGTTGAAAAATTTTGAAAAGAAAAAGAATAAAGAAGAAAACAAAATTAAGGAATTTTTTAGAAGTAAAGATGTTTTAGATTTTTAAAAGAAGAAAAGAAAAGAGAAGAAAGAAAAAAAAAGAGAAAGAAAAAATAAAAGAGAGTTTTAAGGTTTTGGTTTTAAAGGATATTTAAGATGAAAAGATTTTAGGAGTTCAGGGGCGTTAGAAACATTGATGGCTGGTTCCCAGGATGTTTTGTCTGAGTCATCAAGGAAGCCTTCCCATTCCACAAGGTATTGAAGTTTCCCCTTGCGCATTCTTGAATCAAGGATGCAGCTTACTTCCCACTCTAGATGGTCTTCTACTTCGACCGGTTCCGGAGGAGGTTGGTTCTTGCCCGGGTATGTTTCTTGAGCCAGTTCCAGGAGAGATACATGAAAAACAGGGTGAATAGCCTGCCATTTAGGAGGTAGCTTGAGGCAAAATGCAGTTTTAGAGACTTCAGAGTCGATTTCAAATGGTCCCAAGCGTTTTTCAGCCAGTTTCTTTGATGGTCGAGTCGTTCGAATGTTTTGTGCGTCGAGTCATACTTAGTCGCCTGGTTTAAAAGAAGGAGCAGTTTGTTGATGTTTGTCGGTCTGTTCCTTGTACCTTTGAACCGCTAATTCCAAATTTGATTTAAGTTCCTCTTGGAGTCGTGATATGGTTCAAAGATAATTTTCCGCAGGATGATTAGTTCCTACATGGATTGAGTTGAATCAAGGATGTCCTCCATAAACAGTTTCGAAAGGAGATTGTTGTGTCGAAGAATGAGTTGAGTTATTATAAGCAAATTCGGCCAATGGTAACCATGTGGTCCAATTGTCTTGTTGGTAACTGACATACATTCGAAGGTATTGTTCGAGGATTTGGTTGGCCCTTTCTGTTTGCCCATCAGTTTCAGGATGTTAGGCTGTGGAGAAGTTCCTTGTGATATTGAGTTGTTAACACAGTTGAGTCCAGAATTCAGATACAAACAATGAGCCTCTATCTGAAATAATATTGTTAGGTAAGCCGTGTTTGGAAAATACATATTCTAGAAACAATTTTGACAAATCTTCTGCTGTAGCAGTGGTTGTGGTTTTAATAAAAATAGACATTTTTGATAATCTATCTACTATTACTAATATAGCATCAAAAATATTAGAAAGAGGAAGTTGAGAAATAAAATCCATTGATAAAGATTCCCAAGGTTTAGAGGGAATAGGAAGTGGTTGAAGCAACCCATACTTCCGGTGACGGGGAGCCTTATTCCTATTACATTTGTAACAAGCTTTTATATAGGCCTTGATTTCCCTGCTCATACCTGGCCAGAAAAAATCCCTTGCTATTAACTGGTAGGTTTTATCAACCCCAAAATGACCATCTAATGGAGAATCATGTTGACCATTGAAAATCCATAATTTTATTTCATTGTTGTCAGGTATGACTACTCTTCCCTCAAAAACTAATAGACCTGATTCAATACTAAATCTTTTGGCCCCTTGCTTTGAGAGTATTTTGTCTTTTAACCCTAAACAATAATTGTCCTTCAACTGAGCTTTGAGGATGTTGGATAGTGGATTTTGAAAAGATTGAATTGTCTTCGAATTAAGTTGATGAGTCTTTAGCATTGATTCGTTGAAGATTGATTTCACATTTTCTGGGTTCTTATCAGCAAATGCGTCCCCCCGCTGTGGGTAAATGTCGTCACGACGTGACAAGATATCTGGGACAATGCAGTTCTTACCTGGGCGATAAGAGATAGAAAAAGAAAATTCAGACAGAAATTCAGCCCACCTGGCTTGACGCCTGGTTAACACTTTGGAAGACATAAAGTATTTCAAAGCATTATGGTCTGTTAAAATTTGAAAAGGACTATCTAAGCTGTGAAGAAAAGAGTGCCATTTTTTAAGACAATGAATAATAGCTAAAAGCTCTTTGTCATGAATTTCATAATTTAATTCTGCAATGAGTTTGCGTGACTCAAAAGCAACAGGATGAAACAATTTTGTTTCAGGATTTAATTGAGAAATGACCCCTGCGATAGCATAATCTCTCACATCTGTCTTGACTATTGTCAAAGCAGAAGGATCAAAGTGTCAAAGAATTGGAGCTGTGGTGAACGCCGGCTTCAATTCTTCAAATTCCTTTTGTGCTGTGGAAGTAAAAACAAAAGTAATATCTTTTCTAAGAAGAGAAGTAAGATTGGAAATAGTTTTAGATTAATCTTTAATAAATCTTCTATAGAAATTTGCGAAACCCAAAAATCCCTGGAGGGATATAACGGATTTGGGCTCAGGCCATTCCAGGACCTTTTGGACTTTTTTGTTGTCCATGACTAATCCATCAGTGGATAACATAAAACTCAAAAAATCAATAGATTTAAGGTGGAATTTGCATTTATTATGCTTGGCATAGAGACCGTGATCTTGAAGTTAATTTAGAACCTGTCGAACATGATGAATATGTTCATCTAGTGTCTTCGAGAAAATTAAAATATCATCTAAATAGACAATAACAAATTTTTTGACAACATCTTAAAAGATTTCATTGAAAAAAGTTTGAAAAGTAGATGGTGCGTTGCACAATCCAAAAGGCATAACTAAGTATTCAAAACTACCAAATCTAGTGCTCATTGCAGTCAGTGGTTCATGGCCTTCCGCAATGTGAATAAGATTGTAAGCGCCTCTAAGATCAATTTTAGAAAAGAAATTAGCACCATTGAAAAGGGTAAGAAGCAATGACATAGGGGGAACAGGATATGCATTCTTCTTAGTGACTTTGTTGAGCTTTCTATAGTCAACACACAACCTAAGACTACCATCCTTCTTTTTTACAAAGAGAACAGGGGAGCCTGTTGGAGATTTACTGGATCTGATGAAACTTTTGGCTACCTCCTCTGCAATGTAGTCTCAAAGAACTTGAGATTCGTCCTTTGACAAAGAATAGACAGGACCTGCTGGAGGTACTGGACCTATTAACTCTATCTGATGGTTGTAGGGTCGATGAGGTGGTAACTTATTGGCCTTGTGGATTGAAAAAACATCGAGAAAATCATGATAGATTTCCGGTAGAGTTGATTTAATGGCTTCAACGTTGATTTGGTCGTCCTCATCATCTTCGAGGGAATCTGTCAAGGGAAGACCAGAATTGAGAGAGCATAATTCGATTGCTTCGAGGCAATTTAAATCCTCTTTGAGTGAAGTCCTTGAGCTAGAAGGTTTAGCCAATTGCACATTTAAAGAAAGATCAGATGCTTGCAAGTCATCTGGAAGAGATTTGTCCTCTAGCAGGACATTTTCAGGCGGGTTGTTTAACTCCCTATTGACCTGCATTGAAGAATTAGAAATATACTTAGTACGTGGGGTGATCAATCCCCATGTCCAATCCATTTCAGGATTCCAATGTGTTAAAAAGTCATGGCCAAGAATGGTATCATCCATCCTTGGGGCGTCCAAGACTGATAATTCCCACTCAAAGGGGGGAAAGTTTGGAAAGTTGAAAACCCATAAAACTTTCTTACTGACCCAATATTTGGGTTCCTCTGATTCGACCAAGTAAATTGGAGTTCGATAGATATCTGTAAATGTCAGCTGTAACTTCTCGGCAAAAGATAAACTGACAAAAGAAATTGAAGCTCAAGAGTCTATAAGACAACTGAAGGGGGTATCCTCCTTTAAAATAATGAATCTCAAGCGGTTTAAGGAAACTCCAGTCCTTAATAAATGGAGGTTCTGTGCACTGGGAGAGTAAGATAGTTTGCTTTGCACACAAGTAAACTATCTACTAGTTTTTTGACTTCGAACTAGTACCTTCTTTTTCCTTCAATTTTACACAATCTTCCAGCTTGTGCTTACCCCCACAATACATACATAACCCATTATCTGCTCGCCTCTTCCTCTCAGCTTCTTTAAGTTCCCCTTTAGGATCCAGTACTTTACTGATATTGCCTGGGGTTGAGCTTTTTGGTTGAGGTTTGTCCTTCCCCTTATTAGGTTTGGATTTATTCGAGGAGGATTGAGTTGTTCGTGGGTGTGAAGAAGGTCCCGATTTAAAATTTAGGCCTTGAGATTTGTTTGCATATCGACAATGTTGAAGTTGTCCTTGGTAAACGCCGTCGAGTTCAAGGGTTCAATCCATTAAATCCGTTAAAGTAGTCATCTTCTGACCGTGAAGATTTAATTGATCCAGAATCCTTGAAGGAAGTCCCTTTTTGAAATGATACTTGAGGGCAGCATCATTCCAACCTACTCGAGTTTCAAGTGCTCTGAAATTTGAGATGTATTCAGAGGCTTAACCATTATCACTCATGTGAACGAAGTCCAGTTCAATTTCGGCGTTGTCAGTTTTGTTAGGGTTGCCAAACAACGTAAAAAGTTGGTCTTTGAATTTTTCCCAATTATTGATGAGTAAGTGGGTCTCTGTCAAAGAGAGCATGAGAAGATAAGGTTCAAACCACCTTGCTGCCTTTCCGGCTAGGAATGAAGAAGCGTAAACAACCTTTGATAGGTCGTTATTAAAGGTTTGAGGGTCATTATGGAACAGCAGCTTGCATTTTTGCAAGATGGGTTGCAATCTGTCTGGATGTTCTCCATCAAATTTATCAGGAGATTTCATTGAGGAGTTTTGAATTTTGATCCCTCAGAAGACGTTGGATTTGAAATGGTCTTCATGAAAAGTCTCATGAAGTCTTTCAGAGAATTAGAATTAGATGGCCCCGGTTCTGAAGGTTGACCTGAAGGGTGTGTAGCAGGGGCAGATGGTGCTTCGTGCATTGTATCCTCACCTTCTTCATCATCACTAGAATCATCAAAATCTTGTGTGATGTATTCTACAGATTGGACTGAATGTTGCCGTTCCCTAAGGTTGAGAGGTTCCAGGGAGTGAGTGCGGGAAACAGGCCGTGTGGCTGTTGGCCTGCCTCTGGTGCAAGCTCTAGTAGTAGCGCCTGTAGGAGGAGTGTGTTGAACAGGTGCCATTTTAAGAATTTAAAAAACACCTGAAAAGGACGTAGTAGTGCAAAGAATGAGAACTACTGAGAATTAATTTATACTGTCACCGGACGACCTACGCACAAAGGTCGAGGGTGTTCCTGGAGGTGAGATGGAGGGAGGAGTTTAGAAAGTTCTTTGATTCACTGAGGAAATGTTCGAGGAAGTGATTTGAAGATGACTCAAAGGAAGAGCTACTTCTTCAAGATATGTTTGAGAAGGATTCTAATATAATTTAAAGGTAATATTAAAATTCTTAAAATCTCACGAAGGGTTGGAAACTCAATAATCAAAAGATTTAGGATTTAGAAATAATTATTTAAGGAAATAAGGAAAGATAAAATAATAATGATTTAACCTAAAGCTTTACCACTATTAACTATACATACATTCTATAATTTAATTCTAAAGAATATCAAACCAAAAACCCAACCCCTTTTATATCCTTTACTCCTCCTCGCATTGACCTCATACCCATCCACTATTCCGCACACCACAGACCATTAAAATACATCCGTTACACCTGGACCCTCCTCACTAACATCCGTTAACCCCTTAATCCTCCACTAACCATTCCGTCCATGCTCACTACCCCTTAATAATCCCCAGACATTTCATAAACCTTTTAATGTACTATTACATTGACTATTGCGCTGTGCATTGCTTATTGAGAAAAAGACTAAGACACACTATTGAGAGATTGACTAATTTAGATTTAGAGTTTATACTAACACGGTTGAATAGCGAGTACACAAAGGAAAGTTGCAGTTGCTATGGAGAATTGCTTTCTGCACTTTGAGTATGGATTTAAATCCTCTTATTATTGATTTAATGAGCTGCTTTTGCCTCGAGTGTCACGTGGTGTGTGAAAAATTTGGGTAGTTAAATGTAAATTTAAAATTATCAGACTTCAAAATGGAAAAAGTCTAAAAGTGGTGTTTATATAATAAGCCTTATATAAAAAAAGGGATAAAAAATCTACTATGTAACTAAATTATTAAATATTAAGGTATTATTTAAATTATTGAAAAACTTATATCACAATTATAATGAAATATAAATGTGAAATTAATGGTGGGATAATAGTAAGACTATGTGGAAACACTTTAATTTATACATACTTTCAACTATGTTCAGATAAAAAAATTGGTAAAATTTTATAATAAGATCTAGTTAATAGTCATGTAATTTTATTTAGATCAAGAATAAATTTTTCTGGGGATAAACTAAATAAATTGAGAGATAGCCATCTCCTTTCAAGAGATAGAATAATAATAAAAATTTAAAAAAATTATAATAAGTATTCTTAATCACCATTTTTGAAAAGTCTCTAGAAAAATTCATCATAATATATCATTCATTTATTACATCATATTGAGCTTCAACTTGAAATAGTGATGGGCAGCTTTGAACTTATGTTCTGAAAAAAAAAAGTTAAAAAATATATAGTTATACTAATGAAAAATCCAAAAATAAAAATACTATTATAAATTAATAAAATAAAACTACATAAATTTTATTCTGCTCTCATGATGCAAGGGTACTATGTATGAATTTCCACATGTTAAATCTAAACCTGCTTTAAGGCTAGTTTACAGGTAGAGCTATACAGTTTCCTTAAGTTCTAAAAATAACTTATGCATTTTACTAATTATTTTTTTCTTGTTTTCTTTCCAAAGTTGTTAGAGTTGCTTAATTAATACTGCTATCTTGATTGTAAGATATATAATTTTTTTTGAATACATGATTTATTGTTTCAAAAATTATATTATAAAGTTAAAGAATTTATTTCATTTTCTAAATCTTCATTGTCAAAGACACTACTCCATTTTCTATTACTTAACAAATATATAAAATGTGATAGCACAATTTTTAGAATTTTCTTTTTGAGATGGTCAAATTATATTGTGATGACTTTTATCTAGAAATTCTTGTACTCTAAAACCAAATAATTTTCTCCCTTATGTAAGCCTTTTCAAAAATATGAAAATATAAACAAGAATATTAACTTATCATATTTTTATTTTCTTTACTGAAATTTTTAGTTCAATCCCTTTTTTTATATGACATTAGTATGAAACCATGGTTAAATGCTACAATATAATTAATTTTTATTATATATATATATATATATATATATGAAATATTTATAAGGTCATCCTTTTATATTTACTTGAATAAATGGCTCAATTATAATGCCCAACACTTATTAATGTTTCCCAAACTCAATAACAAATTTCTCATATGAAATATTAGCTTCTAATATAAGCAGTTTATCTATAGCTGATATTCAACATGAGATTTTCCTTGTTAGATTCAGCTAAAATTAAACAAAAGTAGAAATCATGCATATGTGTATATATGGTAACCATATGTTACTTAGAGGATTGTAAAATTCACTCATCAGAATGGTTTAAGTATTAAAATAAATTGAGGTATATTAAAAAACGAAAAAAATCTATGATAATATCATAAATAATAATAACCATGGATTGATATTCTATAAAAATGGTTAATAAATTTTCAAGAGAACCTAAATCAGTATTCTTTCATCAAAATATATCCTTTTTTTCTTTGTAATTTATTCCAAACAAATATTTTGAAAGTTGAATCTATATATCTAATGCCAAACCCACTATTAAGTTCCCTCTTAGACTTTTTAAGAAATTTTATATATATATATATTTTTTATCAAAAATTGAAATAAAAAATAAAAACATAATTTTTTTTACCTTTAATTATTTAAATATAGAGTATTTTCAGAATGCATTGTGGTTACTAGTGAAGGTTAGAATATTTGAAGTTGGATTTATGAGTTTTTAGAAGGGAAAATATTGTAAAATTCTTTCATAAATATTTATTTCATAGTTTCAAATGTTGAAATCTACAAACTAATGGGATTTAAAATTATATTGAGATTTAAAATCTGTTTTCTACTCAAGTAAAAAAAAATTAAATGATGATATCAAAATTGAAATTAATTTAAACTTTTGATATGCTCTATCTTCAATTTTATTGATAGTGCATCAAAAATATAATAATATTTTTTTCCTACATCACTTTTTACATAAAAGATAGTTTTATCATTTTATGCATTAAAGATTGCTTATATAAAATTAACATCTATGTCAACTGTTTATGACTATTAATCTATATAATAATTTTTCTTAGATGAAAAAATAACATCAGTATATACTGACTTTGAAATTATTTAATTTAAAATAGTTTACAGGTTGATAATGAAGGGTGAATTCATTTTTGAATATGAATTATAGAAGTCTTATTCTGTCAATTTTAATTCTTTTTGAGCTCAAATTTATCCACTGCAACTTATGTAAGAATAATAATTATTTTTATTGAAATTTACATGAGAAAGTATGCCTTTTATTCAAAATCAAACTTTCTCTAATGGTGTTTTTCAATCATTGTTTCCATTTATATCAATAAAAAACATTTCAATTTTCTGATGTTTTAGTTTTTGATATCCCCAAGGTTTATATCTCAGGTGTACTATTCACAAAATTATTAAAAATATAATTTTTGAAATTCATGATAAACTTGAAAGTGAGGGGGCATTAAATTTTTAAAAATAAATTCTAAATTCAGGATGGATAGTATATTTTCTATTTTCACAAATGAACAATTTTTTGTTTCAATAAATCCAGAAAAAAAATTTGTTGTAAGCATATTATATTAGATTTATTTTGATTTTACATACTATATTTTCAAGATTTGTGTTTAATATTTCAAGTGAAAGTTAATGCTAATGTGAGTTTTAAGTAAGCTTGAATAAATTTAATCAATAGGCATATTGGATATGTAAAATAATATTTTGCTCCAATCTTGAATCAACCTGGGCTAAAATATATCTTGAATAAGATTTTTGTGGGTCAATTTGGATTTAAGTAGGATTAAGTGAGGTTTAATAAAAGACAGATAAAAGGCTAACTTCATTACTAGTGACTTTTTTCTCAAAATAGTTATAAAATATGTATCATTCTGGAATCAAGCTTCAATAAAGTTGACTTCAAACAGAGGTAATTTCTAGCAGCACAACACCATATTTACAAAGGTGTACAATACCTCAAATATTACTCATAACATAGCAAGGCGAGGAATCTACAAAATTCACATTTGAAATGAGGATTTATATTTTGAATTTTAAATTGAGAAATGGAATAGTATTTTCCAATTTAAATATCCATTAGTCATTTTACCAAAAGTTTTCAGTAATCAGAATGAATTTTGACAGTATTTTATTGTAGATTAATCATGTTGAGGAGCCATTTACTCAAAATTACTGGTTTTGGTTCTGATATTCCATGTGAAATTTATTACAAATCTTTTTGAAAGTGAATAGTTGACATATTGGATATGCAAAAGCTTATGTTAGATCAAAGTGAGCTCAAAGGGAGTTCAACTCATGATCAAATTTGGATTTTTCAAGATCAAACAGTGATCAATGTAGGTTCATCTTGAGCTCAATTTGTGACAAATCTCTGACTAAATGTAAGGCCAAACAATTTCCTCCATGGTGATGATGTGTGCATAATTCAGGCATAGATTTGTGAATCAACGGAGTTTTAGCAAGGGGTATTGCTAGCAATACCCTCCCAAATTTTCTGTGGTGATTTGAGGAGAAAAGGAAAAGGATATGAGGGATGAAAGAAAACAAAGATGACTGAAAAATTATGCAACAGCTGAAAATATGCAATTTTATGTTGAGGTGATGAACAAAAACAAATGAGACAGGGAAATAGATACTTTCACTGAAAAAACAAAATAAATGTTCATATGCAAAAATAAAATTACAAAACCAAGAGAATAATACATTTAGGGGTATGAAGTTCTTGAGGCTTTCTTGGAAGAAGGTAATGTTTCCTGGACATTTTTGATAAAAAAAGAAAATCTGCTTCAAGATCAGAATCATAATTTCAATTAGAGTCTCAGAGGAGATCAAGAGCTATGAAAGTCATTTCTTGATGTAGCTTATCATGATTTGAGAGTGAGGAAGGCATGACTCTTATATGGTATAAAAATGTAAATGATGTACAATGTTTTGAGTTATTAAGTGTTATGCTGCAGAGTACTATGTATGTATGGGATGATGCTGACAAATCAGTGAAATGGGACATTAGGGGGTGTCTGTTCTGGAAAATCCGCACTTAAAAATCTGCAGTTATCTAAGTGCGGATTTCCAAAACACACTAGCCCCAAGACTGGTGGATTTCAAAACAAAAAAAGTCACTTATTTCACTCAAATCCGCACTTTCCCAACCAAAAGTGCTGATTTCACCATCAAGTCCCATTTCACTGATTTGTCAGCATCATCCCATTCATACGCAGCACTCCACCACAGAACTCTGCAGCATAACACTTCATAACTCAAAACATTGTACATCATTTACATTTTCATATCATATCATATGAGAGTCATGCCTTCCTCACTTTCAAATCGTGATAAATTACATAAAGCAATGACTTTCATGGCTCTTGAACTGCTCTTGGACTCTGATTGTGATTCTTATTCTGATCTAGAAGAATATTTTGTCTTTGTAAACATGCCTGGTCAAAATGTTGTAATAAAATGTTGAAAATGTTAGGAAGGGGTGTGTGCCAAGGATTGATGGGTAGGGAGCAAGGAAGGTCAGTGTGTCACATGTGACAGGGATGGGGTAAGAAAGGAAGGGATGTTGTGAAAAAAACAGGAAAAAAGTGCTGATTTGAGGTTATAACTGACACCCTTTTTTGAAATAAGTGACTTTTTTGCAAAATTTAAGTGCTGATTTGGTTTGAAATCCGCACTTAAGTTAAGTGCAGATTTGCCAGAACTGACACCCCCTATTATGGTGAAATCATCACTTTTGGTTGAGAGAGTGCGGATTTGAGTGAAATAAGTGACTTATTTCATTTTGAAATCCACCAGTGTTGGGGCTAGTGTGTTTTTGGAAATCTGCACTTAAATAAGTGCAGATTTGATCAAATTTAATTGCAGATTTGTAATTGCGGATTTGGTATAATTTAATTGCAGATTTTTAAGTGCAGGTTTGTCAGAACTGACACACTTTAGTATTCAAATATATTAAAAAAAAACGTTAATTAAACATATCATCAAAAAATTTCAAATATTAATAAAATGTTCAAAAAAAAAATAATCTTAACAATCAGGTACCTCTAATTCAATCAACAAAACAAAATTACATCAAATGAGTAAAGAGATGAAAAAAAGAAAGAAAGAAAAAAAAGGGATTAAAAGAGTAAGTAACCAAAGAAAAATAAGATCATCCATCTAGTTTTTTTCTGTGCAATAACACACACGCAAACTCACCCACCCACCTACACACACACACACACACACACACTGTCAAGGTTCACTTTTGTTCTAGAAGCTTTGGTATGGTGTAATATGAAGATTTTAAGGATTTATTTGACTCTAAATAATTAGGTACGTATTCTCTCAATCAAAGATGATTCTTTCACTCAAAAATAAGAGGTAGGGTTTAAATATTTATATAAGTTATAGATTAGAATTACTTCTTTTGTAAATACTAAAGATATAAAATATAAGAAATAAGTTTTAACTGTTGCAGTTGTTGTAATAAGTGAGTTGGTAAAAAGAATGATTAAAAGGCAACAAAAAGAGAGGCCTTTTATAGGCAAAGGAGATACAAAGCACGGCAATCAAATTCTAAAAACAGTAGGAAGAGAGAGAGAAAAGAACATTCCAGAAAGAGTATTTCAAATAATAAAGTTATTCTAAAAAGAAGGCGTCAAAAAGATGTATTTACAGAGTATGTCAGAAATACATCAATATATTTAATATTTACTGTAAAAGTCAATCCTAAATAAGAAATTTAATTTTTTTGTATATATTTAATATTATTTGAATATTTAAATCTTATTTTATCTTAATATTTATTTTTTAATATAAAATTTTATTTTTTCCCAACCTGTCAAATGAGCACGGTGTTAGAGAAAAATATAAGGGACAAAATTATATTTTTAATTTTAATTATTTATTTAATTAATTAATTTTTTAATTTTAACATTCTGTAATTAGTTAATTTATTATAACTAATTTTAATGTAACTAAATTATAATTAAATAATAATTAAAAATGATAAGGTGCGGCTTCATCCAGTAAATAATTAATTATTTCACTGGGTAAGTCTAGTAGCCTGGCTGACACTCCCTCACTCTAAAAAAAACAATAAAAAAATGCTATGATTTTTTCTTTTTAAACTTTTTTAGTAGAGTAGGAAGATTAGATATCTCCTTCCCAGGTATCCAAGAATCATATTCAGATGATTTATTCTTGAATCTCAATAAGTATTCTGTACCTTTCTCAGCAGTGACTATTCTGTCATTTAAAATTTTTTCAATTTCTGCTGTCTCAGTGATTTCATTTGGGGTTTTCTTTGGTCTACCCCTCCTTTTTGGAAATAAATCACTATTGGATGTGTAAGTTTTCAAAAGAGATATTGGAAAAACAGGATGTTTTCTGTCATATGGGGAATACAGAATAACTTCAACTGCATTATCTCCAATCATTCTTCTGACAACAAATGGACCAACAAATGGATCTTTTAATTTGTTATTACCTTGTAAGTTGAAGTGGACTGTAGAAATCAACACTTCATCACCCTTTTTAAAAGTGTATTCTTTATGGGATTTTTCCCATCTTTTCTTCTCATATTCAAATGATTTTTCAATACATTTTTGAGCATGATTTCTACATAGTTTTTGCATTTGAAGAAAAGATTTTACACCAGGATGTATATCCAATTTAGGTATTTTGTTATTGAGAATTTGGGCAGGAGTATTAGGAACATATCCAAGCCAGAGCTCAAAAGGCTTTCTTTGAGTAACAGAATGAACAGTGCTATTATAAGCAAATTCTAACCCAGGAAGTAAGGTAACCCAATCATGAGTGAATCTGTCATTATCTTTATACTCAAGGCCAAAGGCACAATATCTTCTTATCATGTCCTCTAAAGTCTGAATCATTCTTTCAGCTAAGCCATCAGTCTGTGGATGATGGGCAGTAGAAAGTTTCAGATCACAACCACAAACATCCATCAGAGACATCCAAAATTCAGAAGTAAATTTAGGGTCTCTGTCAGAGATTATGGCTTTAGGAAAACCAGCATTATTAAACATATGAGACCACCATAAGAAAGCTAATTCTTTAGTGGAAACATCCTTGTGGGTAGGGATATATTTACACATTTTTGTGAATTTGTCCACAATAACCCAACAAGAGTTATAACTGTCTTTACAAGAAATAGGTAATCCTGTTACACAATCCATGTTTATTATTTGCCATGGAGCATCAGGAGGTTCAATATGTTGCATTAATCCTGCTCTTTTACCAGTTAATCTTTTTGATTTTTGGCAAGAATCACAGGATTCAACATATAATTTTGTGTCCTCAGACATATTAGCCCACCAAGCAGTGTTCTTAATTCTGATAATTGTTTTGTCAAGATCAAAATGTCCAGCTAATATGTCATCATGACAAATTTTCAAGATGATTTCTTTCATAGAAGGAGGAATAACAATAACATTACTCAACTTTCTTCTATAATATAGATATCCTTCATCAATTGAAAATTTTCCTTTTTCAAAGCTTTTTGGTACTTTGGTGGAAGGGTTTTAATTAATGCTTGTATTGAAGCATTCTTTGGATCATTTAATATGGTGCATAACTTTTTCAAGTCAGTGTCCTTATCATATGATTCCAGAATAAGCTGTAATAGCTCTTCCTCCATATCAACCACATATATCCCATGGATATGGATAATTTCATCCTCAGGATCATAAGCAGGATTAGAGTCATCATTTGGTATGGGTAACCTTGATAACATATCCACATTTGAGTGACCAATACAAGCTCTGTGAATAATTGTCATTCTCCCTCTGTACTCTTGAACAGCCAGCTGCCATCTAAACATATGTCTATTAGGTGTTTTCAAGTTTAAAAGGGATTTAACTGCACTGCAGTCAGTGACAAGTTCAAATTTCTGGTAATCTAGGTAATAATGAAGCTTTTTAGAGCCCATACTACAGCTAAACACTCTAATTGAGTATCACCATATTTCAATTCACTATTTCTCAAGGTTCTTGAAATATAACAAATTACTTCTTCTGAAACTTTATCATTCATCACTTGTTTTTGATGGAGGGCAGCACCAAGACCAATGAAACTGGCATCAGTGTACAAAACAAATGGTTGATCAAAGTCAGGTAAAGCAAGAATTGGTGCTGACATCAAACAGTGTTTCATAGTGTCAAAGGCTCTTTGTCTTTCACTATTCCAGACAAAAGCAACATCCTTTCTAGTTAATTGGGTAAGGGGTAAAGCTATGACTTGGTAATTTTTAATATACTGTCTATAGTATCCACACATTCCCAAAAAACTTTGGGGCTCTCTCACTGTTGTAGGAGCTTTCACCTGTTGTATGGCTGCCACTTTGTTCTGGTCAACACATATCTGTAAGCCTGAAACAACATGACCAAGAACTTTTAAAGAATGGAAACCAAATTTACATTTCTTCAAAGCAAGTGTCATATTTATTTCATCCATTTTCTGGAATACTTTACACAGGTGTTTAAGATGGTCCTCAAATGTTTTTGAGAATATAATGATATCATCAATATAAACCATCAGCCAACCTTCAATTATCTCTTGATGGAATGTGTTATCCATTACTTTTTGGAAAACTGAGGGGGCATTTTTAGGGCCAAATGGCATCCTAATATACTTATAAATACCCATATGAGTGGCAATCATCAGAAAGTTCTGAGAATTTTTCTCAACAGGTACCTGGTGATATCCCTTATTACCATCCAAACAGCTGATATATTTAGCACCCTGTAAAGTAGCATGTATAGAGCTGATTCTAGGTAAACGATAGATATCATCAACAGTATAAGTATTTAGTGCTCTATAATCACCACATAACCTGGCTTTATCTTTCTCATAAGAAATTAGGACAGGTGAGATAACACAATATTTAGGTGTTTCAACTACCTTTTCAATAATATTCATTTTTAAAAGGGTAGAGATATTATCTTCAATATCTTTTCTCTCTGTGGGAGAGGCAGGATAAGGCTTCTTCTTTAAACTAGGTGGTATATCAGTTAATGGGCATGACAATGAAAGTTTCATTTCCTCTTTAACTAATCCCAGTTCATGTGACCCATGAGCAAAGGCCATAGGAAAAGATTTTATCAAGTTAATGATGGAATCTTTATCCTCACCAGAAAGTTGTTCTCTAAAAGAAGCATTGTCAATTTCAGACATAAGGGCATGCATTTCCTTTGTAGATCTTTCTTTATATTGAACCACAGAATTACATGTGTTCAATTCTGGTTTTAATAATTTTTTAGGGGAGTAAATTTTAAATTTTCTCTTCCCATTCATCCCCATTGTGAAACATTGGTTTGAAGGATCCAATTTTATGCCATACTTGGTTAAAATATCATTCCCTACAATAAACCAATTGCTCAAGTTATCATTTTTCATGACAACAAAATCACAAATAGCTCTTACAAAACCATGGTTATATTTAAAAAACACTGTGGCTTTGTATTTACCAATGGGGGACAAAACAGAGCCATACCCTCTCCAATTTTCAGAAATGATAGGCAACAGTTTAGATTTATAGTCTTGATCTACTGAAGCAAGTGCTCTTTCAGATACTACACTTCCTCCAGCTCCAGAATCCAGAACAACTTCAATGCTGGTTCCATTGATCAAGACTGGTGCCTTAAGAGGGGCAATAACAATTGAGCTATCCTCAATGTTGTTTATGATATCAGCATCCTCAACTGTAGACAAATCATTATTATCAATATCAATAGTATTTAAATAATGAATATCTTTTTCAAACATCAAGATTTCTTGTTGAGATTCATATGAAATATTGCTGGCACAATCACTTGATGTATCATCCAGTGCCACTGTGTCATCAGCATGCTCCTCTGTTTGTTCTACAAGATTTATCTTCTTGTCACAAACATGGCCTTTCTGCCAAGGCTTGTTGCACTTGAAGCAAGTGTTTGTTGCATACTTCTTTGGTTCAACAGGGGCAGAAGGTTTACCAACCTTTTCTAGAGGTTTTTGTTGATAAGTGGAGGGTTTCTCCAAAGGGGTCCTAGGAATGAATCTTCTTGCATCATACTTATTGTTTAGAAGTATCTCATTTCAAGTATTAATGAAAGAAGAGGGTTCTTTGGAGAACTCAGTCCTAGCCACTATCAAGTCTCTCAGAGACATTGGTAATTTATAGAGGATCCTGTCCTTCCATAAATCAAACTCCATATTTGGGTCCATTTCCCTTAAGATTTTTACAAGTTTCATTAAAAACTCAATAGGTTTATCAGTAGAAGAGCTATATCAAGTTTCCTCATACTGCCTTTGTTGAGCCATTCTGAACTTGGAGCCACCAAATTGTGCTTTAATTAATTTCTTCCAATCCTCCCATGAGTAGTCATTCCCATCCAGGAGAACAGATTCATACCACATCAGGGCAACATTAGTGAACAAAGAAATTAACTTGGACACAATTTCCTCATCTGGGAGTTTGTAAGAATTTTTGAAATTATCAATTCTGCAAATAAATTTTTGCCAATCAGAAGAAGAATCACCATCAAATGTTGGGTACTGGTCAAGTTTTGGCCAATTCTTTTGATTTGAAGGAGTCTCCTTAGTACTAGCTTGTTTCTGAGCAAGAAGCAGCTGTAATTTCTCTAATTGTGCTGAAATCTCATTGTTTAATCCTTCTGTTGCAGATCCTGGTGCATCATCAGTTTTTGATGGAAACTCAGTGTTGTCAACAGGTATTTCTGGATCTATTTTTATTTTAGATGAACTAGCCACAGGTACTGGTTGAGCATCCTGCACTATATGTTCCTTCACAGAAAATTCAGAATATTTTTGGTCATTTAACAATGAGTTCAATTTTTCTTCAATGGTTGTTAGTCTTGTTTTCATTCTTGGAAGACTAGATAAGATAGTTGCAAAAGATAATTGATTTTTATGTTGAAAAGATGACAAATGGTCACTCAATCTTTTCAGATTTATCTTATCTCTACCTCCTGGCAACAGGCAGATTCAGTATCTTTTAGTTTAGATAAATCATTTTTTATATTTTTCCATAAAGCAATTTTCTTTTCATGGGTTGCTTTGTAATGAGACAATTCATCAGAGACTCTTTGAGCTTCACTTTTTAATGCTTGATATCCTTGATCAGTTAACAAACTATTATATCTCTGAGTCAATTGCATATTGTTCATTATATGATTTTGCTTGGCAATAATATCTCTCAAGTGCTCATCATTAATTCTTGCTACATCTGGAGTGTTTCTCAATAAGGAAACTGAGTAACTTTCCAGACTCTCATAGAACTCAGGGTCAAGAGTTTCATCAATCACAGCCATATCAGGATTAATCATTGAGGTAGCAATTAAAAGTAATGGATTAGATACATGAGATATCTGTCTACTATTCCCAGCCTCTATAGGTCTCAAGGTTTCATCCTGCCTTCCAGATTTACCTGAAGGAACAGAGTCAGCCACAAGAAAAGGCACTTGAGAATCAATAGAGGGACATACCAGGGTTTGCTGGGTATCACCATATTGGGCTTCCTTCTTCTTTTGCCTCCTTGATAAGGGTGGGGAGGAGTGGGGTTGGCCTGGGTGGGCCTTGATGGACCTACCTGAGGTAACTGATGCTGGTTTTGAGCCAAGTTGTCAGGCTAGGTTCAAGTACAAGGACGTGAACTAGCTTGAATAGTCAGTTGTCTAGAAGATTTTAATGGTCCTATATGAATACTGTAGATTTAATCCACTAAGTTCTAAAATATAATCAAATATAAAGGTCTCAGTAATATAATTCTCACTATTCTTATATATGGCTTACAATCTTTATAGTTGGTAGAAAAATAGATTATATAAATTCAGATACTATTCAAAAGTCTTATAAAAGTACTAATTGATATGTATTGTAATTGGTTTGGTTATATTGGTTGAATTGTAATGATAAAGAATGAAGAAATACAACCCAAAAACCTCCTCCTTTTATACACACTGAGTTCCCCAATGATTCCCTTGATGTACCACCCAATACACAGTTAATGACGCCTCTAAACAACTAATAGACATGCCCATCAACATTCCCAGTAACCCATGACATAATTAGAAGAGTAACAACCGCCAAAATCCTGTAATAATAAGGGAAATCCATCAAAATTAAAGAAAAAGACAAAAAGAGAGTATATGCGTATAAAACAATAATATTAAAGACTAAAGGAGACTTTTTAAGGTTAATAATAGCTTAATAATAAGGGGGATTGACTGTAGAAATAATGGGGCTAATCCTGACATTATACTACGTGAAATTCCCATTCAAAAATAACCAAAATTGACTGAGAAACCACCCAAAAACTTAAAAAAGAGCGTGAGATGTGGGGTAACTACATGCAGTTCTTGGCAGGCTCTTGCATGGGTAAATCCTTGACTAAAATTAGGCGAATTTAAGCTTAGTGATGAAATAAAGTGCCAAGAGTGAGGTTATTAATGAAATTAGTGCATATAAACAAGGTCAATGCATTATTAATTAAGCTAGGACACTAAATAAGTGCCTGACGCCTATTTTAGTGTGTTTCCCCACAGTGGGCGTAGAATGTGGGGTAATTATAGTGTGAAAAAGCTAACTTTGCTAAAAATGAAGCTATTCACACGGGAAAAAAGCAGGCAGTATGTGGCCAGTACACAGAAGCCATTTCTGGCATAAAAAACACCAAATTTGAAAAGTGTTATTTTTATGCATTTAAATAGCCAAATCAATAGTTCTAAATGAGCCCAATTGATCTGTCAAAGCGCAATTTTGATATTCTCAATTTTATAGCGCATATAGTCAACTTTTAAGTAAAATAAAGCGCATTTCTTGTTTTTTGCATAAAACAATGAATATAACAGCTTTAAGTGTACTTAAAAATTATGTAGCCTTATACTTAAGGTTCTTAAGATTACCCTAACATATTCCAACTTAATATTAAGTACATAAGACCTATAAAAGGTGGATATATGTGTGTATATAAGGTGTTATAATGGCATTTTTTGTGTATTATCATAATTTTACTTATGTATACTATTTGTGTACTCTTATTTATTATTCCCATGTATAGTTCATGTGTTTAACATAACTTATAATTACTTTTTACTCAGTCCTGGAGATATACAGGCTGACACTCGCCCACCCAAAAAAAACAATAAAAAAAATGATAAGTTATACATTTTATTTTATTAATTTGTAATTTTCAGGTATTCAGAATAAATCTGTAGCATTAAAGATTCAACTTTAAAGAAATAAAACATAATAAAATATTATGAGTACTGGTTTTTTAACCCCTCAGCTTGTTGAACAGAAATTTATTTCTGTTTAAATTTTTTAAGAAGGGTGGATAAATTAGAAATTTCTTTTTCAGGTATCCATTTATCAAATTCATTTGATTTCCCTTTAAATCTTAGTAAATACTCAGTTCCTTTTTCTTTAGTAAGGATTCTTTTCTTGAGTATTTTTTCAATCTCTGCTTTTTCCACAATTTCTTCAGGTTGCTTTTTAGGCCTTCCCCTTCTTTTTGGAAATAAGTCAGGATCATTTGCATGGTAAGGTTTCAATAATGAGATAGGGAAAACTGGATGTTTCCTATCATATGGAGCATATAATATGACTTCCACTGCATTATTCCCAACCATTTTATTTACTACAAAAGGTTCTACAAAGGGATCCTTTAATTTAACATTACCTTGTAAGTTAAAATGTAGTGTTGATATGAGGACCTCATCTCCCTTTTTAAATTCAAATTCTTTATGAGATTTGTCCCATCTTTTCTTTTCATATTCAAATGCTTTTTGGATGCATTCTTCTGCATGCTTTCTACACATTTGTTGCATATGAATAAAGGATTTAGTGCTAGGGTGTATATCCAACCTTGGTAGTTTATTTAAATGATTTACTGGGGTATTTGGTACATATCCCAGCCAGAGTTCAAATGGTTTCTTCTCTGTTACAGAATGAGTTGTGCTGTTATAAGCAAATTCAAGGCCAGGAATTAATGTTACCCAGTCATGTGTGAATTTCTCATTGTCTTTGTATTCTAATCCAAAGGCACAATATCTTCTGATCATGTCTTCTAGAGTTTGTATCATCCTCTCAGCCAGCCCATCAGTTTGTGGATGGTGTGCTGTAGACAATTTTAATTGACAACCTGATACTTCCATCAAAGATGTCCAGAACTCTGAAGTAAATTTAGGATCTCTGTCAGAGATTATGGCTTTGGGGAACCCAGCAGTATTCATCATCTGAGTCCACCATAGTAACGCCAAGTCTTTAGCAGATACCTCTTTATGGGTAGGGATAAACTTACACATTTTTGTTAATCTATCCACTATTACCCAGCAAGAATTGAAACTTTCTTTTCCTGCTAATGGCAAGCCAGTTACAAAATCCATGTTTATAATTTCCCATGGAGCTTTTGGCTGCTCTATTTGTTGTAACAACCCAGCTCTCTTCCCAGTTAATCTTTTAGATTTTTGACAAGAGTCACATGTTTCAATGTATTTTTGTACATCCTCTTTCATGTTTATCCACCAGGCTGTATTTTTAACTCTGGTTAATGTTTTGTTAAAGTCAAAATGACCAGCTAAGATGTCATCATGACAAGTACTCAACATTAACTCTTTCATAGAAGGTGGTATTACTATTACATTGCTTAAATTTTTCCTGTAATATATATATCCATCTTCAATTTATAGTTTACCTTTTTCCAACGCATTTTTATACTTTGGAGGCAAGGTTTTAATTAATGCACTCATGGAGGCATTTGTTGGATCATTAAGAATGGTAGATAGTTTAGACAAATCTTTATCAGATGAATAATTTTCCAATATAGTTTGCATAAACTCTTCTTCTAAATCCACTATATAAATCCCAAATATATGTATAACCTCATTTTCAGGTACATAAGCTGGGTTGTCAGCATCATTTGGCAAAGGACTTCTGGATAATAAATCCACATTTGAATGCAATGTTCCTGCTCTGTGAGTGATTTTCATTCTTCCTCTGTACTCTTGTACAGCTAGTTGCCATCTAAACATGTGCCTATTAGGTGTTTTCATGTTTAGTAATGATTTTACTGCACTGCAATCTGTTATAAGTTAAAACTTCTGGTCTTCCAGATAGTAATGAAGTTTCTCCAAAGCCCACACCACGGCTAAACATTCTAGCTGTGTGGCACCATACCTTAATTCTGTTTTTCTTAAGGTTCTGGATATATAACAGATAACTACTTCAGATAATTTTCCATTTATTATCTGTTTTTGCTGTAAAGCAGCACCCAAACCTATGAAACTTACATCAGTGTACAAGATAAAAGGTAGGGTGAAATCTGGCAGTCCCAATATTGGAGCTGACATTAAACATTCCTTTAATTTATTAAAGGCGTGTTGTCTTTCATTATTCCAAATGAAAGCTTCATTCTTCCTGATTAATGTTGTTAAAGGGGCTGCAATGGATTGGTAATTTTTAATATATTGTCTATAATATCCACACATACCCAAAAAACTTTGAACCTCTTTTACATTTTTAGGTATCCCAATGTTTTTAATTGCTGCCACTTTATTCTGGTCAACACAAATTTGTAATCCAGATACAACATGTCCAAGTACTTTCAAGGATTGAAATCCAAACTTACATTTCTTTAATGCAATAGTCATATTAATTTCATCCATTTTTTGAAAGACTCTTTTCAGGTGATTTAAATGTTCATCATATGTTTTTGAAAACACTATGATGTCATCAATATAGACCAATAGCCATCCTTCAACCATTTCCTGATGAAAAACACTATCCATCAATTTTTGGAAGACTGAAGGGGCATTCTTTGGGCCAAATGGCATTCTCACATACTTAAATATACCCATATGTGTGGTTATTAATAAGTAATTTTGAGAATTTCTTTCCACAGGAATCTGGTGGTAACCCTTGTTCCCATCCAGACAGGAAATATATTTTGCTCCTTGTAAGGTAGCATGGATAGAAGCTATCCTTGGTAGAGGGTAAATATCATCTACTTTATATGTATTCAGAGCTCTATAATCACCGCATAATCTTGCCTTATCTTTTTCATAAGAGATTAATACTGGTGAAATGACACAATACTTAGGTGTTGTGTCCACTTTTTCAACAATACCCATTTCCAACAACAATTTTATATTGTCTTCAATATCTTTCCTTTTTGCAGGAGATGCTGGGTAAGGTTTCTTTTTTAAGCTGCCAGGAATATTATCCAGATCACAACTTAGAGAGATTTTCATCTCATGGTCTTTGACCAATCCTAGTTCATTTGAGCCATGAGCAAATGCCATAGGATATGATTTAATCAATCTCAAAATATCTTCTTCTTCAGTCTTTGAGAGTTGAGGGCTGAAAGAGGCCTTTTGGATTTCATTTTCCAATTCACCCACTTCATTGGTGGTTCTTCCACCTTTCAGTTGTTCTTCTCTAGGAGAAATGGCATATACTGAATTTTCAGAACATATTTTGAATTTTCTCTTACCATTCACGCCTATGGTGAAACAACTGTTTGCAGGATCTAGTTTAATGCCAAATTTTGTCAATAAATCATTGCCAATAATAAACCAATCACTACAATTATTATTATCCATTACTACAAATTCACAAACTGCTCTAACATAACCATTATTATATTTAAAGAATACAGCAGTTTGGTATTTGCCAATTGGATTTAATACTGAACCAAAACCCCTCCAGTTCTTTGTCTGAACAGGTTCTAGTTTTTCTTGGTACTTACTATCAAGTTTCATTAATGTATCAATTGAAACTACACTACCAGCAGCCCCAGTGTCAAGAATGGCATTCATTTCTTTTCCACATATGATAATAGGTGCTCTGATAGGTGTTATTTTGTAAGTATCATGAGATACATCTTTAATTATTTCAGCTTCCTCTATGGAATTTAAAGATGTGTCTGTATGAGGTATAGCATCATTCAGGAACATTATATCCTGTTCTAATACAAATATCTCATTTTCATCATCACTGTAAGATATGTTACTTTTGCAATCCTCACTAGATTCCACATTTTCATCTTCATGATTACTAGGTTCAGAATTCTGTGAGGTTTCAATAACATTTATTCTTTTCTTACACGTGTGACCCTTAACCCAAGGTTCATTACATTTGTAACAAGTGTTATTTTCTTGTCTCTTAGGGACAAGGGGAGCTGAAGGTTTTTTCTTTTCCACTGGTAACTTACTTGTAGTAGGTTTTACCACTTCAACACTTTGTCTGTAATTACTATACTTGGTTTCATACTTGTGGTTTAATAATATCTCATTGCATATATTAATGAATCCAGAGGTGTCTCTGACAGTTTCAGTTCTAGCTACAATAATGTCTCTAACTGATATAGGCAACTTGTATATTATTTTTTCTTTCCACTCTTCATAATCCATTTTTGGATCCATAGCTTTCATGATTTTTATTAAATTCATTAAGAAGACCATGGGTTTATCTCCAGCATTTGGATTATATCTGGCCCTTTCATACAGTCTTTGTTGAGTGATTCTAAATTTTGGGCCACCAAATTGCCTTTCAATTAGTGCCTTCCATTCATTCCAGGAGTAATTAATTCCCTCACTCAATACAGATTCAAACCATAATAAGTCCACATCTGTAAATAAAGATATTAACTTTGAAGTAATTTCTTCATCAGGTAATTTGTATGAAAATTTTAAGTTATCAATTCTTTGTATGAATTGTTGCCAATCAGATTTTGAATCCCCGTCAAAAGAAGGGTACTGATCTAACTTAGGCCAGTTCTTTTGGCTAGTTTTTGCTTCCCTAACCTGAGGAATATTGAGTAATTCACTTACTTTAGAAAGATGATCATTTATTTCATCTTTTACTGATTTTATATTCTCAGAGCCCATAACACTATGTTCATGTTCAATCATTGGTTTATCATCAGAGTGTTTCATAAAAACTGGTACTCTTTCTACATAAGAGGTATTATCTTTTATTGTTTCAGTATTTTTCAAAATGTTAGCTACTTCAATTTCTACTCTTTGTAACCTATCTTTTATCACAGGTACATGATTTAAGGTATCATTTACATTTGAAAAAGACAATTTTACACGTCCCTCTATGGTAGCCATAATATTCTGAGAGTGTTCTAATTTACTTTCTAAATTTCTAATCTCAGATTTTAATCTTTTATTCTCATTGATTAATTCATTATTTGAATTTTCAATAATTTTTAATTTATTGGCTGTGGTACTCAATGATTGAGTTAGTTGTAATAATACATTTTCTGTATTAATGTTTGACTCTTTTGAGAACTCTTCCAATTTTTCAATTCTCAATAATAATTTACTTATTATTTTTGATTCCATTGGATTCTCTTTTAAAAAATATTCTATTTTTTCCGTGTCCAATTCAGAAGACTCATTATCAGGGTCAAGATTTAAATCATTTGATTCCATTTTTATATTAATAGTATTTTCCTGGTGATCAATAAAACTATTTACATTGTCCTCATGTAAAGACAAGTTTAACATATTCTGTTCAAATGAATAATCCTTTAAATCCTTATCAATAATATCCAATATTTCCTTATCAATCTCATTACCTATAAGTAATTTATTTTCAGGTTGATATAATTGATCATAAGAAGTTGGATGACTTACCAAGGTCTTATCCCACTTCCCCTGCCTCTCCTTGCCTTTCCCCTGTAAGGGTGACTGCTGGAGCCCTGCTGTTGAGGATTGTTGTAGTTTTGGGCGTACCAATCCCATTTCCATTTGCTTACTGTAATTTTTTGGTCCTCCTCTTGGGCTGGAGGTGTTGCTATGGAATTTTTGGGTGCCACTGTTGGTGGTTGAGTCTTTATGTCCACTAGAGCTTGGTTGACTTCTATGAAACCTTGAGCTGCTCTCTTTTCCAGATTGTTGATCTGGTCCACTATATTGTTGACTCTTATTGTCAAGGTGTTCAGTAGGGTGGATAGGGAGTGAACTTGTTCTTGTAAAGTATTTTTTGTTTTCTTTATTGAAACCTGCTTTAAAAGCTTTTCCCTTTCCTCCAGAGACATTGACGGAGTGTTGTTGATTATGGGAGAGTCCTGGCCCTCCATTTGAATGTCCTGTAACAGGTCTTTCAGCTCTAGGTCTTAAGTTATAAGGTTTTACCTTATTACTTACAATGTCATTGTTGTCACACATTTTTACGTGGAATTTAAAGAATTGAAAGTTTAGATATGAAAACTTCAAAAAGGAGTTTTATCAGTATTTATCAATACCACTGAAGACAATTTTATTGCTTACTTATTGGTATGAAGTGAATATTTAAGTGCCAAAAGTCAAATATGCTTTTATGTGGTCACTTGATTTAACTGGTCTACAATATGTAGCCGTGTTTTTATATTCAAAAGAAAACAACTGTCAGTATGATTCTTTCTAAATATTTAATGAATTTTACAAACCAATAAAAGAAAAGATTAAGAGTCCTGTTAAAAGAAAACAATTAATCAGTTTAATTGGTTTATTATCTGCAAAGATCACAAATTTAATTGGTCTATTGACAGACTCCCACTAAGAACAATTATATGTTAAATTAGTGGTAAAAATTTTATCTGCAAAGATCTCAAATTTAATTGGTCTATTGACAGACCCACTAATAACAATTATAAGTTAAATTAGTGGTAAAATTGTTGATTCAATATCACAATTCTATAATATAACAGGGCTTCTTTTTCTGAAATCACTATATAAGTGACCCCAACCTGTTGTAATTTTCCAAATATTTCTATAGGGATATTATTTACGTGCACCTTCTTTTGAAAATTTCACTTACAGGATTATAACAGAATTCTTGAGGAAAGGCCCCCAATTGTCAGGCTAGGGTCAAGTACAAGGACGTGAACTAGCTTGAATAGTCAGTTGTCTAGAAGATTTTAATGGTCCTATATGAATACTGTAGATTTAATCCACTAAGTTGTAAAATATAATCAAATATAAAGGTCTCAGTAATATAATTCTCACTATTCTTATATATGGCTTACAATCTTTATAGTTGGTAGAAAAATAGATTATATAAATTCAGATACTATTCAAAAGTCTTATAAAAGTACTAATTGATATGTATTGTAATTGGTTTGGTTATATTGGTTGAATTGTAATGATAAAGAATGAAGAAATACAACCCAAAAACCTCCTCCTTTTATACACACTGAGTTCCCCAATGATTCCCTTGATGTACCACCCAATACACAGTTAATGACGCCTCTAAACAACTAATAGACATGCCCATCAACATTCCCAGTAACCCATGACATAATTAGAAGAGTAACAACCGCCAAAATCCTGTAATAATAAGGGAAATCCATCAAAATTAAAAAAAAAGACAAAAAGAGAGTATATGCATATAAAACAATAATATTAAAGACTAAAGGAGACTTTTTAAGGTTAATAATAGCTTAATAATAAGGGGGATTGACTGTAGAAATAATGGGGCTAATCCTGACATTATACTACGTGAAATTCCCATTCAAAAATAACCAAAATTGACTGAGAAACCACCCAAAAACTTAAAAAAGAGCGTGAGATGTGGGGTAACTACATGCAGTTCTTGGCAGGCTCTTGCACGGGTAAATCCTTGACTAAAATTAGGCGAATTTAAGCGTAGTGATGAAATAAAGTGCCAAGAGTGAGGTTATTAATGAAATTAGTGCATATAAACAAGGTCAATGCATTATTAATTAAGCTAGGACACTAAATAAGCGCCTGTCGCCTATTTTAGTGTGTTTCCCCACAGTGGGCGTAGATTGTGGGGTAATTATAGTGTGAAAAAGCTAACTTTGCTAAAAATGAAGCTATTCACACAGGAAAAAAGCAGGCAGTATGTGGCCAGTACACAGAAGCCATTTCTGGCATAAAAAACACCAAATTTGAAAAGTGTTATTTTTATGCATTTAAATAGCCAAATCAATAGTTATAAATGAGCCCAATTGATCTGTCAAAGCGCAATTTTGATATTCTCAATTTTATAGCGCATATAGTCAACTTTTAAGTGAAATAAAGCGCATTTCTTGTTTTTTGCATAAAACAATGAATATAACAGCTTTAAGTGTACTTAAAAATTATGTAGCCTTATACTTAAGGTTCTTAAGATTACCCTAACATATTCCAACTTAATATTAAGTACATAAGACCTATAAAAGGTGGATATATGCGTGTATATAAGGTGTTATAATGGCATTTTTTGTGTATTATCATAATTTTACTTATGTATACTATTTGTGTACTCTTATTTATTATTCCCATGTATAGTTCATGTGTTTAACATAACTTATAATTACTTTTTACTCAGTCCTGGAGATATACAGGCTGACACAAGTAGTCCCACTGAGTGTTGAGCCAGTCCCACTGCCACTTGGACACTTCCACCATCTCTTGGGATCGGGGAGCCAATTGTTGTTGATCCCTGGGAGGAAGAGGTTTCTTCTTCTCTTGGAGAAAAGTATCTGTTCTTTTCACCTTTTCTTCAAAGGCATCTACCCTTACCTTTAGTCTCAAGCTGTCCGTCCTTAACTCCTTTATGTGGGTAGACAGATTCTTTACCTGCTGAGACAACGGCATCTTTTTTATCCTGAAGCCTTTTGGAAGCTCTTCTGGTGGGTTTGTCATGGGCTTCTGATCCTGAGTATTGTCCACTAGGATTTCTACTTCTTCCATTTCTACATCCTGTTTGGTGCAAGGATTTATTAGTTTGAGAAATTCTTCTTGTTAAAGGAGAACTTACAGAAGTAGGCTCATCATAATCAATTAAGTCTAGTTCTTCTTCACGTGCAGCAAAACCACTTTGATCAGTCATTTTAAGATTCTACTGAAATGAAGGAAAGAGACAAAAATTAATTAGTCTTTATTTTTAATTTTTATTTAACAGAAATAAAATAAAAATAATAATAATAAATCTTTTTAGGATAAAAATCAACTTAAATAAAATTAATAAAAAAAATTTAAAACCAGGATAATACAATCAACTGTAGAAATAAATTAGAATTTCTATTAATTTTTATTTTCAGGATTTAAATCAACCAATTTATTACCAGGATTTATTGTCAACTGAAATAATCAAATATGAATCTTTATTAATTAAAAAAAAATTATTTTAACTGATCACTTAACTACCAGGACTTAATGTCAACTGAAGTAATTAAATATGAAGTTTTATTTTAAAATTTTATTACTGATCACTTAACTACCAGGACTTAATGTCAACTGAAGTAATTAAATATGAGTTTTATTAATTAAAAAGATTTATTGGATTACCAGGACTCAAAGTCAACTGAAGTAATTAAATGTGAATTATTTATTAATAAAAAATATTATTGTCAGGACAATTTGTCAACTGGAACAATTAAAATTTAAATTAATCAGGACAAATGTCAACTGAAAAATTATAATAATTATTTTATTTAATAAAAAATATTATTGTCAGGACAATTTGTCAACTGGAACAATTAAAATTCAAATTAATCAGGACAATTGTCAACTGAAAAATGATAATTAATATTAAAATATAATTATGTTATTACTTCTGGGACTAAGAAAAGTTATTGCTCTATTATGGTCAACCAGGAAAAATAAAAAAAATATAATAATAAAATTAAATTCCAAATTACCAGACACCTCCCCCTTCAAAATGAGCAAATTAATGCCACTTACAGAGTGCTGAGTAAAAGGAAATACGTAGCAAATGAAGAGTGAAGAGTAACCCACAAATAGTAATAACAATAATTACCACGATATATACGATCTTTAGTCAGTATATGAGCTTAAGTTTTGGAGCGCGGTTCAATTCCCGTTTGCAGCAAAAACTTTTATCACGTGACGTATGACGTTTGTCGTTTTCTCGCCTCCACTTGTCCTTTACAGGTACTTGTACGCCGATGGTCCCCTCGATTACGCCTCAAGTAACGTTGCGCCGTCAATATTTTGGAAAGGATCCCAATTGTCAAGGTTCACTTTTGGTCTAGAAGCTTTGGTACGGTGTAATATGAAGATTTTAAGGATTTATTTGACTCTGAATAATTAGGTACATATTCTCTCAATCAAGGATGATTCTTTCACTCAAAAATAAGAGGTAGGGTTTAAATATTTATATAAGTTATAGATTAGAATTATGTCTTTTGTAAATACTAAAGATATAAAATATAAGAAATAAGTTTTAACTGTTGTAGTTGTTGTAATAAGTGAGTTGGTAAAAAGAATGATTAAAAGACAACAAAAAGGGAGGCCTTTTATAGGCAAAGGAGAGACAAAGCACGGCAATCAAATTCTAAAAACAGTAGGAAGAGAGAGAGAAAAGAACATTCCAGAAAGAGTATTTCAAATAATAAAGTTATTCTAAAAAGAAGGCGTCAAAAAGATGTATTTACAGAGTATGTCAGAAATACATCAATATATTTAATATTTACTGTAAAAGTCAATCCTAAATAAGAAATTTGATTTTTTTGTATATATTTAATATTATTTGAATATTTAAATCTTATTTTATCTTTATATTTATTTTTTAATATAAAATTTTATTTTTTCCCAACCTGTCAAATGAGCACGGTGTTAGAGAAAAATATAAGGGACAAAATTATATTTTTAATTTTAATTATTTATTTAATTAATTAATTTTTTAATTTTAACATTCTGTAATTAGTTAATTTATTATAACTAATTTTAATGTAACTAAATTATAATTAAATAATAATTTAAAATGATAAGGTGCGGCTTCATCCAGTAAATAATTAATTATTTCACTGGGTAAGTCTAGTAGCCTGGCTGACACACACACACACACACACACATACTCTTTTTTTTTTTTTTTCTTTTTTTTTCTTTTTTTTTTCTTTGTTTTTTTTTCTAAATGCTGCTTCTTCCACCCATCAAAGAGGAAGAAAAAAAAAAAAAAAGGCTAAACACCCATCATTTAAAAAAAAAAACCTTTTAAAAACACCAACTTCACTTGAAAAACTCACAATAAAAAAAAAGAAAAAAAGAAAAAAAAAAACTACTTACCTTTATTTTCTAATAAAGATGATCAATTTTTTAAAAACCAATTCACTAAAATCTTAAGAGAGCTGTAACTTTAAGTTATTTCTAATTGAGATTGAAGAAGATTTAACAAAATTCTCATCCAAAAGTTGGAAGGTCAACATCACGGCCAACTCATTCCATTCCGCTATACTCCTCCAACTCAACTCCCCTCAACTATACCCAGCCAAACTCTCAAAAGATAGCCAGACAGTCAATATCTCATCAATTACTATTACTATTGCCATAACTATGATTATATCACATGCCCATTATTATTACTATAATTATTAGCTTCTTCTTTCTATGTACGTCTATCTCCAACTATTCACATACAACTTCATATTTTCACAGACTAAATTACTAACAAGCATTTACACTACCGATTCATTCAATTTTTCAATATACAGACGTGACAATCTTGTAAATATTGACCACATTACATTACCGTAACCCAAGATTATTAACCAATTCTAAGTTACCTCCTCTACTACCACTCCTGCCATGATGACTTACACCATCATTCACCTCTCTTTCTCTTTTAGCCAAATTATGATTACTTTTGCTATCATCACACTCACCATCACCATCACCATCATCATCAATAATTAAAGCAGACAGTTCAAGAAAACATTCATCAAAAACTTGCTTCTTTTTTTCAAACTCGAAGCTTGCATATGCTTTAGGTTCCTCTCCTTCGATGTGCTGTTGCATTTTCATCCCGGATAACGAACTGAGCAATGACGTGTCATCCCTTCCTGCACCACCAACAGCAATATTTTTATTCTGACTGCTCCCATTCTTAGAAGTCGACACAATCTCAGTAAACATTAGAATGTCTTCAAGTTGAGGCGCTCGGACCAATCCTTTCCCAGGTTTCAAATCTGATAAAGGATCAATGGTACATAGTAAATAGAGAAGATGTCGATACTGTCGGAACGTGTAGGACGGTTTTTTTCGTATTGATTCCATTACTCCCTTTATGAAACCAAAATATTGTTTCCAATTTGATATGGGTGTCAAAATTGACCACAAAACAAATTCAAGGAGTTAAAAAACAATCTTGCACAGGAGATAAAGGGATAACACAAAAATATTATTCATCCAACCCACCTCAATCCCTAGAGATGCCATTTCCCAGAACTTTCGACTACGTTCGAAATCAATACCTTGTATGCTGGTATCCTCTCCATTCCGTTCAGGCCCATCATTTATGTTACTGGTCGTCATTGCTGGTCCCAATGTTTTCAAATTGTGTTGCAAAGCTAGAACGTTCCGGCTCATCTTCCTAAAGCCATGCACATTCCCGATCTTTAACAAGGAAACGTTATTCACAAGTAACGTATCCAGTAATTTAGATAAGCCGGCAAAAATAAAATGACATAACTGCCTAGGAAGAGTTGCAGATGTAGCTTCATCAGCCAGTGAAAAATTAGTGTTTAGTTCAATCAAATGAGGATCGGGTTCAATTGCATCGGAAGGCGATAAATAGTAACTTCCTTCATTGAAAGCTTGATTAAGATACATCATAGATCGAACTCGCAATTCAATATGCAACGTAAACAAGATTGTCTCAGCAAGAGATAAGTAAGAGCGTTGAATTTTTTCCAGCCGCCTTATTCACCAACCCCACCCCCAAACCAAGAAAGCAGCATAATAATAATAATTGTAGCAGCAAAAGAAAAAGATAAAAAAGGTTATAAACATGTTAGTTTCCCAATAAATGAAGCGCATCTGAAATAAAAGTGAGTAATAACTGACTTCATTACTGGCATTGTCAAAGGTAACCTAAAGGTGTCTTTATCATGATCATTAGAGTTAGTCATAAGCGTTTCTAACGGTGAAGATGGAGATACTCCTAGATCCGGGTTCATTTCTTCTCCGTCATCAGGGTATACAACCCGCGCATTTAAACCTCGAATGTACGAAATAAAAAAGTCCTGCGAAAAAATCGCCCATTCCTTTAGTTAGCGGGAATCTAAATTCAAAGCGAACAGGCATAAACAAGAGGCAGACTGACCAAAGATGCATACAAGTTGCCAAGAGCTGACAACTTTTTGGAGGACAAAATGAGATCATTAGCTTTAATAGTAGCGGTAGATTGAAATTTGCGCTCGATTTTAAATTCTTCCCTCAGTGAAGCTTTTAAATCTTGCTTACTAAACTAAACAAATATGCGAGTGAAAACAATTCTTTCAAGTCAATGGAAGACAATAGTGAATTGGGATAAGAAAAACCAACATACAAATCTTTGGTGGAGCGTTCGCAGACAAGCTAGAAGTTCTGGCCTCTGGGCCCATATTGCGGACAACTTTATGGGAGAATCTTCCGAGTGAACTTTGGAGGATTCGGTAACATCGTACCGAACAAGTTCTGTGGGATCAAAATAATGAGAATAAAAATTATACAAATAGAACTCGATTAAAACGCCATCCTCAATGGAGTAAACTCAAAACAGCAATCATTACCTTGAAAGCGGTCATGGCATTTCTGAAAATACTGTATTGCAACACTAATCACAAGACTGCCAAATTTTTCACGATGGAATGGTAAACTTTTTAGCATTTGACATAGCCCATCAATGATTTCAACCATACTTAGAGTTGACTTATCAGTGATTAATGAAAATATGAATGTGTTGATGTATCAAGAGTTTTCAATGTCACCACAAGACGATAGATCGAATAAAGGTTAAAAAGACATACTTTTACCAAAGGGACGGGCCACAGATCATAAGCAGTTACATCTTCCATGAAAGCATCGGAGGCTGTTTATAAGATTGAATAAAGATTAGACTAAAGATGAATCGCCAACATCTCCGAGTGGACGGATGAATTTGAACAAGAACAGTATTTATTTTTTTTAAAAAATCGAAACACAGAATCTTGCCTTACCCTCTAGGGTTTGCTGAAAGACACCAGCAACCTTCTCTTCTAACTGCGGTAAAAAAATGTGCAATACAAACTCATTTAAAAATCCACCAAATCCGTCATTAGTACCTCCAACACCTTGATGAGCAACTCGATCATATTCTTTTTCTAGATCGATAGGGCTTGCATCGAGAATAGTACCATTGTCGTTCGTGTCTGCTCTGACGGCCTTGCGATGCGAATTGCGGTGATCAGCACCAATCACAACAATCCCATTGGGCAGAACATCTCGCGCCCGATTGAGAAATTCTAAAGTAGGTACAAATAACAAACTGATATTAAAAGCGTCTGGTTTAGCTAGCATCCGATGAGTGCCAACATTATTAGGTTGGCCATTTGTTTGATCCATTTCACTAGCGCCTCCAAATCCACCGATGGATAACATAACGGTGCCACTGCTCAATGAGCTTGAAGCATGACCTTGAGCTAGATTTGCGGCTCCTGAGCCGAGTTCGTGAACTAGTCCAGGAACAGAGCTCTTGAGTGCTTTCTCTAGATCTTCTTCATAGACTTTCATGACCATGCTAACAATTTTTAAATCTCGGTCACGAAATTTGAACAGCTGCTTTGACGTATCCCGTTGCACCACTGCACGCTCATTGTTGTTAGCTAATTGTCCTGTTAAACCGTGACGCAGAACCTCAGCAATGGAAACAATTGGATTTTTACGAGACAGATGAGTTATCGAAGTAAGCGAAACTGAATTAGATTGTGCTGCATCATTGTCAGTGAGATAATCGTTCAAAAGGGCCCTTATTTCACTTTGAACAGGCCGCCAGACTTCCAACAAGGAAAAAAGTACGTTTGAAGCCTTGACACCAGATGTATCTTTAAAATCTTTTCGTTCACTAACGCGGACAGACACCTCATGTAGTACTCGAAATGTCTGGAGAGAGGCGTCTAATTTTGAATACAATGTCCAAAAGAAATCTTGTAAGACTTCAATTGAAGAGTCTAAGGATGATAAGGTGGCCGTAGAACTCTTGAAGATTGAAACTCGGCGAGTGGTAATGAGTGATTTTCCAAAATTAGAACCGGAGATAATGTTGTTTGCATTATTAAGAATTGAAAACGATAATTGTGTTGGAGGAGGCGAGGTGAGAGAGGATGGAACGCTTGAATTTTTGGCAGCCTCCGCTCGCCCGCCAACTTCATTTACTGTGGCTTCAACCAGATTATAGATTTCTATGGGGACTCTTTGAAGGATTGTATCGAGACCTACACCGAGTTTTCCCAGCACTGCTAGGCTTTCAATCAGGCTTTCCACGTAAGTGAACGAATCCAACTCCGGATTAGAAAGCCTGTTGGATATATTCCGTCTTCTCAGGTGATCAGATGATAGCAGGATGCTTGATTGATCTTGTTTGTAGACATCACTTCCTACAAAGAGATCAGGCTCGTCTAATAGTGGATCTACCGCTGGTCGAAGAAGCAAATCATTCAAGTATTTTTGCAGAGCAGTTTGCGACTGATTTGGCGAGGGTCGCAAAGGATCATCAAAGCGCTTTTGATTGTCAAGTGAATCGGGATAGGTAGAGCTTGATTTGCAGCTAGAACCATAAAAAATAGGTACTATTGAAACAAGTGCCAAACAATCAGATCAGTTGGTCAAAAAAAGAAGGATGAAAGGAATGAAAATAATATATATTAATAGAATTACGTTGGGTTTGCCCTTCAGAATATGGCTTCCATCTGCTATCACAGAAAAAAGATTTGAGGTAAAGATGATTGTGAAGCTCTTCAATCAATATTTCACAAATTGAGGACTCTTGTGTTTGTAAATATTGTCGCAAATCGACGAGCCCGCTGATTTCTAACATTTCGGGTCGATTAATGACTTTAAGAGACCGCACTAATAAGACAACAGCAGAAAGAAGCCTCTTTTCAGACAAGAGAGTTTCAAGTTTCTCGGGCACCATCTTTAATTGATCACTACATAAATAAACAGCCAAAGAAGAATATAATTGAGAGTAATGGAAACCATGATAATTATCATAGTTATAATAATAATGGTAAAAGTCATAGTAATAATGATGACGGCAGTCATGAAGATAATCACAATCATTGTAAGAATAATAATAACACGGTTAACAATAGAAGAGTAACATGATCAGATGTTGATGTCGATCAGTGAATAAGGAGCCAACTTACATAATTTCAATCAATTTGAGCATTTCAGCAAGCATTTCCCGTCTAGCCTGTAAAGTCTTCATTTCAGAACCTCTATTGGCCAAAGAGTTCAAGCTATTGAGCTCTACTCCACCCACGGGAATCCTGCCAGTTGCACCAGCGCCCAAAACAGCCCTGCATTCTACCAACCGGCTACGAAGCTCAGCAACCTTCTTCTGGCTGTTTTGAACGCTAGATTGCACAAGATTATGAGTTGTGAGGGATGCGTCAAACTGTTGATAATTAGTTTGAATTGTTGCTTGAAGAGCCTTTTCAAGTTGTGTTTTAAGGTGTAGAAAGGATGCAATTAAAGGGCTTTTACGGCCTGATGATTGAGTTTCAGAGTTAAGCAATGAAAGTGCTAAAGCCACGGCAGAGAACCGATTTTGGGCCTGTTTTTCAGAATCATCACCCTCTGCCAAACCGTTGGCCTCCAAGATACCAGTGTGATACCAATCTTGTCGTATTTTGGCTAATACCTTATCGATTTCTCTAAAGCCGAGGGTAGATGGATAGCTTGTATCAGCTAGTCGGCTGGGTTTACTAGAATCTGAATTCGGTCCGGCACTAGCTTTGCGTAAGTTAACTAATCTATTCACACCAACTGATACAACTTGTTTTTCTTGTACATTATTTCTAGCAGATTGAAAAGCATCAAGAGCATGCTGAAGGCCTCGAGAAGGGCGTGGAGGCTTCGGAGGTAAATCAGCTGGGCCAAGAAGATCCAGATTTCGATCAGGATCAGACGAGGCAGAAGAAGAGTTTCTAGAGTGCCTATTTTGACCAGCATGCTGTTGAGCAGATATTTCCTCTGCTTGGGAAGAGGATAATAAATGAGAAGAAGATGAAGTGGAAGGACGATGACGAGGAGCATGATGATTTTGTTGCTGGACTGCTTGATAGAGCTTATCGGATTGAGTTGGTTTAGATGATGATGATGAATGAGAGCGAGAGCGAGATGGTTCAAGGATTGATGGAGGAGGGCGAGAACGAGGATGAGAAGGATGAGGATAGGAGATATGGTTAGGAGGAGAGTCAAGATAATGAGGATGTGGAGAAGAGTTTGCAGATTCCGGAGCCTGAGGAGTTCTTCGTCCAGTAGGAGTTCTTCGTCCAGTGGGAGCTACGGGATGAGAAGACGACGGTAAATTGGAAGGAGGAGTTCCAGGAGTGACCTGTCGAGCAACATTTCTGCGTGGACGAAGAGGATGGACAGGTTCAAGGGGACTGGCATTCACCAGATGACGAGGAAAAGGCTCAGCCGAAGGAGGAAGATCGTAGGTTGGGGGTGGACGAGAAGGCTTTGAATTGGAGAGATTGCGTGAGCGTGACATAGTTGTGGAGGGATAAAGAAAGGAAAAGGAAAAGGAAAAGGAAAAGAGGAGGAGGAAGAGGAAGAAGAAGGGAAAGAGGAAAGAAAAAGAAAAAGAAAAGAGAAGAAGGATGACAAAAAGATGAAAGTAGAGAAAAAGAGAAATATAAGTGAATTTTCTGTTACAAGTGCGGTGGATTGTTTGATGAGTGAGTTTGGACTTCTCATGAGTTGTTCATATCAATCCTTCCAGCATTGACCTTTTGATATTCTTCATCCTACAGCACCATCACTATCATTTTAAGCCTCTACCCTCTCAGTTCCTTCTACACTGAAAATCTCAGCACTCTCAACTCATGTAAAATCTACAAAACTTCTGTCTGGATGCCACTCAATTCACCTCCCACGGTTAAAATTTAGAATTCTTCAGTTGTCTCCAAGCCTGCCTCCTCCTCACATCCTCCACAGTGATACAACTTTAATACTCATTTACAGCCAAGTTATCAACGCTTGTGGAAATTGTGACGAAAATAATCAAAGTTGCTCTCACCAACAAATGATTTGTCTATTCAACAGGGTCGGTGATAAATCAGGCTTACTCCCTATTGAATAGATAAATTATCTTTTGTGAATAAAACTTTGACTTTTTTTTTTCGTCGAAAACTCCGCAAGCTTATGAGACTTGGCTGTACCATTTTGTTTATTAGAGGGAGGTGAAATAAGAAACGCCAAATATAAACTACGGAAGTGTGAGTTTATAGCGCTTAATACTCGAGCTATTGATCCCCAATTACGTGTGAGCACGAGTGAGAAAATAGTCGGATTAAGCACACGAATCAAATCAGAAAAACCAACCAACAATGACGAGTGATGAAAAATAAAACAACTAGAATAGCTGATATGAGTGAAGAATGGTGGCGTCAGAGAAGAAGGGGGCTATTTATCTATTTGAACCTTTTGTTCTGTGCATGTCATATTAGATGAGCCACAGTTTGAATGTTTTTCAGTAATTTGTACTTGTGAGAAAGAAAGATGTACTTATAGCTGAGAATAGCGATTAGTAAGGTAAGCTAAGAAATGGAATCAGGCCATCAATCAAAGCAATCATTGATATTGGTGAAAATGGCTAAATCTTCTAATACCCCCCCCCCCCACCCCCCTCCCTCCTTGCCTGTCTGATTAGTCTACTGAGTCATTATACGACGAATGCTTCTAAAAATTTATCAATTTAATGAGAGATCGCAATTTGGTCTATATACATTTATTACCATTTCTTCCATTGAAGCATGCTTCAAAGATAGATTGTTTGAGAAAGATCTTGTCTTTGATGTGACGAAATTGAATTTTAACAAATGTGTATTATGAAAAATTAAAAATAACGGAGGCTTTAAAGGGACCTCCTTTTTTGCTGCTTCGGAGACTGACTACCTTTATATTTTTAGTCTCATTTGGGCATTTTTACCTTAACCAGCTAGCAGAACAAGAACGCTAACTTCAAAAATGAGGAAAAGTAATGGTAATCTAACGCTAACCTCTATCGAATTAAAAAAGTGATAGGAATCTAACACTAACCTTTTCCTCCCTTCTCTCTCCCTCTCCCATTACTAAACATGTCGCTCAATTTCTTATTTATACTAATAGGTTCCCAAATAATCTTTCCCTCTCTCAGTAGTTTTTCATTAGTCTTCCTTCCATTGCCCTAGTTGCCTCTCTTGTTTCTCCTCTCATTGTATTTAACTTTTAATAGTCTGCCTTTTCCATCATGCCCCTTGTAGGGTGAGATAGTAAGAGATATAACACTAACCTTTACAGCAGAAAAAAGTAAGAGTAATCCAACACTATCAACAGTGGAGGGCAGTCACAAGCGAAAGATACTGCTAACTTGATAGATTGAAAGCACTAAAAATAGAAAGGTGGTCTCTGTTGCAGCTCAAAGAGGTAGTCTTTTTAAGGCCTCCCAAAAATAAATGTCAACCAGATATATACAAAATAAAAATGAACCCAGCTGAAGGCCATAAATGAATCAATTGATGATTACAGGAAGCGGGGAAGTGTGAATTATGTAGTGTCCGCAATTGGGTTCTAAGAATATAAACACCAATACAAATATCTTTTAAAAACTTGTAACAAAAAGCTCAACCCTTTTTTAAAATATTGCACCTGTTTCCAAACCTGAACAATAATTTGATGTAAAAAGTCTTTCCATATCCATATCATGGATCCCTCTAATCTTCGCACTTACTTATCTTTACCTGCTATCCTCTCCATCTTCTTATATTTTGGAAAGTTGCTTTAAAAGAAATCATAATTACACTTGGAGAAAAAAAAATCATTCTTACTTTTTTTGACAGAGGCAACAGAATGTAAACACGTCACAAAGTTGACTTAAAGAAGTTTATATTATCTGAGGCTGATATATTAGCTATCACATCATATATCAGGTCTTTCTTTGGTATTTTTTTTTTTTTAATTTCTTACAATCTCACCCGACAAGGGGCATGAATTTCTTTGGTATAACAACTCTCTCTCTCTCTCTCTCTCTCTCTCTCTCTCTCTCCTGATTCTCCGTCATATTCTTCATCAATTATTCATATCTTTCTCACCTAACATTGTCATCCCCTTCCAACTTTTGTTGTGGTCATCTCACAGTTTATTTTTTTCACTTAGTGCTCTGATTTTGTTTCATGTTCTGGAGAATCTATGATCCTATTAAGTCAAAAAACTTTTACTGTACAGGAATCCACCGGACAACCCTCACTCTGCAATGATATAGAACATATATCAACAAATTTAAATAAGTTAAATTTTAATATACATCATCCACTTGTTATTAGCTTGATTACAGGAAACAAGTAAAAAATATGCGTACTTAAGATTAAAATGCTTTGATCACTGTTCTTCTAAAGTTTTCACAATCAAGATAATCTGTCTATCACGTCATCTATGTGAATTTAAGTGATTAACTTTACGGTCGGAAACATGACAAAATAACAAGCTTCAAACCTGCTCCTCTGATAGGATATATCTTGCCTTAAGTCTATGAGCTACAGTTATTTTGATTTTATTTCTGTTAGCTCGGAGATATGTTGACGTTTTTGTCTTTAATAATAATTTATGATGAATATGTGAGGAAAGAATCAAAAAATATCAGTTTATTATTAACCATATTCATATGAAAAACAGAAAGACGAAGTCACTTTATGTAAGAAGCAGAAATAGAAAACATAAGGAGAATGATTGTAATAAGATTGACCCAATTTACCGACCTGAACAATCTAACTGATTTAATGTGGTCAATCGCTTGCGAAATCTTGATCTAGCTCTTCTAATTCTGGCGCGTAATACATCTTGTGACTGCACATGGTTGAGCCCAGAATAAATTCTTACCACGTCACCGCCTTCTAGTGAATCTTTTCCCTTCCATGATTTCCAAATTTCTTCAACAGACCCACCCTCACGCCCAGTGATCTGTTTAAGTCGCCAGCACAAGTCTGGAGGAAGAGGAAAGCCAAGTCGTTCAAGTTTCTCTAGTTGCTCTTTGAGACGATTTAAATTGATAGGTTTTACTTCCTTTCTGTAACTAGCTCTTTCAAAGACCTCCAAAAGACTTTTGAAAAAGGCTCGATCAGGCTTTTGATACTCAGGAATAGGCAAACGTGCATTTCTCTTGATGATGATTGGAGTGATAACTTCTTGATCCAGAAGATTTTTGACTAGCCAACCCACTGCCCAATCAATAGGAAGAGGCCAAGAAACTCTATCACGGCCACTGCTACGTCTAGCTTTAAGTCTATCGTACATTGGTTTGAAGACTTCTCCCCTGGCTAAAGAAACACCCGATCCACGACATATGAAAGAGCCATAAACATATGTCATGGAAGTAATCATAGATACAGGTACCGAATCAGATTTCTTCATAACCTGAATGTGATTCCAAGCATACAATGCTGGTTTTGGAGTTGAGAATTTACACAAATTAGCCAGCACAACGGACCATATATCAGGTCGAGCCCAACTGACAGTCTCTTGAAGGCCTTGAACTATCTGCAGCACATCTTCTGCTGATTGGTCCCGCCTAAGAATGTAATTAAGAGTTGGTCTCAGTGAAGAAAGAGGTGAAGAACCATCAAGTTGTAGGGCTACTTCATCCAGCACTTTACTGAGATCGCAACCCGGTAATTTCCCACACGCTTGACTAACAAGAAGAATCTTGCTAAGTCCAGCATTTAAAGTATTTGTATGGTCGGCTTGTTGTTGAAGATGATTGTAATAAACTCGAAACAATTTGGAGCTTTCAGGACGTGAATGGTTTTTGACTGAATACTCTAATAATCTCCGATAAATTTGAGCAATATTTTTCTTGCGACACCACAATGGATAGTTAGGTTGTGAAGAAGTCAAAGAAAGCTGGACAACCGAATTGATAAGTCGAGACAGAATCAATTGGCAATGGTTTCTGGTTTGCCGGGCAACTGTCATAAAAGATTTAGACCATGCTTTCTTTTGATATGTTAGCTCCATTGCAAAGTAATACCAACTATGCATATGAGAATCTAACCATATTTGTTCCAATGAAGTATCATGGGTTGAGAACTTGGCTTCATCCTGTAACACCAATGACGGTGGATCTTGCTGGGGAAAAGACAGAGAAGCAAACCGCACCAATACATCTATGCTGAGTTTGGACAGGTTGAGCCAATGATTATTTGATTCTTCACCAACCTTGACGGCTTCAGCTAAGATCTGGTCAATTTTTCCACATATCAATCTGACACCAATTTGAATGACTGGTTCATTTAACTGGTCAGTTGTCCTCAAATCTTGTAAAAATTCAGTTAAAATTCGTAGTCTTCTACTAATGCACTTTGCGTTAACTTCATTTTGTCTTGCACTTGCAAAGATATTCTCAGATTTGATCATGAGGAAGATAACTAGATCCCATCGCTTTAATTCTCGACATATATCCATCATCCTCACCCAAGTCAAAGGTGATAGCTTTTGCTGTTTATCTTTCTGCAAGTCTATCATGACGCGGATCACTTGCAAAATCCTTCCGGGCATAGAGCCTAGCATGAAATATTCCTTAACACGCACTTCAGCTTGAGAAGCATTGATATCGGTTTTCCATTTGAGTTTTTGGCACTCGCAATAGATTGGAGGATGCCTTTTGAGAGCCCTTTTGAGCCGATTTCGTGAAAGTTTCAAACGGGCCGCGCTCTGCGGTCTTTTGCGAAGGCGTCTACGTTTTGATTTAGGAATCTCATATTGACTCTCAAAACTTCGTCTACGAAGTTGTCCAACACGTTTTGACTGTTCACGGCGCCATCTTTGCACTAGCCAATCAGCCTCATGTGCTTTCCAGGCAACAGCTTTGGTATTGGTGGGATAAATGCTGTTTTTAAATAAGAGTTTAGAGTGCAGACTGAGGCAATTTCTGATAATTTTGAAAGCAACTTCAACAGTATGAGCAGGGAGAGGTGCCAGATACTGAAGCAGGGCTATGATATGGTCAACATTAGTAGATATATCGACTGAACGAAGATAAAGATGGAAGGCAACGATTATTGAAAGTCGGCAAGTATTACGAGAGGAGGAAGGGGCTGGAGAAGGTGACAAAATGTGTTGGTTGAGCAGACTGAAGGCAGAGGATATATTCGGAGCCTTCCGGATTTGACTTGCCAGCTCCCGGTGGAATAACGGCCGAAGATTCCTAGGCTGGCCAGCTATAGAATTAAATTGGCGAAGTTGAGGGCGGAAGATGACTGAAGCTGATGACGGTGACTGCGATGGGAGAGAAGAGGGAGAGGACGGCGGTGTCTCCTGGCTTAAAGAGCGTTGTTGAACAAGGTGAGCAATCATCCAAGGTAAGGTTGTGAGCTTGATGAGTTGGAACAGGATGTGTGCTGGGGATGCCACAATTGCTACCCCAGTGGAATGTAAAGAGGGCAGTGGACGGAATGAGAAAAATTCTTTCATGGAGAGTAGTAATGTGGTGCGCACACTCCCAGACAAATTCAGATCAGGCAATCCATCTGCTTGACACCAAGAAAAATGGAGAGAAGATGAACCAGCAGATTTGTAAAAACAGGAGAAATACAAAATAGTATGGAGAAGAATATGTTATTTCTTGTGTTAAACTTGTGAGATAAAATAGTATGGAGAAGAATATATTACTTCTTGTGTTAAACTTCTGAGATAAAATAGTATGGAGAAGAATATAATACTTCTTGTGTTAAACTTCTGAGATAAAATAGTACGGAGAAGAATATATTACTTCTTGTATTAAACTTGTGAGATATTGCCACGAAATTGAAATTCAACAACAATGAATGAAAAATTCTAGTTATGCATAATGAAAAGCATTACTTCGTAGTAGAATGTCATCCCCAATTGTAGAGTGACACCGTGTAAAGTAATAGGGGGTATCAAAGTTGAGGGATCCGCAATTAGGGATCAGGAATTATTTTTCCCAGGATCAGACATTATTAATTGCGGAAGATTCTTATCCACTAGCCCCAGGGTTAGTGGATAAGGAATCCACAATAATGCATTATCCCCTCATTTAAATTTCTTAATATCTTTCGTTTTTTTTTTTGTTTCACCCCTTATATCCTTTTCCTCCTCTCCTCTTGTATCCCTCAATCTTTATGTATTTAAGTTTCCTACTCTAATAAAATTAAATGTATTTTTCTAATGATATACATGGCTTTTGATAATAATAATTATTATTATTATCAATTTCTAAACAACCAGTATGATCCAATACTTTTTGAAGAAAGCTATCATGTAAGTATTCTAACTTTTCTTTCATTCATTTTTATATAATCAGGCATTAAAATATCTGGTATAAGCATTTTTAATGTTTTAATAGATTTTGATAGTCTTTTACTGATTTCAATTGAATAACCTAGCCTTGTAAAGTTACCAAAATCTTTTACAGGAGTGGTTTGATGATATAGTTTGTTAGCAGGCAAATTAACCATCTATAAACCATCACGCTTCTCAAACTCTACCATATACTTGAGCTCTGAAAAGATAAAGTGGCCTCCATGTTGTCTAAGTGTTCCTTCCTTCCAAGAATCCTCATCCAAAAGTCCATCTATAGTTGTTGGCCACCAAACACCCAGGATAAGATCACTGACATCCAAATCTTTGTGTGGGACATTGGAGAAGCCTCCAGAAGTCCAAGTTCAGTTACCTCCAAAAGAATTAACACCATTGTAGTAAGGTAAATCTAGTTCAGTAGCCAGTTTAAGAGAGTTATGATAGTACTATGAAGCAAGAATCTTATATAAAAAGGTGTAAAATGAAAAGATGAATCATAAAGCCTCCTGCACTTGTTCATCATCTATTTTTAAATATATATAAAAACCTGGAGATTTAATAAGTATAGTGAAGTTTAAAAATTAATAAATTTACTTACTGATGTCAAATATATGTTGAGAAGCAGCTCTTTCCCCATAAGCATAAAAATTACCCTCACCGCCTCCTTTTTTATGAGAAGAATTAGTCTTTATTTTATGCCTCAAAATTCTTAGGTCTTCACAACATTTCCTGGCATCTTCCAACATCCCCAAGCTCTTCAACTCTTCAAGTTGAAAGGACTTCAAAATCACCAAATGAATTTTTGTTTAGAAGGTTGAATTACTGAAGTTTTTGGTGGGAGATGAGCTATGCAGTAGATCCTGGTGTTATAAGAGTCAAAGAATGCAGGGATAGGGGCATGAGATGTAACACCCTACTGAAATGGATAGGTTTGGTACCAAAACTCTTCCAAATTAGTGCCCACCTCATCGCTCCAGACCTCCCCCTCACTTCTGAAGTAAGAGCTCTTATTTGAACATCTATTTCCTCTTATTTTCATATTGAATCTGCTTTAAATTAAAACAAAAAAGAAAACCCCTGTTTAAGATACAACTAATAAAACCCACTTAAAACCCTAACAGACATTGTGGTCTTCCAACATTGGCGGAGCCCTTAGTTGGCCTATTTGGCATTGTTTTGATATGTCTTAAATGACATTGTTTAATAATTGGGTGTTTTCTGGATTTATTCAGCAAATATTGGGACTGAAAAGATGTGGGTACTACCATTGTATAGCCCTGGTTTTTCTCTATATTTTATGTCTTGTTGACATTTTTCAGATTTTAAGTATTAAAGGGATAATTTCTCATTTTTCATTTAAAAAGATAGCTGTTTAATTTTGTTTTTTGTGTTTTAAGGGCTAACCTTAAGTCTTAAGGTTAAGTGCTTAGTACCATTAGGGGGTATCAATGTTGACCAATCCGCAATTAAATTAATTGCAGAAAATAATCTGCATACCCCAATTATCTTCTGCAATTATTTTTGCTAATAATTGGGTTATTAGACACTTTACGTGTCAATGTTCACCTCTTATCTGACATTTTTTTACTCAATTTTTCATAACCACATCTTGGACAACTTTCTGTCATTACCACATCTTGACCTACTTTCTGCCATAACCACATCTTGGACTACTCTCTGGTTATGGCTTCTACCTTGCTGCACACTCAAATTCTCAACCCATCCTGTCCATTATATCCGCTCAGAACCCCTCACCATCTCATCTGCTTGTTTCTGCTCCTTTTCATCTTCATTTATATTTTAACATGCCTCGTTGTCCTAGATCTTCTCAAAGGCAGCCATCACCCAGTTGTTCTTCAAATCCCACTACTCCCTCTTTCCCCCGCTCAGCCGAGAAATCTAAGACCGTTCAATTAAAAAAAGATGATCATCTCATTCTTATCAACTGGCTAAAAACCAAATCTAACTATGATTCTTGTTTTGGTACGGAGTATTCAACTAGAGTAGGACGGCCCCCAGCATCAAAAGTTAATGGCTATCTTTTAATGGCAAATGAATTACAGAATAAGACCAAGGGAAGGATTGATCTTTTGCCTAAACAGATGTCTGAACGCTTCAAGTATTACTAAGCCAAATACAAGAAGGCAAAGGCTCTTTCATCTTCCACTGGTTTTAGGGTTACCGACATTGATATAACTAAGGGTATCAAGTCCATAGACAATAAACTTGAATCTTTATGTCCTTACTTTAAAGAGATGGATGCAATTTTTGGAGAGCAAGCCGATTTTAATCCTGTAAACATGTTGGATGGAGAAGATCCTATCTCCAAACATGATGTTAAAGCAAATCTTTTCCCATCCTCTTCCTTCACTCAAGCCTCCCCTCATTTGAATGAGACAAATCTAGATAGCTTTTCCGTAGATCCTATTGGTGATTTAACCCAACCAAATCTAACTCAGGTCTGTTTTCTTTTTTCTTTTATCTTATCATTTCTATTTTTTATTTACTTATCTTTTTCTTATTTCTTAAAAGGCTGACAAACAAACCCAGGATCCTCAATCAACTGAGTCTGAAGGTAGTGACAATGATGAGGAGGAATATATTACCTTGAACAAGAAGCGTAGGGCTTCATGTAGTCTAAATTTTCACTCACAAAGAAGACAAAAAAGTGATACTTCATCACAAACCCCTTTTTCGTCTATGGAACAATTTTTAGAGAAACGTGATGCTGGTAAGTGATACCATACCTCTTATTACTTTACTCTACTTTTCTTCTACTTTATATTAATTTTTATTATCACTGTAGAACAAGTAGAAATTGCTAAAGAGACTATAAGCTTTGAAAAGAATAAATATGAGCTCTCTTTAAGGAGGGATGATAGGCTACAAGATTTGGAAGAGAGGAAGTACGAGCTCTCTTTACAGAAGGATGATCGGGCCCAAGATTTGGAGGAGAGGAAGTACGAGCTCTCTTTACAGAAGGATGGTCCAGCCCAAGATTTGGAGGAGAAGAAGTTTGGGTTAGCTCTAAGTAATGAGAAATCAAAAAAAGAGGAGAAAACACTCAAACATCAAAACCTATTAGACCAGATGAATTATAAGTTTGATCATGAAGAAAATTCCAAAAAGAAAGATCTCTTGATAGAATGTGTTAAAGCTAATAAATCTGTTGAGGAAATTGAATGTTTAAAGAAATTGTTGGATGACTAGTTTGTTTTATTTCTCTCACACTTCAACTGTTCATATTTATTTGTACGTAAAATTTTATCTTAATCTCCTGTATTTCTTTAATCTATCAATCATTACTTGAATTTTTGTATTTTAATGTTAAATATACTTTTTTTTAAATGAAATTTTCATGTCTCCTTTGAAAATTTGACAATCCCCCACCCCTGGATTTTTTTGAAGTAAGGGGTGGGTATTACCAAAATTCTTTCATTTCATGAATCTTGAAAGTCTTATATGAAACTTTGGCTTTACTACCCCCTGAATTTTACTGGTATCCCCAAAATTCTTACATGTCAAGAATTTCACAAGTCTTATAAGAAATTTTGGCAGAACCCCCCATGGATTTTATTTAAGTAAGGGATGGGTATCACCAAAAAATTTTCACAAAAATATTTACAAGTCAAAAAAATTCTATATCTGTTTTAAAAAATTGGCAATACTCTCCCCTGAATTTTGTTGAAGCAAGGGGTGGGTATCACCAAAATTTTTCTAATTCATCAATTTCATATGTCAGATTTGAAAATTTGGCAATACCCCCCCTGCATTTTATTGAAGTAAGGGGTGGAAGTCATCTAAATTTAATATAATTACATAAATTATTAAATAAATATCTAATATATATCAATTTCCCTAGTTTAAAGTAATGACAATTCCTCAAGCCAAAATGCAGACTAAATCTAGAAACAAACGTTTGGGACTTTCCACAGGTTTAGGCTAGAGGAACCCCATGAAACAAAAAAATGTTATCATGATTACCTGTTATACAACCAAAGGTTGTTGGCTCATCACTTTACTTGAGCAAATTGATATATAAAAAATATTTATTAAAAATTTATGAAAAAATATAAAATTTTCAATGACAACTCTAATCCCCATACTTTTTGGATCTAGATAAAGTTTTTTTAAATCAATTAACTTTACCTTCTTTCTTTACCTTGTTGATTCTTTGAATCAACTTATGACTGATTTGAAATGAGCAACCAAAATGTGTTAAATCTTGACAGGATTCCAAACCAGGAGGAGCTTTGGTCGTTTGATGATTATCCTTAGAAGAATTCCAAATAGTTTTGATGATACCATTTCCCAAACCAAAATCAATGATGCACCAGTGGTCTGGAAAATATAAACCATGTACTTTGATTTTAGCTGGAGATGGTATTGGGTGGCCAGTTATCGGATTGATATATGAGAATATTCCAAAAGTAAGAAAATTGGCATCATTCCTATCGATATGAATCCTATTGTGAAATCCAGAATGAGTGATAATAACATTAGAAAATAAAAGATATTCGTGGCTGATATCTTCCCATTCAGAGTCACACCAATTTGGTATTCAAACTTTGGTTGCAAGTTCATGATTTTTTTCAAATGCCTTATTACAGAGCTTTTTGAGTCGAAGAGCAAGAAAAGAATTAAAGGAAGGTAGAATGTCCCATAAGCGAAAATCTTCATCTTTTTTTACTTTATTGATATTCTTGACCAAGGAATATATGCCTATATAAATGAAATAAGTGAAATGATATTAAGAATGGAAATAAATTATTAGACATACCAAGAGAATATCCTTTAACAAAACCTGGTCTCCAACCAAATCCAATCATGATACCACCCAACAAATTCATATTCCTTATAGGTAATTGAACCAAAGCCATTTGATAAAGAGTAATGATAAGATCCGATAGTTGATTAAAAGTTTCATCTTTTACACCATCAAATGAATGAACTTCCAAAATGAATTGAGGCTTATAAGTATTACTGATAACTGCAACCACTCAATCATCACCAATTTCGGTTAGATATTTGATATCTTCTGGTAATTTTTTCGGATATATAAATTTTTTATCTACTTTAGTTTTATGAAATTAAATGTTTGGGATATGACGAAAATAACATTCACAGAGAATTTTTTTTTCAGATATCTTTTCTTCTGATGAGACAGATTATCTTTAATTTTTCTTGATGATTTTGATGATGAATAATGTTTTTTCAGATATCTTTTCTTCTGAAATGTTGTATATTTTTTTTTAGATATATTTTCTTCTGATGAGACTGATTATCTTTAAATTTTTTTAATAATTTAGATGAAGAATTTTTTTTTTCAGATATCTTTTCTTCTTATGAGACTGATTATCATTATTTTTTTTCAATGATTTAGAAGATGATTGAATGGAAGTTGATTTCGAAGAAGATGATAGAGATGATAAAGATGAAGATGATAAAGAAGATAAATTTATTTTGGATGATTTAGAAGATGATTGAATGGAAGTTGATTTCGAAGAAGATGATAGAGATGATAAAGATGAAGATGATAAAGAAGATAAATTTATTTTTGATGATTTAGAAGAAGATTGTATGGATGTTGATTTTGAAGAAGATGATAGTGATGATAAAGATGAAGATGATAAAGAAGATAAAGATGAAGATGAGAGAGAAGTAAGGGGTGAATCTGAAGAAGAAGACATTTTTTTGATCTGAAAAAAAATTAAATGTCAATAAAATTTCAACTCAATTTTTTTTTTTTTAAATTCTCACCTTATTTTTCAAATAAAAAAAACTGTTTTTTATTTAAAAATTAAAATAGAAAAAAAAACAAAAAAACAAAAAACAAAAAACAAAAAATGAGTAAAAAATTTTCCAAAAAAAAAATTTATCAAAAAAAAAACCTGAGGTTTTATTTTTAAAAAGAAAATAAAAGCAAAATCCTTTAAAAAAAAAAAAAAAAATTTATCCAAAAAAAAAAAATTTCAGTAAAAATTAAATCAAAAAAAAAAATTTAAAAAAAAAAATTAAAAGTGAACCTGAAGATTGGTTATTAAAAACCTTCTCACAAGATCCTGAAAAAAAAAAAAAAAAATCAGTAAAATCAAAATCAAAAATAAAAAAATTATTTCAATAAAATCATAATCACAAAAATTAATTATAGAAAAATTAAAAATAAAATTATAAACCTTTTTTGTTTTGTAAATAAGAGGGACAGTCCTTATCAGAAAGAATTTTTTTTTTCTATATTACTGCCAAAAAAATTAAAAAAATAATCAAAATTACAAACAAAAATTTGTTAGTATATTTATTTGAAAGTTGTTGGTAACCCATCTTTATCTCCCATAAATGTCCCCTTTTCCCCTCCTTTATTTATTTGAAATGCCCTTACAAATCCCTCCCTCCTTGCCTCAAAAGTCCCCTCAAATGCTCTCCTTGCCTGCCTCAAAATCCCCCTGAAATACCCTGCTTAATTGTCTCAATACCCCCCTTTCCCCCCTCTTTAGGTCCCTCATCACCCTCCTTCCCCCCTCTTTAGCTGCCTCAAACCCCCCCATTCCCCTCACCTTAGGCGCCTCAACCCCCCCCATTCCCCTCTCCTTAGGCACCTCAAACCCCCCCTTCCCCTCTCCTTAGGCACCTCAAACCCCCCCTTCCAATCACCTTACCCCCTCCCAAACTGTTACCACCTTCTCTACCCCCCCACCTCCTTGTTAGCGAACGATCATTACAGATCGTTCGCTAATGATTCGATTACTTAGCGAATGATGGTTACAAATCGTTCGCTAAGTAATCGAATTGTTAGCGATTCGATTACTTAACGAACGATCTGTAACAATTGTTTGTTAATAATCAGGGGGGGGGTAGAGGAGGATGTAAGGATTGGGTAGGGGGGGAAGGGGGGGTGTTTGAGGCGCCTAAAGAGAGGGAAAGGGGGGGTTTGAGGTGGGTAAAGAGAGGTGAAGGGGGGGGGTTTGAGGCGGCAAAAGAGAGGTGAAGAGGGGGTTTGAGGGACATAAAGAGAGGGGAAGGGTGGTGTATTGAAGCACCTAAAAAGAGGGGAAGGGGGGTGATGAGGGACCTAAAGAGTGGGGAAAGGGGGGATTTGAGGCAGCTAAAAAGGGGGTAAAAAAGGGGTCTGAGACAGGTAAAGAGAGGGAAAAAGGGGGGCCTTGAGGATGATAAAGAGAGGTGAAGGAGAGAAAAAAAAACAAAAAAAAAGAGAAAAAAGAGAAAAAAACAAAACAAAAATTAGTTTACCCTAGAAAAAAAATAAATGAAGCACTTACAAAAAAAACAAAAAAAACAAAAAAAAAGCAAAAAAAAAAATCATGATTAGCAAATAAAAAACCAAGAAAAAAGAAAAAAAATGACCTACCTGGTGAGTTGAGTTGAGAAAATAAATGCAACCAAAATATTTAAGGGATGTTTGAGGAGAAGATGAAAAGGATATGAGTGATGAATGAAAAAAAAAATGACTGACAAAATATGCAATATAAGAAAATATGAGATTTCATGTTGAGGAGGTGAAAGAAAACCAATGAGCCATCCAAAAAAAAGATATTCACCGTAAATTCAAAAAAAAAAAATGAATATGCAACAAACCAAAATACAAAACCAAGTGATTAAAGTACACAAAGAGGACATTTGGAAAGTATGAAAACATAAAAATTAAAAATTAAAAGGGTGAAGAGAAATGTTGGAGAGTAATTGGCATTATAATGGGGCGTATGCCAGTTGATTGAATGATTTGTGAATCAAGGGAGGGGAGTGCCAGTGGTGGTTCAGGATCCTCTTCTTCATAAAGATAATTCCACTCATCCTTTAAATCAGCTAGAATATTGTGGAGTATTACGCAAGTCAAGATCCAATGATTTGCAGTTTTGATCTCCAATTTTTTTTGAAATTGGATTCTGAGCTCCCGAAGACTAGAAAATCGTCCCTTTAAAATACCTATAGCATGTTCAATTTGTACTCTTGATTGTGCAAGGTGACAATTAAATTTAGTTTTGGGGTCATTTTCTGAATTTGCACCACGGAAAGCAGGTATAATGTACTTTCCACTTGCATATGCTGAGTCTGCAAGGAGGTACTGAGATTTGTCAAAGTATGAGTCAGGGGATTGAGAAATCCTCATTCTTTGGAAGACGGAAGAGTCATGACATGATCCAGGGCAGCCACTGTGAAAAGCAATAAATTTTTTATTGAAATCCCATACAAGTTGAATGGCAATAGAGTATCTAGAAAGAAGATAAAAAGTTAGATTGTGAAAGATGAGAACTTGGAGGAGATTTTGAAGAAACCTTTTTTTGCGATCAAAATAATGGTTTCCATCATGAGCAGGCTTTTGACTCAAAGGGATGGTTGTGCCATCAACAAAACCTATACAGCCAGGGAAACCTTCAGCTTGCATTACTTGAGAGGATTCAAGTCGCTGTTCTGGAGTTGGCCAAGCAAGAGTTTGAGACTTGAGGGAAAGGATAGCAATCATACAGCGCTTGGTGTATAATATCACGGTACCATATCCTATGTTAAAGAGATTATCCAAACGTCTTACAGAAGTACCATTTCCATTTGAGCCAAGCGACATAGAGCAACAGTAAGTTGGATGGCAGGATTACACTGTTTGTTATGAGAATTGTTATGGAAGATAGGATGATCGGAGATGAGTTGATAAAGTTTGAAGAAAGAATCGGGAGAAGTTCTAAAAAGTTGTGTGAAGTTTAAATGAGGAATGTTGAGAATGGAGGCCAGATCATATCGGGGATCATGATAAAGATTTGGCCCCCTGGTGATGATGTAACGCTTTTTGGAAAGAAAACACATATAAGCTAAAGCATCTTCCAAATCAGAGTCAGATTTATAGTAAAGAACTAAAAGAAAAGTAATAGCATTCATTGTTGAGTGAAGTAGCTTCCTAGTAGAGAGGTGTTTCATTGTTGCCGGTGGAAGGGTTAAGTGATGAGGGAAGTGGGAATTCACCGCCAAATGTGCAGTTGGGGTGTGTAGATAGAAAAAAAACTTAAGTGTTCGCCACCAAAATTAAGTAGCATAGAGTGAGGAAAGACTTAAGGTTGGCATCAGCAATTATGAGTCATGTGACTTTCTTGCAAATCCATCATGGATGAGATGAGTTTGGGATCAGGAATTATGAATGGAAATTGGGGTATAAGAGGCGGGATAATGCATTATCGTGAATTCCTTATCCACTAGCCCCAGGGCTAGTGGATAAGAATCTTCCGCAATTAATAATGTCTGATCCCGGGAAAAAAAATTCCTGATCCCTAATTGCGGATCCCTGAACATTGATACCCCCTAATATCTTTCCTTTTTTTTTGTTTCACCCCTTATATCCTTTTCCTCCTCTCCTCTTGTATCCCTCAATCTTTATGTATTTAAGTTTCCTACTCTAATAAAATTAAATGTATTTTTCTAATGATATACATGGCTTTTGATAATAATAATTATTATTATTATCAATTTCTAAACAACCAGTATGATCCAATACTTTTTGAAGAAAGCTATCATGTAAGTATTCTAACTTTTCTTTCATTCATTTTTATATAATCAGGCATTAAAATATCTGGTATAAGCATTTTTAATGTTTTAATAGATTTTGATAGTCTTTTACTGATTTCAATTGAATAACCTAGCCTTGTAAAGCTACCAAAATCTTTACAGGAGTGGTTTGATGATATAGTTTGTTAGCAGGCAAATTAACCATCTATAAACCATAACACTTCTCAAACTCCACCATATACTTGAGCTCTGAAAAGATAAAGTGGCCTCCATGTTGTCTAAGTGTTCTTTCCTTCCAAGAATCCTCATCCAAAAGTCCATCTATAGTTTTTGGCCACCAAACACCCAGGATAAGATCACTGACATCCAAATCTTTGTGTGGGACATTGGAGAAGCCTCCATAAGTCCAAGTTCAGTTACCTCCAAAAGAATTAACACCATTGTAGTAAGGTAAATCTAGTTCAGTAGCCAGTTTAAGAGAGTTATGATAGTACTATGAAGCAAGAATCTTATATAAAAAGGTGTAAAATGAAAAGATGAATCATAAAGCCTCCTGCACTTGTTCATCATCTATTTTTAAATATATATATAAACCTGGAGATTTAATAACTATAGTGAAGTTTAAAGATTAATAAATTTACTTACTGATGTCAAATATATGTTGAGTAGCAGCTCTTTCCCCATAAGCATAAAAATTATCCTCACCACCTCCTTTTTTATGAGCAGAATTAGTCTTTATTTTATGCCTCAAAATTCTTAGGTCTTCACAACATTTCCTGGCATCTTCCAACATCCCCAAGCTCTTCAACTCTTCAAGTTGAAAGGACTTCAAAATGACCAAAAGAATTTTTGTGTAGAAGGTTGAATTACTGAAGTTTTTGGTGGGAGATGAGCTATGCAGTAGATCCCGGTGTTATAAGAGTCAAAGAATGCAGGGATAGGGCCATGAGATGTAACACCCTACTGAAATGGATAGGTTTGGTACCAAACCTCTTCCAAATTAGTGCCCACCTCATTGCTCCAGACCTCCCCCTCACTTCTGAAGTAAGAGCTCTTATTTGAACATCTATTTCCTCTTATTTTCATATTGAATCTGCTTTAAATTAAAACAAAAAAGAAAACCCCTGTTTAAGATACAACTAATAAAAACCCACTTAAAACCCTAACAGACATTGTGGTCTTCCAACATTGGCGGAGCCCTTAGTTGGACTATTTGGCATTGTTTTGATATGTCTTAAATGACATTTTTAATAATTGGGTGTTTTTCTGGATTTATTCAGCAAATATTGGGACTGAAAAGATGTGGGTACTACCATTGTATAGCCCTGGGTTTTCTCTTTATTTTATGTCTTGTTGAAATTTTTCAGATTTTAAGTATTAAAGGGATAATTTCTCATTTTTCATTTAAAAATATAGCTGTTTAATTTTGTTTTTTGTGTTTTAAAGGCTAACCTTAAGTGTCAGTATAGTATAGTATATAAGTATGATATAATAGTGTTTATTTATGGTCCTACTACTTATTGATAAATGATTTAGTGATTAAACCTCAGGGGAAGACTAATAAAATAGTTATACTCAAATAAAACTCACAATACTTGGATTTAAATGCGTGCTAGTGGTGGAAAATAGATGAATAAAATATAGTTATAGCTTATATAAAGATAATATCAATTTATAGTGGCTTTATAATATATTTCTAAAGGTTAATAATTGTATATTAGTGTTTTTTGGAGTTTTAGTAATTGAATGATGATAAATAACCGTCAAAATCCCTCCTTACTTATACCCAAATCCACTGGAGTGCACAGACCTTCAATCCAGATGATGTCACTGCTATCCCCGGCAATTACAGCACTGTGAGGGCCCATCACCTCCCCATGGCTTCCACTTCAAGCAGTTTCAACACCCAGACCTCCAGTAAGGACCCTCCATCACTATTAATAAAAACACTGATCCATACCATAAATAGAAAATCCAGATAAAAGCGGATACCATAAAGAAACAGGTAAAATAAACAATCAAAAAGAGATTTAATGAAACTAAAAGCATATAAAGGAAACAAATAAAATGTCCAAGCATCCACATTAACCCAGAAACATCCTTCCAACCCATAAATCCGTGAATAACCATCCAAGGAAGTATTTTTAGTTGTCCAAACTGGGTGTATGCGCCTGATATAGGTGTCTATGCTTCTGTAGGCATTGTGAGTCCACTGATTTTGTCCATATGACCTAAAATAAGCAGAAAAACAAAGGTTATAGGCTATTAAGGGGCTAAAACCCACTTATATACCTAAATATACATAATATACTGCATATTTCACTGAATATGAGATTTATGTATACATATAAGCTTATGTATGTCAATAATTACTTCATATCACTTAAGATAAGTATATTATGACTCCATTAACACCTTAATAAATATTATTAGGCCATGGATAAGCTATTTAAACTATTATAAGTTATATAATAAAATAATAATTATATATATATATAATAAAATAATATATATTATTATTTTAACCTTATTTTTAAGATATTAGCTTAATCTACTTAAGGTTATCTTATTTTAAGCATAAGAAATACTCAGTCCTAAGGATATTTAGGCTGACACTCCCTCACCCCAAAAAAAACAATAAAAAAAATGTTAAGACATTTTTAATTAAAACTAAGGAGTGAAATAATAAAAAAATAAAATAAAAAATTAATTTTTATAATACATATACTGAATGAACAGTATTATTTAGATTTAAATCTTTTCAAGAGATTTTTAAGATCAGAGATTTAATTTTCTGGAATACACTGGTCATATTCACTTGATTTATTTTTAAATCTTAATAGATACTCAACTCCCTTTTCTTTAGTAAGGTGTCTCTTTTTAAGTATCTTTTTAATTTCTGCCTTTTCAAAATTTTCTTCAGGTTGCTGTTTATGCCTTCCTGATCATCTTGGAAATAGAGCAATATCATTAGAATGGTATGGTTTTATAAGAGAAATAGGAAATACTGGATGTTTTCTATCATATGGTGCATATAGAATAACCTCAACAGCATTATTACCAACCATCTTTTTAACTACAAATGGTCCAATGAATGGATCCTTCAATTTAACATTACCATTTAAATTGAAATTTATTGTTGAAATAAGGACTTCATCACCCTCTTTGAACATTTGTTCTTTATGGGCTTTATCCCATCTTTTCTTTTCATACTCAAAAGCCTTATTTATACATTCTTGAGCATGCTTTCTGCATAATTCCTGCATCTGACAAAAAGATTTAGTACCTGGATGGATATCCAATCTAGGTAACTTATTAAGAGTTTTAGCAGGGGTATTAGGTACATAACCCAACCATAACTCAAATGGCTTTTTGCCAGTGACAGAATGTACTGTACTATTATATGCAAATTCTAAACCTGGGATAAGGGTTACCCAATCATGCGTGAATTTGTCATTGTCTTTAAAATTAAGACCAAAAGCACAGTATCTTCTTATCATATCTTCTAAGTTTTGTATCATTCTTTCTGCTAGCCCATCATTTTGTGGGTGGTGTGCTGTAGAAAGTTTTAATTGACACCCTGAAACATCCATAAGTGACGTCCAGAACTCAGAAGTAAATTTAGGATCTCTGTCAGAAACTATTGCCTTGGGGAAACCTGCTGTATTTAACATTTGTGTCCACCATAAAAAAGCTAAGTCCTTTGCAGAAACCTCTTTGTGGGTAGGAATAAATTTACACATCTTTGTAAATCTATCTACAATTACCCAGCAGGAGTTATAACTCTTATGCCCTGCTATTGGCAAACCTGTTACAAAGTCCATGTTAATGATTTCCCATGGAGCTTTTGGTTGCTCAATTTGTTGTAATAAACCAGCTCTTTTTCTTGTTAATCTTTTAGATTTTTGACAAGAATCACATGTTTCAACATATTTCTGAACATCCTCTGACATGTTAATCCACCAAGCTGTGTTTTTTACTCTGGTTAATGTTTTATGGTAGTCAAAAGGACCTGCTAATATATCATCATGACATATACTTAACATTAACTCCTTCATTGAAGGGGGAATTACAATCACATTACTTAATTTTTTCCTGTAATATATAAAACCATCCTCAATGGAAAATTTTCCTTTTTCTAATGCCTCTTTATACTTAATTGGTAATGTTTTTATTAAAACATTCATTGAAGCATTAGATGGATCATTTAATATTGTAGTTAATTTACTCAAGTCAGGATCTGAATTATAATTATCAAGAATTGATTGCATAAATTCATCCTCAAGATCTACAATATAAATGCCATAAATGTTAATAATCTCTGACTCAGGAACATAAGCAGGATTATCATCATTATTAGGGAGAGGTACTCTAGATAACAGATCTACATTAGAGTGCAAGGTTCCTGCTCTATGTGTAATAGCCATCCGGCCTCTGTATTCTTGTACAGCTAATTGCCATCTAAACATGTGTCTATTAGGAGTTTTCATGTTTAAGAGTGACTTAACTGCACTACAGTCAGTTATTAACTCAAATTTTTGGTCTTCAAGGTAATAATGTAGCTTCTCAAGAGCCCATACTACTGCCAAACATTCAAGTTGAGTAGCACCATATTTCAATTCACCACTTCTCAGAGTACGTGAAATATAGCAGATTACTACTTCTGACATTTTACCTTCAATAAGTTGTTTTTGATGCAAAGCAGCACCCAGTCCAATAAAACTTGCATCTGTATATAATACAAAAGGTAATTGGAAATCTGGTAAACCCAAGATAGGAGCTGTCATTAAAAATTCTTTCAAATTATCAAAAGCTTGTTGTCTTTCATTATTCCAAATGAAAGCTTCTGATTTCTTTATCAGTGTGGTCAGTGGTGCAGCAATTGATTGGTAGTTTTTTATATATTGTCTATAATAACCACACATTCCAAGAAAAGATTGTACATCCTTTACATTTTGAGGAATACCAATATTCTTTATTGCAGACACTTTATTTTGGTCTACACATATTTGTAAGCCAGATACAATATGACCAAGCACTTTTAAAGATTCAAACCCAAATTTACATTTTTTCAATGCAAGGGTCATTTTTATTTCATCCATTTTCTGAAATACTTTCCTTAAATGGATTAAGTGTTCATCAAAAGTTTTAGAGAACACTATGATGTCATCAATGTATACCATTAACCATCCCTCAATCATTTCATTATGGAAGGTTATATCCATTAACTTCTGAAATACTGATGGAGCATTTTTTGGTCCAAATGGCATTCTGACATACTTATAAATTCCCATGTGTGTTGTTATCAACAAAAAGTTCTGTGAATTCTTTTCAACAGGAATTTGATGGTACCCTTTATTTCCATCTAGGCAACTTATATATTTAGCACCTTTAAGGGTAGCATGTATAGAGGCAATCCTTGGCAAGGGATAAATATCATCTACTGTAAATGTATTTAATGCTCTATAATCAACGCACAGTCTTGCTTTATCTTGTTCATAAGAAATTAGCACTGGTGATATTACACAATATTTTGGTGTAGTTTCAACCTTCTCAAGAATGTTCATTTTTAATAACATCTTAATATTATCCTCTATGTCTTTCCTCTTCATTGGTGAAGCAGGGTATGGTTTCTTTTTAAGACTAGCAGGAATATTATCCATATCACAGGTTAAACTAATTTTCATTTCATGATCTTTTACAAGGCCAAGTTCATTTGTACCATGTGCAAAAGCCATTGGAAAAGCTTTAATTAATTCCAGAATATTATCTTTCTCAGCTTTACTTATCTGAGTGCCAAATGATGCTTTTGAAATTTATGTTTCCAGAAGTTCCATCTCATTGGATTCTCTTCCTCTACACGGGGAATTTGTTACTGACTCAATGTGTAAGACTGTGTTAAAAGAATTTATTTTAAATTTCCTCTTACCATTCATGCCAATTGTAAAATTGTTATTAGCAGGGTCTAATTTTACACCAAATTTAGTCAGAATATCATTTCCAATGACAAAACAATTACTACAGTTAGTATTATCCATTACTACAAAGTCACAAGTTACCCTTACATAACCATGTTGGTGTTTAAAGAAAACAGCAGCTTTGTATTTACCAATGGGGTGTAGCACTGATCCAAAACCTCTCCAATTTTTATTTTGAAGTGGTTCAAGCTTAAACCTATATTCACTATCAATTTTCTGTAATGTATTAGTGGAAGCAACAGAACCAGCAGCTCCTGTGTCCAGTACTATATTAACATTTTCACCAGAAATGATAGCTGGAACCATGATAGGTGTCATTCTAATGTTATCAGCTTGTATATCCTTAATGATTTCAGCATCCTCAAAATTCATTAAAGATTCATTTGAGTCCATATTTAATATTGGGTTTTCAAAGATGGACAAATCATCTTCCAACATACAGACTTCATTTTCATCACTATATGAGATATTGCTGTCATAATCACTTGATTCTTTACTTTTTTCAGTTTCAGTTTCAGATTCACGTTGATTTTCAACAATATTTATGTTTTTCTCACATTTGTGACCTTTGACCCAAGGTTTGTTACACTTATAACAAGTATTTGTTTCATACTTTTTAGGTACTACAGGTGCAGTAGGTTTTTTCTACTTCTCCTGAAGTGTTTTTGAATTCTGAGTTTTTACAGGTTCAACATTTTGTTTATAAGTGGAATACCTTGATTCATACTTATGGTTCAATAATATTTCATTGCAAATATTAATAAAGTCAGAATATTCAGTAACATTTAATGTTCTAGCTACAACAATGTCTCTGACAGATATAGGTAATTTATATATTATCTTATCTTTCCATAAGTTAAAATCCATATGAGGCTCAATGGCTTTTAATATTTTGTTTAAATTCATTAAAAATACCATAGGTTTGTCACCATTCAACGGATTATACCTAGTCTTCTCATACAGTCTCTGCTGAGTAAGCCTGAATTTAGAACCTCCAAATTGTTTTTCAATAAGTTGTTTCCATTCAGCCCAAGAGTAATCTTTACCCTCACTCAAGACAGCTTCAAACCATAATAAAGCAACATCCTTAAATAAAGAGATTAATTTTGATGTTATTTCTTCATCTGGTAACTTATATGAGAATTTCAAGTTGTCAATTCTTTGAATAAAATGTTGCCAATCAGAGCTGGCTTACCCATCATAAGTTGGGTACTGATCTATCTTAGGCCAGTTTTTCTGATTGGATTTTATCTCACTAATCTTAGGTAAATTCAACAACTCATTCACTTTTGATAAATGGTCTTGTATTTTCTCTTGCACGGATTTGTGACTTACATTTTCAGATTGGACACTACCACCAGATGGTTTTAATTGTGGTGGTACAGGGAAGGAATGAGATTCACTTTTGCCAATGAAAGGATTATTATTATATTGATTATACTTATGATTATCCTGGTTCATTAGTAGATTGGCAGTTTCAATCTCAACTTTAGTTAATCTTTGTAGCAACTCAGAGACACTTTGATTTGTCTGGGCAAAAGATAACTTTGTTCTTGATTCAGTTTTTAATAAATGTGTTTCATATAATTTTTCTAACTCACAGAATTTGTTTGAAAGGTCATTATATTTATTACTCAATGAATCATATTTAAGAGTTAGAGACAAATGTTCTTTCTCTAATTCTTTGTTACGTGTTGCTAATTGAGAAATGTTTAATGTCAAGGATGAAATTGTATCACTAGTGAGCTTAACTGTCTGTTCCTCACAATCAGTCATTCTATTCCACAATGCTGAAACAATTCTATGGACAGTTGGATTATTGTTAAAATATTCCATGTCTTCCTTTTCAATTCTCTCACTCTCCTATGAACTTCTCATCTCACTAGTAGGTGGTTGCAACTGATGGTTAACTGTATTATCATTGTAAATAGTACTGTTATTGTGGACAAAAGACAAGTCAGGTGTATCTACTCTAAAACCTAAATTTCTTAAATCCTCCTCTATTTTTTGCACAGATTTAACATCAATAGAATTGCCTATATTGTTATTATCAGTGTTATGTTCAATCTGAGAGGGTAATCTACTTACCATGGGATGGTTGCCAGTCCTGATTTTTGGCGCTTTTTTCTTTGTAAGGGTGAGCTGAGGAAGTCAGATGAGGTGGTGGATCCCTGTTGCAACTGTGGCTTGTCCACTGTTGATGAAACCAGTCCCATTTCCATTTGTCTACCAGGATTTTCTCCTGGGAGTGAGTTGACCCTCCTTGGATAGGGGGTTGCTGATTTGACTGACTGGGCTGGCCTCCCTTTAACTCTGCCAATGCCTGATTCATCTGCTGAAACCCTACCTTGCAATTGTTTTGCAACTGCTCTACCTCTTTGAACATGAGTGATTTTGATTCCTCAAATTTCAGAACCTGTTTGGCCAGGTGGGACAGTTGATCCTGAAGAGGAGGAGACGTCTTTTTTATAGTTATCTTTTTTAAGAGGGCGTTCTTTTCCTCTATACTCATGCTTTCTGCATGGGGGTATTGTTGACCCTCCATGGTGATGTCCTGGAAAGTTTTTGTTAGCTTTAGACCTGGTATTATAAGCAGGCTTTTCACTTACACTGTCCTGGGGAGCACTCATATTTTTAAGAATGACAATATTTTACGTCTAAAAAAGGAAAAAACTCTATGGAATTAGTAGACAAAAGATATTAGTAACTATATCACTAATAAAAAAGCAATGGAGCTTACCCTGAATTTATATCTTTATTTATTTAAATAAAATATAAGAAAAATTCAAAAAAATCTGTTAAAAATATAATAATAAGTTTAACTAGACCTCTATAAGGGTGAATAAGTAGCTTACCAAGCTTTAACCAAATACCAATTTAATTGGGTGTTACATTGGTGTCCAAATACCAAGTGAAATTGGGTTTATATTGGGTACAGTTACTACTGTAAATATCTAATTTTTATGATAAAAAATTAGTACAATTATTTTAAGGGTTCTTTTCCGCAATAAATGAGTTATGATGACCCACTAATATGCAGCAGACCCAAATATTTTGTTATTTTGAGCTGTACTAAGGTAAAAATCAGGTCCCAAGGCTTATACTAAATAATAAGTAAAATATAAGGAAAGACCCCCAATTGTAAGTATAGTCTAGTATATAAGTATGATATAATAGTGTTTATTTATGGTCCTACTACTTATTTATAAATGATTTAGTGATTAGACCTCAGGGGAAGACTAATAAAATAGTTATACTCAAATAATACTCACAATACTTGGATTTAAATGCGTGCTAGTGGTGGAAAATAGATGAATAAAATATAGTTATAGCTTATATAAAGATAATATCAATTTATAGTGGCTTTATAATATATTTCTAAAGGTTAATAATTGTATATTAGTGTTTTTTGGAGTTTTAGTAATTGAATGATGATAAATAACCGTCAAAATCCCTCCTTACTTATACCCAAATCCACTGGAGTGCACAGACCTTCAATCCAGATGATGTCACTGCTATCCCCGGCAATTACAGCACTGTGAGGGCCCATCACCTCCCCATGGCTTCAACTTCAAGCAGTTTCACACCCAGACCTCCAGTAAGGACCCTCCATCACTATTAATAAAAACACTGATCCATACCATAAATAGAAAATCCAGATAAAAGCGGATACCATAAAGAAACAGGTAAAATAAACAATCATAAAGAGATTTAACGAAACTAAAAGCATATAAAGGAAACAAATAAAATGTCCAAGCCCCCAATAACATCCCCAAGAATCCACATTAACCCAGAAACATCCTTCCAACCCATAAATCCGTGAATAACCATCCAAGGAAGTATTTTTAGTTGTCCAAACTGGGTGTATGCGCCTGATATAGGTGTCTATGCTTCTGTAGGCATTGTGAGTCCACTAATTTCGTCCATATGACCTAAAATAAGCAGAAAAACAAAGGTTATAGGCTATTAAGGGGCTAAAACCCACTTATATACCTAAATATACATAATATACTGCATATTTCACTGAATATGAGATTTATGTATACATATAAGCTTATGTATGTCAATAATTACTTCATATCACTTAAGACAAGTATATTATGACTCCATTAACACCTTAATAAATATTATTAGGGCATGGATAAGCTATTTAAACTATTATAAGTTATATAATAGAATAATAATTATATATATATATAATAAAATAATATATATTATTATTTTAACCTTATTTATAAGATATAAGCTTAATCTCCTTAAGGTTATCTTATTTAAGCATAAGAAATACTCAGTCCTAAAAATATTTAGGCTGACATTAAGTCTTAAGGTTAAGTGCTTAGTACCATTAGGGGGTATCAATGTTGACTGATCCGCAATTAAATTAATTGCAGAAAATAATCTGCATACCCCAATTATCTTCTGCAATTATTTTTGCTAATAATTGGGTTATTAGACACTTTAAGTGTCAATGTTCACCTCTTATCTGACATTTTTTTACTCAATTTTTCATAACCACATCTTGGACAACTTTCTGTCATTACCACATCTTGACCTACTTTCTGCCATAACCACATCTTGGACTACTCTCTGGTTATGGCTTCTACCTTGCTGCACACTCAAATTCTCATCCCATCCTGTCCATTATATCCGCTCAGAACCCCTCACCATCTCATCTGCTTGTTTCTGCTCCTTTTCATCTTCATTTATATTTTAACATGCCTCGTTGTCCTAGATCTTCTCAAAGGCAGCCATCACCCAGTTGTTCTTCAAATCCCACTACTCCCTCTTTCCCCCGCTCAGCCGAGAAATCTAAGACTGTTCAATTAAAAAAAGATGATCATCTCATTCTTATCAACTGGCTAAAAACCAAATCTAACTATGATTCTTGTTTTGGTACTGAGTATTCAACTAAAGTAGGACGTCTCCCAGCATCAAAATTTAATGGCCATCTTTTAATGGCAAATGAATTACAGAATAAGACCAAGTGAAGGATTGATCTTTTGCCTAAACAGATGTCTGAACGCTTCAAGTATTACCGAGCCAAATACAAGAAGGCAAAGGCTCTTTCATCTTCCACTGGTTTTAGGGTTACCAACATTGATATAACTAAGGGTATCAAATCCATAGACAATAAACTTGAATCTTTATGTCCTTACTTTAAAGAGATGGATGCAATTTTTGAAGAGCAAGCCGATTATAATCCTGTAAACATGTTGGATGGAGAAGATCCTATCTCCAAACATGATGTTGAAGCAAATCTTTTCCCATCCTCTTCCTTCACTCAAGCCTCCCCTCATTTTAATGAGACAAATCTAGATAGCTTTTCCGTAGATCCTATCGGTGATTTAACCCAACCAGATCTAACTCAGGTCTGTTTCTTTTTTCTTTTATCTTATCATTTCTATTTTTTATTTACTTATCTTTTTCTTATTTCTTAAAAGGCTGATTAACCAACCCAGGATCCTCAATCATCTGAGTCTGAAGGTAGTGACAATGATGAGGAGGAGAATATTACCTTGAACAAGAAGCTTAGGGCTTCATGTAGTCTAAATTTTCACTCACAAAGAAGACAAATAAGTGATACTTCATCACAAACTCCTTTTTTGTCTATGGAACAATTTTTAGAGAAACGTGATTCTGGTAAGTGATAACATACCTCTTATTACTTTACTCTACTTTTCTTCTACTTTATATTAATTTTTATTATTGCTCTAGAACAAGTAGAAATTGCTAAAGAGACTCTAAGCTTTGAAAAACAGAAATACGAGCTCTCTTTAATGAGCGATGATAGGCTACAAGATTTGGAAGAGAGGAAGTACGAGCTCTCTTTACAGAAGGATGATCGGGCCCAAGATTTGGAGGAGAGGAAGTACGAGCTCTCTTTACAGAAGGATGGTCCAGCCCAAGATTTGGAGGAGAAGAAGTTTGAGTTAACTCTAAGTAATGAAAAATCAAAAAAAGAGGAGAAAACACTCAAACATCAAAACCTATTAGAGCAGATGAAATATAAGTTTGATCATGAAGAAAATTGCAAAAAGAAAGATTTCTTGATAGAACGTGTTAAAGCTAATAAATCTATTGAGGAAATTGAATGTTTAAAGAAATTGTTGGATGACTAGTTTGTTTTATTTCTCTCACACTTCAACTGTTCATATTTATTTGTACATAAAATTTTATCTTAATCTCCTGTATTTCTTTACTCTATCAATCATTACTTAAATTTTTGTATTTTAATGTTAAATATACTTTTTTTAAATGAAATTTTCATGTCTCCTTTGAAAATTTGACAATCCCCCACCCCTGGATTTTCTTGAAGTAAGGGGTGGGTATTACCAAAATTCTTTCATTTCATGAATCTTGAAAGTCTTATATGAAACTTTGGCTTTACTACCCCCTGCATTTTACTGGTATCCCCAAAATTCTTACATGTCAAGAATTTCACAAGTCTTATAAGAAATTTTGGCAGAACCCCCCATGGATTTTATTGAAGTAAGGGATGGGTATCACCAAAAAATTTTCACAAAAATATTTACAAGTCAAAAAAATTCTATATCTGTTTTAAAAAATTGGCAATACTCTCCCCTGAATTTTGTTGAAGCAAGGGGTGGGTATCACCAAAATTTTTCTAATTCATCAATTTCACATGTCAGATTTGAAAATTTGGCAATACCCCCCCTGCATTTTATTGAAGTAAGGGGTGGAAGTCATCTAAATTTAATATAATTACATAAATTATTAAATAAATATCTAATATATATCAATTTCCCTAGTTTAAAGTAATGACAATTCCTCAAGCCAAAATGCAGACCAAATCTAGAAACAAAAGTTTGGGACTTTCCACAGGTTTAGGCTAGAGGAACCCCATGAAACAAAAAAATGTTATCATGATTACCTGTTATACAACCAAAGGTTGTTGGCTCATCACTTTACTTGAGCAAATTGATATATAAAAAATATTTATTAAAAATTTATGAAAAAATATAAAATTTTCAACAACAACTCTAATCCCCATACTTTTTGGATCTAGATAAAGTTTTTTTAAATCAATTAACTTTACCTTCTTTCTTTACCTTGTTGATTCTTTGAATCAACTTATGACTGATTTGAAATGAGCAACCAAAATGTGTTAAATCTTGACAGGATTCCAAACCAGGAGGAGCTTTGGTCGTTTGATGATTATCCTTAGAAGAATTCCAAATAGTTTTGATGATACCATTTCCCAAACCAAAATCAATGATGCACCAGTGGTATGGAAAATATAAACCATGTCCTTTGATTTTAGCTGGAGATGGTATTGGTTGGCCAGTTACCAGATTGATATATGAGAATATACCAAAAGTAAGAAAATTGGCGTCATTCCTATCGATATGAATCCTATTGTGAAATCCAGAATGAGTGATAATAAAATTAGAAAATAAAAGATATTCATGGCTGATATCTTCCCATTTGGAGTCACACCAATTTGGTATTCCAACTTTGGTTGCAAGTTCATGATTTTTTTCAAATGCTTTATAACAGAGCTTTTTGAGTCAAAGAGAAAGAAAAGAGTTAAAGGAAGGTAGAGTGTCCCATAAGCAAAAATATTCATCTTTTTGAGCTTTAGTGATATTCTTGAGCAATGAATATATGCCTATATAAATGAAATAAGTGAAATGATATTAAGAATGGAAAAAAAAATATTAGACATACCAAGAGAATATCCTTTAACAAAACCTGGTCTCCAACCAAATCCAATCATGATACCACCCAACAAATTCATATTCCTTATAGGTAATTGAACCAAAGCCATTTGATAAAGAGTTATGATAAGATCCAATAGTTGATTAAAAGATTCATCTTTACCACCATCAAATGAATGAACTTCCAAAATGATTTGAGCCTTATAAGTATTACTGTTAGAATTTGGTTTGAGAGGTGGAGAGGAGGAGCGCTATGGGCACTATGCATCGTTAAGAGGGGGAAGAGTGGATATTGCATAAGGGGGTTATATGGGGGCAAGCTCTGTGGAGTGCTCCTCATTGGACAACTTGTTTAGTAATCCAATTACTCTCTTGTCTCACTGCTTAGTTAGCATAGTCAGTCCCCTCTACCCCTCACTGTTGGTAACCCCAACATAGTCAGTCTAGTTAGTCTCACTGTTGTAACTCAACATAGTCAGTCCCGTTTAAGGCTAGCATCAGCGCTAGTGGTAGTCCGCCTTCTTAGGTCTTAACAGTCACTGATAACTGCAAAAACTCAATCATCTGCAAATTTGTTTAGATATTTGAAATCTTCTGGTAATTTTTTTGGATATTGATTTTTTTTATCTACTTTAGTTTTATGAAAAAAATGTTTGGGATATGACAAAAATAACTTTCACAGAGAATTTTTTTTTCAGATATCTTTTCTTCTGATGAGACTGATTATCTTTAATTTTTTTTTGATGATTTAGATGATGAATTTTTTTTTCAGATATCTTTTATCCGATGAGACTGATTATCTTTAATTTTTTTGGATGATTTAGAAGAAGAATTTTTTTTTTCAAATATCTTTTATTCTGAGGAGACTGATTATCATTAATTTTTTTTGATGTTTTAGAAGATGATTGTATTGAATTTGATTTTGAAGAAGATGATAGAGATGATAAAGATGAAGATGATAAAGAGGATAAGGATGAAGATGATAGAGAAGTAAAGGGTGAATCTGAAGAAGAAGACATTTTTTTGATCTGAAAAAAATTTAAATGTCAAAAAAAAATACAACACATATTTTTTAAAAAAAAACTCATGTAATAATATTTTTTAAAATAAAATTCAAAGCAATATCCTTTTAAAAAAAATAAATTTTTTTTTTAAAACAAAAAAAATTTTTTAAAATTTTCAGTAAAAATTATTACAAAAAAAAATACAAAAGAAAACCTTAAGTTTGGTTATAAAAAACCTTCACAGAAAATCCTGTCAAAATAATAAAAATAAAAAATAAAAAAAAAAATCTGTAAAAGAAAAATCAGAACAAATAAAATTAAAAAAAATTAATTCAGTAAAATTATTTGTAAGAAAAATTAAAAATTAATATCTAAACCTTTTTTGTTTTGTAATTTACAGGGAAAGACCTTAACAGAATGTAATAGTTTTTTTTTATAAAATTCTGCCAAAAAAAAAAAAAATTACATTTTAGTATGTTTTTTAAAAAATAGGTAACCCCTCTTTAACTCCTATAACAGTCCCCTTTCCCCCCCTTTCTTTCTCTGAAATCACCTCTAAAATCCCTCCCTCCTTGCCTCAAAACCACCCTCAAATCCCCTCCTTGCCTGTCTCAAAATCCCCCTGAATCTCCCTCCTTAATTGCCACAAATCCCCCCAAAATCCCCCCTCACCCCTCTTTAAATGTTCCAAACCCCCCTTTCCACCCCTCTTTAGCCGCTTAAAACCCCCCCTTCCACTCAACTTAAGCTTTCTCTAGCCCCTCCTCCTCCTTAAAAAACGATTGTTAGCAATTGTTTGTTAAGAAGGAGGGGGGGTAGAGGTGGCTAAAGGGGAGTGGAAGGGGGGGAGGGGACCTGAAAGGGGGGAAGGGGGCTTTTGAGACGGGTAAAGAGAGGAGAAGGGGGGAGAGTTGAGGCACCTAAAGAGAGGGTAAGGGGGGGTGATGAGGCGCCTAAAGAGAGGGGAAGGGGGGGTGATGAGGCGCCTAAAGAGAGGGGAAGGGGGGGTCATGAGGCACCTAAAGAGGGGGGAAAGGGGGGATTTGGGACAGGCAAGGAGGGTGAAATAAGGGGGACTTGAGGAAGGTAAAGAGAGGGGAGAAGGAGTGACTTGAGGCAGGTAAAGATAGAGGAAAAGGGGTGAAATGAGGCAGCTAAAGAGGGTGAAGGAGAGAAAAAAAAAGAAAAAAAAAGAGAAAAAAGAGAAAAAAAAAGTTAGTCTAACCTTGAAAATAAAAAAAAGGACTTACAAAAAAAAAAACAAAAAAAAAAACAAAAAAAAACAAAAACAAAAACAAGAAAAAAGAAAAAAAAGACTTACCTGGTGAGATGAGTTGAGAAAATAAAAGTAATGAAAATATTTTAGTGATGTTTGAGGAGAGGATGAAAAGGATATGAGTGATGAATGAAAAAAAAAATCACTGACAAAATTTGCGATTTCATGTTGAGCTGGTGAAAGAAAACCGATGAGCCATCCAAAAAAAAGATATTCACCATAATTTCCAAAAAAAATATGAATATGCAACAAACCAAAATACCAAACCAAGTGAATGAAGTACACAAAGAGGACATTTGGAGAGTAAAAAAAATAATTTAAAAGGGTGGTGAAGAGAAATGTTGAAGAGTAATAGGCATAATGACAGAGCGTATGCTGGTTGAATGAATGTTTTGTGATTCAAGGGAGGGGAGAGCTGGTGCTGGTTCTGGATCCTCTTCTTCATAAAGATCATTCCACTAATCCTTTAAATCAGCTAGGATATTGTGGAGTATAATGCAAGTCATGATAAAACGATTTGCAGTTTTGATCTCCAATTTTTTTTGAAATTGGATTCTGAGCTCTTAAAGACTAGAAAATTGTCCCTTTAAAATACCTATAGCATGTTCAATTCATACTCTTGATTGGGCAAGGTGATAATTAAATTTAGTTTTGGGGTCATTTTCTAAGGTTGCAGCACGGAAAGCAGGTATAATGTACTTCCCATTTTCATATGCTGAGTCTTCAAGGAGGTACTGAGATTTGTCAAAGTATGAGTCAGGGGTTTGAGAAATCCTCATTCTTTGGAAGACGGAAGAGTCATGACATGAGCCAGGGCAGACACTATGAAAAGCAATAAATTTTTTATTGACATCACATACAAGTTGAATGACAATAGAGTATCTAGAAAGAAGATAAAAAGTTAGATTGTGAAAGATGAGAACTTGGAGGAGATTTTGAAGAAACCTTTTTTTGCGATCAAAATAATGGTTTCCATCATGAGCAGGCTTTTGACTCAAAGGGATGGTTGTGCCATCAACAAAACCTATACAGCCAGGGAAACCTTCAGCTTGCATTACTTGAGAGGATTCAAGTCGCTGTTCTGGAGTTGGCCAAGCAAGAGTTTGAGACTTGAGGGAAAGGATAGCAATCATACAGCGCTTGGTGTATAATATCACGGTACCATATCCTATGTTAAAGAGATTATCAAACGTCTTACAGCAGCACCATTTCCATTTGAGCCAAAGCAACATAGTGCAACAGCAAGTTGGATGGCAGGATTCTTCTGTTTGTTATGAGAATTGTTATGAAAGATAGGATGATCGGAGATGAGTTGATAAAGTTTGAAGAAAGAATAGGGAGAAGTTCTAAAACGTTGGGTGAAGTTTAAATGAGGAATGTTGAGAAATGGAGGCCAGATCATATCAGGGATCATGATAAAGATTTGGCGCCCTGGTGATGATGTAACACTTTTTGGAAAGAAAACACAAATAAGCTAAAGCATCTTCCAAATCAGAGTCAGATTTATAGTAAAGAACTAAAAGAAAAGTAATAGCATTCATTGTTGAGTGAAGTAGCTTCCTAGTAGAGAGGTGTTTCATTGTTGCCGGTGGAAAGGTTATGTGATGAGGGAAGTGGGAATTCACCACCAAATGTGCAGTTGGGGTGTGTAGATAGAAAAAGAAACTTAAGTGTTCGCCACAAAAATTAAGTAGCATAGAGTGAGGAAAGACTTAAGGATGGCATCAGCGATTATGAGTCATGTGACTTTCTTGCAAATCCATCATGGATGAGATGAGTTTGGGATCAGGAATTATGAATGGAAATCGGTGTATAAGAGGCGGGATAATGCATTATCGTGGATTCCTTATCCACTAGCCCCAGGGCTAGTGGATAAGAATCTTCCGCAATTAATAATGTCTGATCCCAGAAAAAAAAATTCCTGATCCCTAATTGCGGATCCCTGAACATTGATACCCCCTATTAGAATGAGCTAATTTTTCTCTACATTTTATGTCCCAATGTTGTTATAGCCTAATTATGTGTTTTAAAGGTTTTAGTAGTTGTAGTAGATTTAAGTATTTTGGGTATTTCTGGAGGTTTTTGGTGTTTTTCTGGCCTCAGGGTGGTCTGGCTGCCTCAGGCGGGCCTTCCAACGTTGGGCAGACCGCCCGCCTTGGTGCTAGAAGGCTGGGAAGCATTTCTAGAGGGGTTTTATGCAATTTGGTGCTCAAGAATTCCAAATTCGTTGGTGTGCATGAGCTTTTAGATAGTGGTCTGTTTGTAAATAGTGAATAAGACAGTTTGGGGAAACTTTAATTATAATACAACCATCCAGAGGTGATATCATTGTTCCTCACTCAGTTTTCACTGTTTCTTGGCCAAAATTGGCTGTGTTTGTTGCAAGGTGAGTTCTTCATTTAACTTAACTTGGAAACTGGTTTCTCTGGTATAGTCTTGCAAGCTATATCAAGTATTATTGCTGTCTCTGGTGTGGATTTGAAACCTACATCAAATATCATTACTTTCTCTGGTGTGTAAAGTGGTCTACATTTCAGTTCTTAGGCTTGGTAGTCTGTCTGTAGAATACTTTCTTGGCTGATTAGGCAGTCAAGTGTGTTGGAAAAGAGGCTTTAGCAAACAGGAACCAATTTACTGTAGCAGGTAAATCTCACTTTTTTTTTCTAAAGGGACAGGGGATTTTATCTCAGGGTTTTCTCCAACTCCCTTTGTCAAGGCCTATAGCTAGTACTATAGGATTGTCTACAACATCTTGCAACAATTATTTTTGTTTGTGGGGGGGCTACAACTAATAAACCCCACTTAAAGCCCCAATAGACATCTTCAAACCAATGTTTTTGTTGGTGGGGGGGCTACAACTAATAAAACCCACTTAAAACCTCATAAAGCCCTTAAGAAAGCACATTTTTTCTGATAAATTAAATCGTAAACAGTTCACATTATTAAATCTGAAAGTTCTGAAAATAGAAATTTATGAAAACTGTAATTTAAAAGATGAATCTTCTTCCCCAACAACAAAGGGCTATTTAGATTACTCATTATCTATATTTCCCCCATATTTTTAACCTTTTTTTACTCTGCTATTTTTTGGCTTTGGTCTTTAAATTTGTTACTTTTTTATTTTGGTGCTTATTTTTTTCTTTTTTTATACCTTTTTTTAGTTCTCTCCCAGTCAGGAAGAACCTGGCTGGGGGAGAACCAATCTTGCTGCTCCTTGCAGTGACCTCAGTTGTTAAAGGTGAGTGGCACACTTTTTTTAACTTTTTTTATTTTATTTTACTTTAATTTTTTTTCTTCTCTCCCAGCCAGGAAGAACCTGGCTGGGAGAGAACCAAAGTTGGTGCTTGTTGCAGCAACTTTTATTCTTAAAGGTGAGTGCCAAACTTTTTTTAAATTATTTTAATTTAATTTTTTCTTCTCTACCAGCCAGGAAAAACCTGGCTGGGAAAGAACTTAAGTTGCTGTTTGTTGCAGAAACCTCAGTTGTTAAAGGTGAGTCACACACTATTTCTATCCATCTTTTTCTATTTTCTATTTTTTATTTTTATTTTTTTTTACTTCTCTCCCAGCCAGGAATATCCTTCCTGGGAGAGAACCAAACTAGCTGCTTGTTGCAGCAACCTTGGTTGTTAAAGGTGAGTGACGCTATGGATATCAATTTAGATGTTTTGAAAACTGATTTAAATTGATAAGCTTTACTTGGTTTAACTTAGTTTAAATTTAAATTTAAATTTTTTTAATGGTTGTAATTTTGTTTACTCTGTTTTTTTTGGGTTGATTGTTGGTTGGATGATTGGGTGTTTGTGATGGTAGGCATGCAAAAAATTAGCATAAGACTGAAATTGGTCATCTGAGACAAGATGTTTTACATACTAAGCATTTTTATGTGAGATATCATCATCATTATACCTGCTGTTCAATTGCAAAGACTATGTGTTATTTTTTCTATTTTGCTGATATGATATTTCTATGGATTAATGGATTATTGACCTAGTAGCATGAATTTTGAATTGGGTTTTTAGGTTAAGTTGATCAAGTGATTAATCAGTTTATTATATAATTTATGGAATAGTTTATTAAAAACTTGTTGTGATTTTTATGTGTATATATCTACCAGTTTAGGGAATACTAGTTTTTCAGAGTGGCTTTATCTTTCTTCTAGAGTAGGAGGGGTATGTTTTGGGGGTTCTCTGTTTTTTTCCGGATTTGCATGGATGTTTTTTGGTTCCTTAAGTTGTTTCAGTAGGCTGAATATCTATCATTATCTCTCTCTATATGTATATGTCTTTTCTAGTAATATCTAAATTTTTTTTTGTATGTATTTTGTAGTGTAGTGCAGTGTATTGTATTGTTGTATATACTTGGGATGGTGGTTTTTTTATTATTTGTTATTTTTTGAAAAAGTTAAATCAAGTTTTTAAAATAAAAGTAGCAAAAAATAGAGGCAAAATATTTTTGATTTTTTGAAGTAGTCATGGGGTGTGAAAGCTTTATCAACTATGATCATTTAGACAAAGATTCTTAAGTTTTTCTCTTTGTGTCTTGAGAGAAGAAAAAAAAATTAAAATAAAATAAAATAAGAGAATATAAAAAAAGCTCAAAACTCACCTTTAACTACCAAGGTTTCTGCAACAACAGCTAATTCATTTCTCTCCCAGCCAGGATGAACCTGGCTGGGAGAAAATTTAAAAAAAAAGATGGATAGAAAAAGAACTCAACTCACCTTAAACAACTGAGGTTGCTGCAACAAGCAGTGACTTTGGTTCTCACCCAGCCAGGAAGAACCTGGATGGGTGTCAGGCTGAGGTCAAGTACAGAGACGTGAACTAGCTTGAATGGTCAGTTTTCTAGAAGATTTTAATGGTCCTATATGAATACTGTAGTACAAATCCAATAAGTATTAAAATGTAACTCAATATAAGGGTCTCAGTAATTTTAATCTCACTAATTATATATGGTTTACAATCTCATAGTTGGTAGAAAAATAGATTTAATAAATTCAGATACTATTCAAAGACTTTATAAGTACTATTGATATGTATTGTAATTGTATTGGTTATATGTTTAATTGTAATGATAAAGAATGTTGAAAACAAGACCGAAAACCCCCTTCATTTATACACAATTACTTCCCCAATGACCCCCTTGATTTACCAGCTCTATATCCAGTTAATGACACCTCATTTCAGCTAATAGACATTTCCATAAATAAAAAAGAGTGACCAGTAACATAATTAGAATGATATCACCCGCCAAAATCCTGTAGTAATAGGGATAATCCATCAAAAATAAAGAATAAGCAAAAAAGAGAGTATATGTGTATTATACATTGAAATAAAAGACTGAAAAGGGAAAATTAAGAATAATTATTACTTAATAGTAAAGGGGATTAACAGTAGAATTTTTGGGGCTAATCATGTCATTATACTACGTGAAATCTGCATTCAAAAATAACCAAAATTGACTGAGAAACCACCTAATAACCCAAAAAAGGGCGTGAGATGTGGGGTTGGCAGGTGCTTGAATGGGTGAATCCTTGACTAATTTAGGCAAATTTAAGCTTTGTAGTGAATTAAAGCGCCAATATTGAGGTTATTAATGAAATTAGTGCATATAAAGAGGGTCAATGCATTTATAATTAAGCTAGGACACTAAATAAGCACCTGTTGCCTATTTTAGTGTGTTTCCCCACAGTGGGCATAGAATGTGGGGTAATTATAGTGTGAAAAAGCTAACTTTGCCAAAAATGAAGCTATTCACATGGGAAAAATGCAGGCAGTATGTGGCCAGTACACAGAAGCCATTTCTGGCATAAAAACACCAAATTTGAAAAGTGTTATTTTTATGCATTTGAGTAGCCAAATCAATATTCCTAATTAAGAAAAATTGATCTGTCAAAGCATATTTTTAATATTCTTAAATTTATAGTGCATATAATCAACTTTTAAGTGATTTAAAGCGCATTTCTGGTTTTTTACATAAACCAATGAAAACAACAGCTTTAAGTGTACTTAAAAATTATGTAGCCTTATATTTAAGGTTCTTAAGATTACCCTAAAATATTCTAACTTAATATTAAGTACATAAGACTTATAAAAAGTGGATATATGTGTGTATATAAGGTGTTATAATGGCATATTTTGTATATTATCATAAATTCACTTATGTATACTATTTGTGTACTCTAATTTATTGCTCCCATGTATAGTCCATGTGTTTAAAATAACATATAAGTAATTTTTACTCAGTCCTGGGGATATCCATGCTGACAATGGGAGAGAAGAAAAAAACAAATTTTAAAAAAGTGCCTGACTCACCTTTAACAACCAAGGTTGCTTCAACAAGAAGAGACTTCAGTTCTCTCCCAGCCAGGAAGAGCCTGGCTGGGAGAGAAGTAAAAATAAATAAAAAATAAAAAAATAAAAAAAGATGGATAAAAAAAGTGCACAACTCACCTTTAACAACCAAGGTTGCTGCAATGAGCAGTAACTTTGATTCTCTCCCAGCCAGGTTCTTCCTGACTGGAAGAGAAAAAAAAAATTAAAATCAATACAGTAAGTTAAAAAAAGCACACAACTCACCTTTAAAAAAAGTTGCTGCAACAAGAAGCAACTTTTGTTCTCTCCAAGACAGGCTCTTCCCAGCTGGGAGAGAAAATAAATTAAAAAAAAAAAAATTAAAATAAGTTAAAAAAAGTGTGCCACTCATTTTTAACAACTGAGGTCACTGCAAGAAGAAAAAACATTGGTTCACTCCCAGCCAAAGACAATATTCCATAATGTTTTTGACACTCATTGGATATTAATTTCTAATAAAATCAACCCCATACGGTTTACTAGCATGATATCTACTTTACACTCATGTCTTGTGGTTTTATTTTTTACTCATAGACTCACTCACAATTTTCACACTGATCAACAATAAGATTAAGATGAGTTTTTCAAACAATTATATTTAACGATTGGCTGTAAGAACCATGATTCAATACCTCTCAATTTTTCATCTTCAACCTTTTTTACTTTATGTAGTGTTAATTTTAAACAATAAATATGAAGGAACTTAATTGTTCTTCCATAGCTAAGTAACTGAGCTTCTTAATATCTTTGCTTCCAAACGTTGTGCTCTACTCTTTTCACAAAAATCCTTAGCTAAAGAAATATTATACCATAAAATGGAAAAATCATTTAATTTGATATAAGGGTATTACATTATGATATATATTGTAGTTAAAATAAAAAAAAGAAACTGAACATTTTGACCAGAAAGTTGAGATAAGAAATTTTTCTGTAGGGCACACTAAATGTAAATCATTGATAGCATTGATCAGGTTACCATTACAATGGTCAACTAACTTTTGTCTTTCTATTTCTTGTTCAATGAGTACTGGATTCTCAAAATGCATAATATTGTAAAGTAATTTAAAATAAAACAAAAAACACATGAGAATATTAGGAGATGGGAAAATAAAAGAGGGAGAAAACGATTATACTAGTTAGCTTTAATGTATAAATAATTATGAACAAATGAATTATAAAATAAATAAAAAAACTAGTCATTAAAAATTTTCATTAAGCATCTAATTTCCTCAACAGATTTAATAGCTTTAGCACATTCTATCAAGAAAACTTTCTTTTTTGAACAATCTTGAAGTTGATACTTGAGTTTCATCTGATTCAATAGGAAATTTTACTTGAGTGCCTTCTCCTCTTTCTTTTTCTCAAACTTCTTCTCCTCCAAGTCTTGTGCCCAATCATCTCTGCATAAAGAGAGCTTGTATTGTTGCTTTTGAAAGTTAAGAGTATATGTTTCAACTTCATTTTTACCTAGAGTGAAAAGGAATATTATTAAAATAAAATAAAAGCTCACTTAATTATTAAACAGTATGCTATCACTTACCAGATTCACATCTCTTCAAAAAATTATCAATGGAAGAAAAAGGGGTTTGGGAAAATTTATCTCTGTTTTGTTTTCTTTGACAGTTGAAATTCACAGTAGTTGATTGTCAGCCAGGCTGTCCCAGGAGCCCAGTAAATAAACATAAAATTTATTGGAATTAAACAAAGACATAATAATTGTAGAGTATGCATTTAACATTAATATTATATTACATAATAAATTTATATTAATATTATATTTATATAAATATAGGAAATATTATTTTAATTTAATTATAAGATAATTTAAAAGCATTTAATTATATTCCATAACAAAGGGCACATTGTTTATTTAATAATTATAAATTAATTAAAAACTTATAAGATAATTATATTCAAGTGTTTATCTTATATTGTAATTACTTTAATTAAATTTAATTATTAAAATATACTTTTTCATATATTATTATCCATAATTATTGCCGCTGTTTTTTGGACCCTTAATTGTGTCAATAAAAAATTAAATAAACTATAATACTTATTTTATAAAATAGTATTATAATTCTCAACTTAATTTAGTAATAAATTAATTACTTGTTTCATTTAAATCAATTATTTAATTACATAGTTGGAACAATTAATTAATTTCTTTATACTAAATTAAAATTGATTACATATTTTGTTGCGTCAAAATATTTTTTCTTGTTTCAATTAAAAACCCTTAAAGCAGACTGTACCATCTGTTTTGAATTATTTTTCTCATAGCTCCTATGTCTCAGTCTTGTTTAGTTATTCACTATTTTTACTTACTGATTTGGGAATTAGTTGTGGGGAAATTTGGTTCTTATTTGGGGTCTTAATTATCTGTTTCATATTTTTCTCTAAATTGTTATGTTTCACTTATTCTTTTATTTTCTTGTTTCATCTTATTATGATTCTTGTATTTACAAATGTAGTGGCGCTTCAGAGGACCCATTGCCTATAAAAAGGCCTTGGATAATCCCCTGTAGCCTCATCACTTACTATACAAACCAAATCTGAACAAACTGTCAATATAATACGTTTTATTATAATTTTTATTAGCATTAAAATTCTAATTTAAATTCTATATAACTATTTACAGGTTGCTTTAAGTCTGATAGTAATTATAGTGTTTTCCGCGCAGAACACTTACTTTAAATAATATTGTCATTAAATAAAACCTCATTTTGTGTCATCCCTCAAGTAACTCGTCGTTGCCTCTCTTTAAATAAATTATTACTTTATTTCTTTTATTTTCTATAAACCTTTCTTGCCTATTTTCCTTTCCTCCTCTTTTCCTTCTCCCTTTCTTACCTTCTTCTAGACAAATGGCCGACAAGTAGGAGCCTTTCCAAACAACGACGACAATCGATACTTTCAACAAACAACATAGCTCACGGACCACCCAGCAAAAAAGAAACTTTTGCCGCAACCGTCTTTTGAACTTGGGTTCGATCTATTAGGTTTATATTAAATTAATTCATCTATTATTTTGAAGTAATCTTCCGATCACTATAGTAAGTTAACCTTTGCACCTCTCACTCATATTACTATATTTTTACTGCAATAACAGTGATTGTGGCTTAATTGCTGATTCACTGAGTGTAAGTGTTCATTTATTATATATATATATATATATTTCCTAGTTGACCATTATAGAGTGTTAAATTCGTCTTAGTCCTAGAAGAAATTAACATTATTATTAATAAAATTGAATTATTAAATTAATTTTTTATTATTATTAATTTTTGTTTAATTTTGGTTGACTTAAATAGTACTTTGTACTTAGTCCCATATATTGCCATATTTAATTTTGGTAATTTAATTAATTGGTTGAAAATAACTTAATTGTTTATTCCCAATTTTACTTTGCAGTCCATTTTATTAATTATCTTTTATAAATATTACTTTATATTAAAAATTTTTTTTTTATAATTTAATTAATAAAATTTTTTTTATATATTTGGAGCAAATTATTAACTGAATTTTATTAATTTTTTTTAGGAATTAATTAATCTTCCCACTATTATGTCCAACAATTTGGCTGAGAAAATGGATAACACGCAAGTGGATGAAATTGAAATTGATTATGATGCTGATACTGTGAGTTCTTCTAAAGTTGAACATAAAAAATCTTATGCTAACAAGAAAAATTCACATAATTCAGGATGTGGAAATGACAGGAGAAGTAAACAAATCAAACCCCCTTCCCCCATCACAACAGAAGGAAGTAAAACCTCCAGTACCTCAGGAAGGTCTTCCAAAAGGATTCAAAATAAAAAAGCTTCCTCTGCCCCAACAAATCAGCAATCTGTCCAGTCACATCAAAGAACTGAAGACAGAAAACATGAAATACAAGGCAAAAGTAGACACCTTGTGGGATCAAGTTCAGGAACTCAGGAACCAAAATCAAGCCCAGGCCCCTCCTCAGTTGCCTCCCAATCAGCCTCAGTTTCAGGCTCAACCTTCTTAGCCCCCCAGCTCCTCCATCCAAAATCAAAGTATTATGGAAGTAGAGCAATGGAAATGGGATTATCTAATGAGTCACTACCAGAAGAATGTGCAAAATCCTCCTCATCATCAGCCTGGCCCATCCATGACACCCAATTTCCATCCTCCTCCTCATATCTACCAACAAGGCAGGAGAAAGAAGGCCCAAGCACAATCCCAAACTCAGTCTCAGGGGAAGTTTCCTCCTCTGCCATGGTAAGTAATTTGGTTGATAGTCACTTGGGAATGTTTTTTAATAAGAATTCTTCTGCAGGTAATATTATTGAGAATGGTGAAAGAACAGTTAAACCTGTTAAAAGACAGCTTCCTGTGACTAGTAGCCCTATTAATGTAATTAGCAAATTGTCACTTGATGAACCTTTACATTTAACTTCTACTTCTTTAATTAATCCTTCTCTTGCAATTAAGAATGATTCTGTTTCACCTGAAGTCTATAACTTAATTGAGAAAACTTCTGAAGAAATATTGAAAGATACCCTTGATTTTAATGTTGTGAAAGACAAACATTTGAGAGATGTGTTAATCCATGAGAATGATAGATTAAATAATTTGCACTTGCAATGTAAAGTAAGTTCTTCTGTACAGGACACAGCTTATTTTAAAATCAAAGAAACCTTGAATATTGTTCTTAGCCAACAAAAACAAATAAGGAGTGACCATAGAGCTATCACAGATAAAAATATCAATCTACATAAGACCTTGAGTGAGTTGAAACCCCTTATTGAAGAAAATTATTCATTAAAAAGTGAAATAAAATCTCTACAAAATGAGTTTAAAAAGCCAAAGAATAATTTCCATGCACTAAGTGCCAAACACACAGTTTCTGAGGACAGAAATGTTCTATCTCTAGCAAAAGTAAATGACCAGATGTCTGAAATTCCAAGGATAAGAAACTATGTGTCTGACCTGCAGGAAAAATTATCAACCTTAACCATCAATAATGGTATGAATGAGAATGCTGTCCATAAGCTGCATAAAAATTAAGAAAAAGAACCTGAGCAGAGTTCCTCCTTTCTTCCTTATATTTCAACCATTAAACAAACTGACAATGAGTCTGTAAAATCTTTTGTTACTAGCAAAAGATCTTGTGATGGTCATGCACCAGCTGTTTCTGTAAATAACAAAATTTCTGAACACCTGGCTAAACTCCAGGAATTATTAATGATGAATAATTCAAACCAAAAAATGAACCATCCCAGTAGTCAGAAAAGTTGGCCTAAGTTGGACCAATATCTTACCTTTGATGGTGATTCTTCTTCTGATTGGCAACACTTTATCCAAAGAATTGATAATTTAAAGAGTTCTTATAAACTACCTGATGAGGAAATTGTTTCTAAGCTAATTTCTTTTATTTTCCAATGTAGCCTTGATGTGGTATGAATCTGTCCTTTTAGATAACAATCATTATACATGGAATGATTGGAAATCCTTGATTCAGAATCAGTTTGGTGGTTCAAAATTCAGGTTAGCTCAGCAAAGACTGTATGAGAATACTAGATATGTATCCTCCTCTGTTGAAAAGCCCATTGTTTTTCTTATGAAAGTAACAAAAATCCTAAGAGCAATTGATCCAAAGATGGATTATGATATTTGGAGAGATAAAATCTTGTATAAATTACCAAATTCTCTTAGAGATTTGATTGTGGCTAGAACTGAGCATTTAAGGGAAAATTCTTCTTTCATTAATATCTGTAATGAGGTACTACTCAACCATAGATATGAACCAGAGAATTACCTTGGTAAATCTTATAATGATCAGAATAAACCTTCTACAAAGCTCCCAGAAAAATCTGGTAAACCCTCTGCCCCAGTTGCACCTAAAAAATATGCAACAAATACTTGTTATGGATGTAACAAACCATGGCAAAAGGGTCATGTTTGTGACAAGAAAATTCATCTTGTTGAACAAAATGAAGAAACTGATGAAGCTGAAATTGATTTCAATAATTCTTCTAGTGATTTTGAAAGTAATATCTCCTATGACAATTACTCTGTTAAAGATGTTTTAATTTTAGAACAGGATGTCCATTATTTAGATAATATATCTGAAGAATGTGTATTGTATTTATCTTCAGTGGAAAATGCTGAAATAATTAAAGATATTACTAACAATTATGTAGCCATATCCCCCTTGAAAGCACCTGTTATCATTAATGGTAAAAACGTTGATGTAGTTCTTGAATCTGGTGCTGGAGGAAGTATAGTCTCTGAAAAGGCTTTAGCTTCATTAGATAAAGATTATTTGAGTAAATTATTACCTATAACTTCTGAAAAATGGAGAGGGTATGGTTCTACCTTAATTCCTATTGGCAAATACAAAACCTCTGTATTCTTCAAATATAATAGTGGTTTTCTCAGAGCTATTTGTGAATTTTTTGTCATGCAAAATGATAATTTAAGCAATTGGTTTATTATGGGTAATGATATTTTAACCATGTTTGGTGTGAAATTGGACCCAGCAAATAATTGCTTCACCTTGGGATTGAATGGAAAAAGTAAATTCAAAATTTCCTCCTCTAGAAAACCTTCTGGGCATCTGTTAAAGTCTTGTAACTCACTAATCCAGTGTAAAGGCAGAACAACAATTGAAATGGATGATTTATTAAATGAAATAAATACTGCTTCTTTTGGTGATCAGTTAACTAGTGAACAAAAGGATTCTATTATTGCCTCAATTACCTCTTTCCCTATGGCTTTTGCTCATGATTCTCATGTCTTAGGAATTTTTCAGGAAGAAATGAAAATTACCTTATCCTGTAACTTGAGTGATATCCCTCCTAGTCTTAAGAAAAAACCATATCCTGCTTCTCCAACAAAAAGAAAAGATATTGAAGATAATATTGCCACATTATTAAAAATGAATATCATTGAGAAAGTGGATGTCACCCCCAAATATTGTTTCATCTCCCCAGTCTTAATTTCTTATGAAAAAGATAAATCTAGATTATGTGGTGATTACAGAGCATTGAACACTTATACTGTTGATGATATTTATCCTTTACCCAGGATTAATTCAATACATGCTACCTTGCAAGGTGTAAAATTTATTAGTTGTCTGGATGGTAATAAAGGATATCAACAAGTTCCAGTTGAGAAAAATTCTCTAAACTTTTTGCTTATTGCTACTCATATGGGAATATATAAGTATGTTAGGATGCCATTTGGCCCTAAAAATGCTCCTTCAGTTTTTCAAAAAGTCATGGATAACACTTTCCATCAAGAAATAATTGAAGGATGGCTCATGGTTTATATTGATGACATTATAATTTTTTCTAAAACTTTTGATGAAAATATAATTCACTTTAATAGAGTTTTCCAAAAAATGGATGAAATCAATATGACCTTGTCCTTAAAAAAGTGTAAATTTGGTTTTCAATCCTTGAAAGTCCTTGGCCATGTTGTGTCAGCCAGAAAAGATGTTGCCTTTCTCTGGAATAATGACTGTCAAAAAGCTTTTGATACATTAAAAAGTTGCTTAATGACAGCCCCTATATTGGCTCTTCCAGATTTCAACAAACCATTTGTCCTATAAAAAGATGCTAGCTTTGTTGGTCTGGTTTCTGCCCTTCACCAGAAACAAATTATAAATTGTAAATCCTCAGAGGTTGTAATTTGTTATATTTCAAGAACCTTGAGAAATAGTGAATTGAAATATGGTGCCACTCAATTAGAGTGCTTAGCAGTTGTTTGGGCTCTTGAGAAGCTTCATTACTATCTAGATGACCAAAAGTTTGAATTGGTAACTGACTGTAGTGCTGTGAAGTCCCTCTTAAACCTGAAAACACCTAATAGACATATGTTCAGGTGGCAACTTGCTGTTCAAGAATAAAGAGGATGGATGACAATTATCCATAGGGCTGGAAATGTTCACTCCAATGTTGATATGCTGTCCAGATTGCCTCTGCCAAATAATGACTCAAATCCTGCTTATGTACCTGAAGATGATAATGTTCATATCCATGGTATATTTATAGTTCATATGGAAGAGGAGTTATTACAATTAATACTGGATTCATACAATAAGGATTCTGATTTAAATAAATTGGTTACTATCCCAGATGATCCTAAGAATGCTTCAATTCAAGCATTGATAAAAACTCTTCCTGAAAAGTATCAAAATGCTTTGAGTAAAGGAAAGTTTTCTATTGAAGATGGTTATATATATTATCAAAGAAAGCTTACTAATGTAATTGTAATTCCTCCTTCTATGAAAGAAACTATCCTCAAAATTTTTCATGATGACATATTAGCTGGTCATTTTGATCTTGAAAAAACATTGATTAGAATCAAAAACACTGCATGGTGGGCTAATATGTCTGAAGACACAAAATTATATGTTGAATCTTGTGATTCCTGCCAAAAATCTAAAAGGTTGACAGGTAAAAGAGCAGGGTTATTACAACATATTGAAGCACCTGATGCACCTTGGCAAATAATTAACATGGATTCTGTCACAGGTCTTTCTGTTTCAGGTAAAGACAGCTATAACTATTGTTGGGTAATAGTAGATAGATTCACAAGAATGTGCAAATTTATTCCCACCCACAAAGATGTGTCCACAAAAGAATTAGCTTTCTTATGGTGGTCTTACATGTTTAATATTATTGGTTTTCCAAAAGCCATTATCTCTGATAGAGATCCAAAATTTACTTCTGAGTTTTGGACCTCTTTGATGGATATTTGTGGCTGTGAGTTAAAGTTGTCTACAGCTCACCATCCTCAGACTGATGGTCTAGCTGAGAGAATGATTCAAACTCTGAAAGATATGATTAGAAGGTATTGTGCCTTTGGTTTAGAATATAAAGACAATGACAGATTTACTCATGACTAAGTCACTCTATTGCCTGGTCTTGAATTTGCATATAATAGCACTGTTCATTCTGTCACTGAGAAAAAGCCTTTTGAGCTTTGGCTAGGTTATGTCCCAAAACTCCTGCTAAGATTCTTAATAATAAATTACCTAAATTGGAACTACACCTTGGTGTATAGTCTTTTATACAAATACAACAGCTATGCAGGAAACATGCTCAAAGCTGTATTGAAAAAGCATTTGAATATGAAAAGAAAAGATGGGATAAATCCCATAAAGAATACACATTTAACAAGGGTGATGAAGTGTTGATATCTACTGTACACTTCAGTTTAAAGGTTAACAGCAAATTAAAGATCCTTTTGTGGGTCCTTTTGTTGTGAAAAAAATGATTGGAGATAATGCAGTTGAAGTTGTGTTATACTCTCCATATGATAGAAAACATCCTGTTTTCCCCATTTCCCTGTTAATCCTTATACTTCCAACAGTGACTTATTTCCAAAAAGAAGAGGTAGACCTAAGAAAAACCCTCAGGAAGTCACAGAAACTGCAGAAATTGATAAAATTCTCAAAGATAGAATTATCACTTCTGAAAGAGGTACTGAGTATTTACTGAGATTTAAAAATAAGTCATCTGAATATGATGCATGGATACCTGGTAAAGAAATTTCAAACCTTCCTACTCTATTAAAAAAGTATAAAAAGAAAAAATCATAGCTCTTTTTTATTGTTTTTTTTGGAGTGAGGGAGTGTCAGCCAGGCTGTCCCAGGAGCCCAGTAAATAAACATATAATTTATTGGAATTAAATAAAGACATAATAATTGTAGAGTATGCATTTAACATTAATATTGTATTACATAATGAATTTATATTAATATTTTATTTATATAAAGAAAGGAAATATTATTTTAATTTAATTATAAGATAATTTAAAAGCATTTAATTATATTCCATAACAAAGGGCACATTGTTTATTTAATAATTATAAATTAATTAAAAACTTATAAGATAATTATATTCAAGTGTTTATCTTATATTGTAATTACTTTAATTAAATTTAATTATTAAAATATACTTTTTCATATATTATTATCCATAATTATTGCCGCTGTTTTTTGGACCCTTAATTGTGTCAATAAAAAATTAAATAAATTATAATACTTATTTTATAAAATAGTATTATAATTCTCAACTTAATTTAGTAATAAATTAATTACTTGTTTCATTTAAATTAATTATTATTTAATTACATAGTTGGAACAATTAATTAATTTCTTTATACTAAATTAAAATTGATTACATATTTTGTTGCGTCAAAATATTTTTTCTTGTTTCACTTAAAAACCCTTAAAGCAGACTGTACCATCTGTTTTGAATTATTTTTCTCATAGTTCCTATGTCTCAGTCTTGTTTAGTTACTCACTATTTTTACTTACTGATTTGGGAATTAGTTGTGGGGAAATTTGGTTCTTATTTGGGGTTTTAATTATCTGTTTCATATTTTTCTCTAAATTGTTATGTTTCACTTATTCTTTTATTTTCTTGTTTCATCTTATTATGATTCTTGTATTTACAGATGTAGTGGCGCTTCAGAAGACCCATTGCCTATAAAAAGGCCTTGGATAATCCCCTGTAGCCTCATCACTTACTATACAAACCAAATCTGAACAAACTGTCAATATAATACGTTTTATTATTATTTTTATTAGCATTAAAATTCTAATTTAAATTCTATATAACTATTTACAGGTTGCTTTAAGTCTGATAGTAATTATAGTGTTTTCCGCGCAGAACCCTTACTTTAAATAATATTGTCATTAAATAAAACCTCATTTTGTGTCATCCCTCAAGTAACTCGTCGTTGCCTCTCTTTAAATAAATTATTACTTTATTTCTTTTATTTTCTATAAACCTTTCTTGCCTATTTTCCTTTCCTCCTCTTTTCCTTCTCCCTTTCTTACCTTCTTCTAGACAACTGGCCAACATTGATGGTCTTTGATTTTTTTTTTGAAGTAAAATTTTCCTCTTCATCATCAATTCTAGCTTCAGACTTTCTTGATTGTGGCTCCTGGGTTTTCTCATTGGCTTTTTTAGAAATAAGGAAAAGAGAAGTAAATATAAAAAATTGTCTAGATACAAGAAGATAACTCACTGGAGTTAGAATGGGTTGGTTTATATTTCTTTAAGGTTCTATTGAAAAGATTTCTTGATTGGTGAGAGTCAAATTAGGGGAGGCTTGAGTAGAAGAAGAAGGAAAAAGTTTTCTTTTGACATCATGTTTGGAGATATCATCTTCTCCATCCAACATGTTTTCAGGATTAAAATCAGCTTTCTCTCCAAATATGGAATCCATATCTTTATAGTAAGGACATAACAAATCAAGTTTAATGTCTAAATATTTCATTCTCTTACTTAAATCAAGGTCATTAATACCAAAACCAGTGGATGATGAAAGCATCTTAGCCTTCTTGTATTTTCCTCAATAGGGTTTGAAGAATTCAGATATCTTGTTGGGAAAAAGATCAGTCCTTCCCTATGTCTTGTTTCTTAATTCATTGGCCATTAGAACATATCCATTGAATTTTGTCCAGGGGACCCTCCTACTTTAGTTGCATTCTCAGTACCAAAACAAGAGTCATAATTAGTTTAGTGTTTAGCCAGTTGATAAGTATGAGGTTATCATTCTTTTGTAGTTGAAAAGTCTTTGATTTATCAGCTGAGTACAGGAAAGAGGGAGTAGTGGGATTTGAAGAAAAGAGGAAGAAGGCTGCCTTTGAGAATATCTATGAAAACAAGGTATGTTGAGATATTTGAAGATGAAAAGGAGAAGATAAAAACTGATGAGATGGGGAGGGGTTGTGAAAGGATAGAATGAATAGAAAGGATGTGGTTAGAAACAATTGAGAATAAAAATGTTGGATAGAGGTGAAAATTGACACGTTATGGTAAGGTAAACTCTTACAGTCGCCTTTCTGTAAGCAGAATCCAGAGGAGATGTGTGGATTTAGCTGAAAACCCCGTCCTTCCAATAAAAAATAACAAAATGGGAATTCTAAATCACTAAGCTACCCAGTCTACTTGGATCTGATTGATAAAAATAATGAAACTCTGATATGTTTAACGCTTATTGAGATTTAAGTAAAAGTGGCTGTTGAGAAAGAAATACTGATAACAACAATTAAGGTGTACCAGTGAAAGATCTGTAAAGATTGACTTTTATGTTTTTATTATAATTTGAGTTTTTATGAGACAGCAATAATCAAGTCCCAGTGATGAAGACCTTTCTAAAGATACCCTGATTGAAGTGTGATTTAAATTTTTGAGTAGTATTTCTAAAATGTTATATATAAAATATAAAGTTATAAGGGTATTACAAATTTATTTAATTTGTTGAGTAATAAAAAATGAGACGGTGGTGGTTAAAGATTAAGCTGTATGTTGTGTCCCCCCCTTCAATTTTGAGTTTGAGAGGCGCTTAAGTATTCCTAGTCACGTGCCTAAGTTTTCCCCTCCAGAGCTCTCCCAGAGTCAATCCGGAGCCCGTACGGAGTCCAAACGGAGTCCGTCCGGACTTCCGGACTCAATTAGAACCTTAAAGACTATAATTAAAAATCTAGAAAAATTATACATGATAGAGCTACTTCCCCTTTATATTCCAAACTAATTTTCGTAGTCTGCGCAGCTCTAATTATCCCGTGAATATTCATCAAAGTTAAGTAATTTCTGAAAACGTAAATATTTCTATAAATCTTTAAAATTCTTTTAAAAATATAAGAAAAATAGTAAAAATTCTGGAAAAATTTCCAAAGGTTCTTGAGTGACTTGACTTGATACTTATAAAGTTTTCAGACCGTAAAATAAGTTTTCTCTGTAAAATAGGGGGTGTCAGTTCTGGCAAATCCGCACTTAAATAAGTGCGGATTTCCAAAACACACTAGCCCCAATACTGGTGGATTTCAAAATGAAATAAGTCACTTATTTCACTCAAATCCGCACTTTCTCAACCAAAAGTGCTGATTTCACCATCAAGTCCCATTTCACTGATTTGTCAGCATCATCCCATTCATACGCAGCACTCCGCAGAATAACACTTCATAACTCAAAACATCGTACATCACTTACATCTTCATATCATATCATATAAGAGTCATGCCTTCCTCACTTTCAAATCGTGATAAATTACATAAAGCAATGACTTTCATGGCGCTTGAACTGCTCTTGGACTCTGATTCCGATTCTGATCTAGAAGAAGATTTTGTCGTTTTATCAAAAATGGCCAGGAAACGTTACCTTCTTCCCAGAAAGCCTCAAGTACTTCATACCCCCAAGTACACCATCCAAACACTTCTTAACCTATCTAAACCCAGTTTTAGACAGCTGTTCAGGACTTCTCAGGAATGTTTCCTTAAATTGCTTGAGCTTATTCAGGATCATCCCATATTTCACAATAATTCTCAAAAAGAACAACGACATCCTTCAATTCAATTGGCCATCACACTATGTCGTTTGGGTTCAAATGGTAATGGAGCCGCTTTGAAACGTTTAGAAAATGTCTTTGATTTAGGGTATGGTTCAGTTAACACTTATACCAAACGATGTATCACTGCCATCAACTCCTTGGAATCATCCCCCTTTTCCCCCCTTTGGCTGCCTCATTCACCCCTCCTTGGCTCACTCTAACCTCCCTTTTCTCCCTCTTTGGTCTCATCTCTCCCTTTCTCCCCCTTCTTGGTCTCCTCATATCTTCCCCTCATTCCACTCCACCCCCCACCAAATCCCCCAAATCCTCCCTCCAAATCCCCACCAAACCCGCCTCTAACCCCCCCTCCAAACCCCCCTCCTATCCCCCTCAAAACTCCCCCAAATCCTCCCTCATATCCCTCCTACCTCCCCTTAACCTTCACTTAACGATTCGTTAACGAATCGTTAAGTTATTGAACGATTGCAGCTAATCGTTCATTAACACCATGCAATATGGGGGGCGGACTTGCTAGCAAGTCCGCCGAGAGGTTGAGAGGGGTGAAATGGGGATCAAAAGAGGATGGCATACAATGGGGCTGGGAGGATAGCGAAAGGCATGGGGAGGGAAGACAAGCATGTGTTGATAGAATTGAAAGGGATGGAGATTGGTGCAAACAGAGTGTGAAAATAGGAGGATGAACTCTGTTCTTCGGGCAAAGAACAGAGTTCACTTCCATTCACTTATATTTCTTTTTTCTCAACTCATCTCTCCAGGTAAGTCATTTTATTCTTTTTAAACAGAGTGTGAAAATAGGAGGATGAACTCTGTTCTTCGGGCGAAGAACAGAGTTCACTTCCATTCACTTATATTTCTTTTTTCTCAACTCATCTCTCCAGGTAAGTCATTTTATTCTTTTTAAACAGAGTGTGAAAATAGGAGGATGAACTCTGTTCTTTGGGCGAAGAACAGAGTTCACTTCCATTCACTTATATTTCTTTTTTCTAAACTCATCTCTCCAGGTAAGTCATTTTATTCTTTTTAAACAGAGTGTGAAAATAGGAGGATGAACTCTGTTCTTCGGGCGAAGAACAGAGTTCACTTCCATAAAATATTAGCTGAAACATAGTTTTCAATTCTGTAAAAACAGTTGTAAGTAATAGAAAAAGTCACTGATTTTTTTTATATGTAATCTGAAATTTTTTAATAAAATTATTGTATTTAAGAATTGCAATATTGTCAATCAATCTTTATTGATCAACTTAATTTAATAAAGTATTATTTAAATAAGTTGCTTCAAAAAATACTTTGCATTGAACCTAGTTTCTAGACTTGATCTGCATTTTGGCTTAAGGAATTGTCATTACTTTAAAAGTAGTATACTTGACATATCTTATTTATATATTAATTAATTTATGTAATTATATTGTATTTTGATGACTTTCACCCTTTACTTCAATAAAATGCAGGGGAGGGTATTGCCAATTTTTTAAATCTGACATGTGAAATTGATGACTTAGAAAAATTTGGTGGTACCCACCCCTTGTTTCAATAAAATGCAGGGGAGGGCATTGCCAATTTTTTAAATCTGACATGTGAAATTGATGACTTAGAAAAATTTAGATAAGCAAACTTATTGACTAGAAAGTAAAGATAGAAAATTTTTATTATACATTCAAATTTTTGTCAAAAATAACGTACTATATTCTTTTCCTTTTATAAGTCAGCATATAAGAAAATATTACCAAAATTAAATTAACTAGAAAAACAATTTATCAATTGAAAAGGTCAAGTAATTTTTTAATGTCCTCATAAGATTGGCCATTTTTAACACATTCCATAATGAAATCTTTTTTTTTAAAACTCTCTTGTTTTTCCAATTCACAAGTAGCCATTTCTCTTTGAAATTGACGGTCATTTACTCTTTCCATCTGCTCTACCTCAAATTTTTTTTCTTCCAAATCTAAGGCTTGCTGATCTTTCCTTAGCATATGATCAAACTTCATCTTCTCAAAGTCAAGGGCATTATTTGCAATAGTTGATTTCGCTGAGAAAATTAAATTGAAATAAATAAATAAATGAGTTAATGATTAAGATATATAGTAAACAAAACTTACTTATATCTTTTTTTTCAAAATAATCCTCAAGGGAGCCAAATGAGCTTGTTGAAGTATTACCACATTTTAATAGATGGTTCAAGTTCATTGAAGTTGAGGCTCGACGCTTTAGTTTGGAGTTTGAACAAGAGGCTTCAGGAAGTTCTTCTAAAGCAGCTTCTAAAGAGGTATTCACATTTCCAGAATTGAGATTATTTAATGGAGATTGAGTTTGAGTAGGAGGAGACTAGAAAGAAAGAGAAATTCAGAGAAGAATTGAAGAAAAAACAAAAAGTAAACATACATTTAAATTTTGGGCCTCTGAGGATTCAGATCTTCTGCGATATAATTGTTCTGCTTGATAGTTGGGATCATCTTCAGCTGAACTATGGTTAGAAGGTGGAGGGGATTGATCTTCTTCAAGTAAAGGTGTGTTGGGAGGATTATAGGAAGGTTTGGATCCAGAGGGTATATGCTTAGTAGTATCGTGTAGAAACCAAGGGTTTACATCAACTCGGGTGCCAAAAAGATTATCCATTTCCTCATAGAAAGGACACATGACATTGAGCTTTTCGGAAACAGTAGTAATTCCAATCTCCAAATCATCATCGTCAATACCAAAGCCAGTTTCATTTACAGCATGATGAGTCTTTTTATATTTTGAATGGTAACTCTTAAATCTCTCCTTCATTTGTTTAGGATTGATATCGATTCTCCCCCTTGTTTTCTTCCTTACTTCATTGGCCATCAACAAGTAGCCATTAACCTTTGAAGAAGGTGGACATCCAATACGAGTGGACTTTTCACATCCAAAACATGCTTCAAAATTTGATTTTATTTTAAGGAAGTTGATTATGATGAGATAATCATCCTTTTTAAGCTGACCTGAACCTGCCTTTGATTTTTCAGGTGTAGGGCTTGCTTTACGAGGAGACTTTTGTGACGAAGCAGATTTTTGAGTTACCTTTTGAGATTTGGAATGTCTGGGAGGCATTATGAAACTGGCACATAACAAGAAAAAAGATTAAAAAGTAGAAGAAATAAGTAAAAAAGAATGTAAACATGCCTGGTCATAATATTGAAAATGTCAGGAAGGGGTGTGTGCCGAGGATTGATGGGTAGGTAGCGAGGAAGGTCAGTGTGTCACATGTGACAGGGATGGGGTAAGAAAGGAAGGGATGTTTTGTGGCCAAAATGTGGTTGTGAAAAAAAATGGGAAAAAAGTGCTGATTTGAGGTCATAACTGACACCCTTTTTTGAAATAAGTGACTTTTTTGCAAAATTTAAGTGCTGATTTGTAAGTGCTGATTTGGTTTGAAATCCGCACTTAATTTAAGTGCAGATTTGCCAGAACTGACACCCCCTAATAAATTGATTTTGTGTAGGCATTTGTTTTTAACCAAATTTCTTTATATTTAAGACTCAAATAAATTTAATAAAACCCTTTTATAAAATAATAATGCCAATCTTGCATGCCGTAACAGCTCCATTTAGGTACTTAGGTGCCATACTAAACTTTAGGCTACCACATCCTCCCTCCAATTGAGAATGTCCCAATTCTTAAAACTTTGCATAAGTGGTCGAACACAATATTCATCTTTAACCTTCAACCACCATCTTCTTTAATCAACTATAAAATTCATCTTCATCAATTTGTCTTTCAAAGAACTTGTCGCTCCATGTGAACTCTGGGCTTGATACCAGGTACCTTGTTTAATGTCCAACCCTAATCTTCCTGGCAGGACAGCTTGCAACTTATGCTGTGTGAAAAAAATCAAATGTAACCGGCAAATAGTTCCTTCTAAAACAAACGTATATTTAGGACCAGAAGCTCTCCCTGATCCCTCAACTTCTAAAAAACGATCAAAAATTCCTGTCTTCTTAAAACAAATAAGATCAAAAACAGCTTCAAAAGTTCAATCTTCATCAGCAGATCCCGGCCTAATTTTGACTTCAAAAGATCCTAATCCTATAACGCCAGTGCCCCCAACCAACATTGCTGAGACTATGTTTCCTGGCTCTAAATGTAAGACCCTATTATCTTACTAAAAAACTTTTAATCAAAATTGACTAAACCTATGACTTAATAACATATTTGAACTTCTAGCTGTCGAAATAACCAACACTGATGATGTTGGTAGAGTGAAGACGGACTATATCAATCATTATCCAAATTTTCATTGCTATCTTTTTCTTGACTTTACGAATGAGTTGAAACGAAAAATGCTGGCCTTTTTTCAAGAAACTCCAGCTAATAACCATGAAGACCTCATGAAAAGAAGAATTTTAATGCAAGGCTTTGATAATGATGTTGAACAATTTCAAAGAAATTATCTTTTCTAACAGTATAACTTGATAAAATTTTGTTTTTGCTTGGTCTTCTTTAACTTTCAACATAAATGATGTTTTCTTTCTTCTCTGGCTTAACATAAAATAATAATAAATCTTGTGATGATTCCACTACTGAGAGCAAGGTTTGAATCCCTTCAGACTCCCATATACCAGTCTTCCTTCTTGTCACAGCATTGAGAGAGTGGATCTTCCTATAAGCCAAATACTCCTGATTCCAACCTCATAGGGCCCCCCACTGAGCCGAATTCTATGATTCCAATCTCGCCATAAGGTCCTCCAAGCTTCACACCAAAAATGGCCTAACACTGAGGCACTAAAAAATCATTCCCTAAAATCCAACTACCATCCTAACTTCTGATTCCTTCATCACAATTTTCAAACTTTTCTATACAGCAAACCCATAAAATACTTTTGCCAGACTTCCAATAATAATATTAACTTTAGACCATGTTAAAGCGCCACAAATTTCACCTAATTACCCATTATGCTTTCCTTAGCATCATCACCACCTAAAATTTTAACCTCCTAAAGCTTATCAGCACCCAATTCCAGAAATAATTGAATAACCAGTTTAGAGTCTTAGTGGACAGTGATAAATTAAAAGATTGAATTGAGTTATTCAAACAAGATTCACCACGCAATATGGGGGGCGGACTTGTTAGCAAGTCCGCAACCTTGGACTCAAGTTCACCACAGATTGAACACACATTGAGCTATTGACAAAGGAACCATACAATCAGGGATAAACACCACTCAGCAGAACAGTTTTAGGTGGGTCTTCAAGTAGAGTTCAATATGAGTTCAGTATGAGTTCAGTCTGAGTTCCATCTGAGTTGTGCCTGAGTTCAGGTTGGGGACTTGCTAGCAAGTCCACCCCCTATATTGCGTAGTGATTGACATTCCAGTTTAAAGTCTTGGTGTACCAAACATATAATCGATTGCCAGTTTATCGTCTTGGTGGACCAAAGATCGTTTAGGTGCATAAATAACTTGATATATTCCTATATAAGGCCTAGGCTTGAGCAAAGATTGAATAAATTTGATAATCCAGTTTAATGTCATAGTGGACCAAAAATTTTATCGACAAGTAATCCAGTATAAGGTCATAGTGGACCAATGAATGTTGAATTATCCTGCAGATATTAACTTTCCAGTTTAAAGTCATAGTAGACTAAACAATGAATGAACTACCAGTTTAAAGTCATGGTGGACCAAACATTTGATCAATAAGAAATCCAGTTTAAGGTCATGGTGGACCCAAAAGCTTGATAATAGTCCAGTTTAGGGTCTTGGTGGACCTAACAACTTCTCTATCCTTGAACCCAGATTTTGCCACCAGCTTTCTTCATCCTAGTTTCAAGTTTTCTTCTTCAAAAAAATATCTCCTAACAAGATGAAACCTTCTGAATTAATTGCTTCAGCTGATCAATCTTGCAAATACTGTGCTTTCACCCATAGGGAATGTATCTTCACTTTCAACTGGCAAAAGCACACTTATAACAGGGCCTGTTTATCCTGTTATGAGAAGAAAAGAAAATGTTCTGGCTTGAATTGTGGTTCTTTCCCCATTACTGCTACTAGCTTCGCCTCCTTCTGCAAACCTCCTCCTTCTTCTTCACCTTCTACTCCACCCCCTATTCCATCAAACTCTAAAGATCCCATCCCTTTTTCTCCATCAGCCTATTTAAATCTTTCATCATCACCTAATCCTCTGGGTCCTTCTCTCCAATCTAGACTTGCTGCTACTCCCCCAAGAACTCTTGCTGCTCCCAGGGCCATACTTCAACCTTCTAACAATTCTCCTCCTACTTCCAACATCTTGAAGCACAAAAGGTCCTATAATAGCCAGCAATCTTCATCTTCTCTTGTTTTATCCAAAAGGCCCAGAACATCTACTTCAAACACCAAATCCAACACCAGTCGTCCTCATCTATCAAAAATAAAAAATCCTTTTTTAAACATAAAAAATCTCACTCCATTACCAAGTAAGCCGTTTATCTATGATCTTGATAGTGTTGACACAGGTTAGTTGTCTCTTTTTATTTTCTTAATCTTCAGGTTTCAGTTTGCTGATATTTTAATTTGATAAGCATCCACCGGTTCTCCAAGTCCATATTCAGCTTATGAACTACCAGAACCTAATCCAAGCTTCCCTAGAGTTCCAATTCACCTAGTGTCTGAAAAGCTCTTTGCTAATTTTAATAACCTTATTGCTTATTTCCAACAATACTCGCCCTCTGATAGATCAGAATCTTGGATGAGAGAGAAACTGTTAAGAGACCTTTTCAAAATAGCCAACTGGCTTCAACACTATCGCGACCGTGAAATAAAATTCGAATCCCAGGAAATCGATCAAGGTCCTTCTAAATTTTCTAATTTCGATTCTTCAAAAGATAACAACCCTTGATGGTGTTCTTCCTGGTACGTAGCTTTCTTGAATTATGTTTGAAAAATAATAATATAAACATCTAAACTACCTAAAACTAAAATACCTTTTATTTTTATTTATTTTTATATTTTTAGTTATTTTATTATTTATTTTATTTTATTTTTATTTTTATTTTAATTTTTTTATTTTATTTTTTTATTTTTTATTTTTAGTTATTTTATTATTTATTTTTTTTACCATTTAAAATAAAAGATTTTTTTTTTTTTAAAATATAGTTTTGAAATAAAAGTTAAAATTTAATTTTTAAAGAAAGATAAATGAATGTGAAAAGAAAGATAAAAAAAAGTAAAAAAAATTTTTTTTTTTAAAATAAAATTTTAAAAGATGCCCCCTGGCCATTTGATGAGCCGTACCCTCGACATCATACCCACATCCAAGTGCAACTTGATGTGGTTACACAATTTTAAGAAATTGAAAGAAAGAAAATAAATGAAAGTTTTTTAGAAGATAAATTTTATAATGATGATCACTGGGTGGGCTCCCTCCAATTTATAAAAATGATTAGAGACCACCAGTGAGCATCACCTTTACAATAATTCATAATATATATTAAAGAAAAGAAATCACAATCTAACATAAAAAAATCAAAAACAAAATAAAATAAAAAGAATCTTGAATCCGGCGTTGAGAGCAGTGTCTCTTTATTCGTTCAAGTTTATAGTCTTATTGAACTTCCTATAATTAAAAGACAAATCCAGGATTCAACTAGAAACAGGGAAAATTTTGGAAATGAACATTATGGGGTAATTGTGTATAGAGCAGCCAGCCCATCAATTACCCCCACACTTGCCAATATTAAATTAAGAAGGTTCCCCTGTGAACACTTCTTCCAATAAATTTTAAAAATTTTCCAACACTATCTTCACCCATATTTTAAGAATTTTAAGTTTTTTGAAAATTTCAAAGAAGGTCTTCTTCAATTTCTTTAAGTTTCATCATAGTTTCTTCGCCCATATACAGTTTAACGACAGTAAAGCATTTTGATTTAAAGAATATAGTTTATCCTCGTTGCGGAGGTCGATAAGGTTTTTATAAACATCATAGTTTATCCTCATTGTGGAGGAATCCATAAAATTTTGTTGATATCATAGTTTATCCTTGTTGCGGAGGTTAATAAAATTTTCGTTGATATTATAGTTTATCCTCATTGCGGAGGTAGACTTCGGCACTCCTGGTGCCTCTAGGATAGAGCCGTTTCACTTTATCGGCCGCTACCCTCTTCTTAAATACTACTCCATCCAACTCTTCTAGCACATATGAACCGCCAGAAACTTGCTCCTTAACTTTATACGGTCCATTCCACCTATCTGCAAACATTTTTCCCCACTGACTTTCCAAACTCCTATTATACACCAAGACCATATCACCTGGGTTCAAAGGTTTCCTTAATCGATGTGCCAACCGCTCATCCCAATATCTGACTGATTGATTTCGGATCTTCATCATCCACGAATATGCCTTTTCTAAATATTCTTCTTTCTTTTCTAGCTGCATCATTCTTGCACACAATAATTCTTCAGTAGTTTTGACCGTGTCCCAGTCAGCTCCAAGATATGATTCAGCTTCTAAATCAACCGGTAAAACTGCTTTCTGTCCAAAAAAAGTTCATAAGGTGAAAATACGGTCGTCCTTTTGGCAGTGATTCGATCAGCAAATAAAACTAAAGGTAAATAGTGCCTCCACTTTTCAGCACTTGTCCCACACATTTTAACTAAAGCATCCTTAATAACTTGATGCCCTCTTTCAACCATTCTTTCAGCTTCAGGATAATATGGGGTGGATACCCTAACCTTTGATCCAACTTTCAATACGGCCTCTTTAAACTCTGTCCCAAATTCAGGACCTCCATCTACCGTTACCAACTTCATCACCCCATACCTATATACCCAATTATTCAACAAAAATTCTGCCACATTTTTGGCAGTTAAATTAGTAAGAGGCGCTGCCTCTACCCAACCAGATAAATCATCTCTGGCCACAATTAAATATTTATACCGTCCCTCTTTTATATGAACGGCATCTAAACTAACTCTCCCAAAGAGCATATATTCACCGGTCGCGCATCCAGGTTCTTTTGGCCTTAAATAACTTCGTCTTTGAAATTCTTCGCATGACTGAACCCACTGTTTAACAGCCATCTTCATGGCAGGCCACCAAATTCTATCAGAAATTCTTTTAAACGTGTCTCCAACCCCTCTATGCCTGAGATCTTCATGCAGTGATTTCAAAACTAATTCTTGCCCCTTCTGTTGAGTTATAACTACTTGAGGATTTGGATACCTTCTCCTCATTAGACGTCAACCATATAGGTAGAACGTAGATGACTTCCTCTTGATAGCCACCCATTCATCGTCTTCACAATCTTCTGGCCTCTCTAAAGTCAACAAATATTTGACTAACAAAAAATAAAAACCTGTCTGACCCCAGACTTCATCTTGAAAATCTATTAATATAACATCAATAGGGACTTTTCTATCACCAATATCACCTGCACATGAATGAGCCAATAATTGTTGACCCCTAAATAAATCTTTAATTGAGCTATGTCAACGTTTTTCTTCTGAACCTTTGGATCCTTTGTAAACCGTATTTGAAAATACCTCTTTCTCTTTATCCACCCTTTTATTTAAATTCTCTAATTCTCCAACATATACACCATTCCTTAACTTACTACTATCCCACACTACCAATCCATCTTCCTCTACATACACCACATCTTCTTCTACCTCCTTTGTACCAAATTTATCTACACCTTTTCCAACACCTTTATTAACATAAAAACTATTTTCCAGTTTATCCTCTTGGTGGAGGTCATTATCACCATAATCTAAACACAATAGTCCTTCCAGTTTAACCTCATGGGGGAGGTATGGAAAGTCTTCAGCTCCTTTAATGCTGGCTTTGATAATAGGTATATCTTCATCGAACTCTTCTGAGTCTGAATCTTCTTCAGTGGGTGGTCTCCTTGATAAAACATCTGGCATAGTAAAAGTTTTGCCAGGCTTATGAACTAAATCAAACAAAAAATGTTGAATAAAAGCTACCCATCTCGTCATGGGTGCGTTCGGTAAACTTGGGGAATTAATCATCTGGATTAACGATTTTGCATCCACTTGCAACTCAAAATGTTGCCCCCACAAAATATGCTGAAGTTTCTTCAGTATTTTCTCCACACCTTATAATTCAAATTTTGGTTGTGAATATCTTGATTTGACCTCAGTAAATACTACAGATTCATACCTAACTGGCCTGATGTAACCAGATTTATCCATCTGAGACAAAACCTCCCCAGCTGCAACCTGACTTGAATCAACTGCTAAATAAATTCTGCCAGCATTTTTTCCATAATCCAACTTGTGCAGGACTAAATCCTTCCCCACAACCTCCTTCAACTTCACAAACGCCTTCTCACACTCTTCATCCCACTCCCAGTCTGAATACTTTCTCGTTAACCGTCTCAATGGAACTGCCAATGAAGAAAAGTCCTTGATAAACATTCTAACATATACGCAAACGCCTAAAAACCCTCTAACTTCGGTCGTATTCTTGGGTCTTGGCCAGGACTGAATTTTGTTAACTTTCTTCTTGGACATAATCCTACCCTCTCTACATACCACATGGCCTAATATTTCTAAGGCTGGCACACAACAAGAAAATTTTGAACCTGAAATAGTTAACCCAGCCTCTTCAATTCGAAACAAGATTCTTTCTAATGTAATTTCAAACTCCCAAATGAATTTGCGTATCCCGGGATTCTCTTCCAAAACCTGGTTATCATAGTCGGTTGTTGGTTCCTTAATTCCTCCATCATCTATAAAGATTCCAGCATCTTGTGGAATTTCGTCTTGAAGGATCCAAGCCATCTGAGCTTGATAAACTGCAACCAAATTTGTTGCTCCTTGAGGTAATCTTGTTAACTGTAAACGTCCTAGTGGCGTGTCGAATGTAGTGAGAGGCCTTGAGTCCGGATGTAACTATCTCTCATCATATCCACCCATAATATCTCCCAAGCCATAACACACTCTTCCTGCAAACGCTTCAACAAACTCCTCAGCACTAGGCGGTATCCCAGCATTCTTTATTGTAACCCTATTTGATTCCCTAAGATCATGAACAACTCTAAGCTTGCCATTTGGTTTCTTGATACAAAATACCGGACTAGAATAACTTGACGTTGATTGCTCATACAGTCCAGTGCGTATCCATTCTCTGACAACTTCAACATAGGCTTCTTTTAATGCAGCCGGAATAGGAATTGGTTTCTGCTGCCACAGTTCATGACATACCACAAGAATCTTGTAAGGCTCCCCATAGGAATGCTTCAACACACCCCTCTCCTCTTCTACAAAAGCAATGGCCTTCTCTCGCTTGACCATCACATCCAACAACAACTTCTTCTCTTCTCCAGACAACAAACCATCAGGTCCAAAATTAACAACACCCAGTCTCTCAAAAGTGATTCTTGATGTCTCAGAAAATTCAGGCAGATTCTTTAGCAAGGGACTTTCATAAGGATCTCTTGATAACCTTGGTCTTCTCAAGGTTGGATTTAATTCAGCAGGTAGCGGTTCATTAATAGGTCGAACTTTATTTGCTACCTTCTTATATTTGGCTGCGTCCACATCTAAATAAACTTGAGGTAAAACATTTACTTTTGTATCGCCATTACATATTTCATCAAATGAATCTTTTTCATTGCCAGAATCGGAATAAGAAAAATTAGAAAAATATTTTGTTTCATTTTTAAATTTTACCCTTTTCTCCTTTCCCTCGTCTAATTTATAAACAGATTTTCCAACACCTTTGCTTCCCTTATCCAACAGTAAATCACCCGTAAAGAAAGTTGGCAGTTTAACCTCTTGCTGGAGGACTGGAATTGAATTTTCACAAAAATTATTTTTTTGTGTTTTAATTATACTGAGATTTTTAATCGGATTTTGATGTGATTTTTGCAGTTTACCCTCTTGCTGGAGAACCGGAATTGAATTTTCACAAAAATTATTTTTTTGAGTTTTAATTATACTGAGATTTTTTATTGGATTTTGATAAGATTTTCGCAGTTTACCCTCTTGCTGGAGGTCCAGAATAGAAGGAGATACTTGCAGTTTAGCCTCTTGCTGGAGGTCATAAAACATACCCTTCCAATTTTTATTCAACCTAATTTGGCCCATTTTGCCTTTTTCACCCTTTTTAAATTTTATAGAAAAACAGGGTAAATCAATAAACATATAGAAAAGTCCATAATGTATTTGCACTCCAAAGTAATATTAACAGAAAATAATTGAGAATCCACTTGAATTATCTCCAAGTGAGCTGACCTATTGCAATCCGGGATCTCATCCTGAGGAGAGATTACAACATTAGAGTGATCAGCCCCAGCTACCCCAAAAAATGAGGGCATCCATCCCTTTCCATCAAACATAATTCCCCAGAAGCCGTCCGTTTTATATGCCGCTTCTTGGTGCAAACACAACACTGGCACAAAGTAGTAATCCCTGGCCGTGTTTGCCAACCTTCATCTCCTGGAGGGGCTAACCGCATATTTAACCTCCGCATATCTTCACCAGTGATCTCCAAACTAATCCCCATGCCAGCTTGATACCCTATCCTGGCTTCAAAATCCATCAAAAAAGGACCCCCAAGAACAGTTTTGACTGCTCCTCTGGCCACATAAAAGTGAAACTTACCAACAGATCCACCAATGCCTAACCTGACATGCTCAGCTGTGCCCATCAGCTCTGTTGCATGCCCTCCAATTCCTCTGAGGTTTCCACCAGTCCCACTTTTAATTGGCAAGCCTATACTCATCGCTTGCTCCAATGAAATTAAATTAATTTGAGACCCTGAATCGACCAAGGCCTTTACTTCTTTACCGTTAAGAGTTACCACCAGGTAACCCAGAGGAGCGGAAAAATGCGTATCTACATCTTCCCCAAACTTTTCAGCATTTTCACAAATATATTCCACCTCTCCAGTGGAAACCCGACGCCTCGTCAAATGCTTCTTTTGCTTTTCAGCAAGCGCCGGACTAATCGTAAATAACTCCCGCAAAGATAAGTGAATCTGCAGTTGATTCACCCTATTCAAAACTGCGTCCATTGCATTAGCTTGACCAGAAACTACTGGCCACTCATACTGGACCTTTGATTTTACAACCTTGGCCCTGGGTACCTCTTGAGGTCCAACCGAGCCATCTTCACCCCCCATTATAACATCTTCACTTTCTATAACCCTAACTCCATCACCAGCTTCTTGCACTAATCCTGATCCATCGCTAGCCCTTCTTACTCCCTCCATTGGGATGGGACCGCTAAAACTTGGTCTGGGTAGAGAAGCCAACGGTACGTCCTTCTCAGAATCCGAATCATCCTCTGGCATAGGCTCACCATTTAAATCAAACTTGCCATAACTAGGGGGCCCCATATCAGCAATCCCCTTCTGCATTTTATATAATTCGTCCTTAGAGTAAGGGTTCAATTTGTTGGCGGAAGTTTGAGCACTAGAATTCTTGTCCTTAGAGTAAGGGTTCACTTTGTTATTGGCCTTGCCAGGATTAGCCCTCAATTGGCTCTGAATGCTACTCTTCGCCTTAGTAGCAGCTGCTCTTCTAGCAGCATTAACATCGTATTCGCCAGCCATACAGCTACCCTCCACCTGGGCAACCATCGCCAGCTCTAAACTACCAAAAGAAGTAGAAAATGTGGCTTTACTGACCTCTTTCTCTTTGCCTTTGTCAGCTTTACCACCATTACCATTTCCATTTTTGCCACCCTTGGCATTAACATCTTCATCCGTCACCTCTTCAAATCTGGCTCTTCTTTCAGCCGTTAAACTTCTTCTGACCAAATCAGAAGGAGACTGTCCATCACTGGGCTTGATGAATGAACCATCAGGAAATTTATAAACTTTACCATCAAATAAAACTCGCCCAGCATCCATATCCTTATCAAGAGCAAAACAAACTGTTGCTCTGTGCCCCCTCCTATTACAATAGGAGCACACCTTTGGCTCATCATAGCCACCTCTATAGCTACTACCATTATTCCCACCATTTCTCCCATTGTATGGGAAGCGGTTACCATTATTATTGCCATTATAATTTTGACTTTCATAACCTCTGGACTGATAAGAAGTCGACATCGACGAATAAGCGATTGGGGCCTTGTTAGCCTTCTGGGTTTCTTGAACAAATATTTTTAATTGTTTCGTTAAATCGGCCAGGTGATCGACCATCTTATTATCTACATTGCCCTCAACTTTATCAGCAGGTAATCCCATTTGTGCCTTCTTGGCCTCCTGGGCTTTGACCATAATATCGTTGTTTTCGGCCAAAACTTCGCTAACCTTGCTAACATATTGAGTGCATGACTCTTGATATTTGTCCAACGCCAATAACTTTAGATGGGCTTGAATGTTGTCCTTGATAACCTCCAGAGCCCGCAGTTTCTGCTCACCATTAGGCAGTTCCTTCATCAAATCCTTTCTTGAAAGATCCTTCAAGACGTCCATTCGAATATCCCTGCTGCATGCTGTCCAAAACAAATCTTTTGCTTGATTCTCATGCACTAACTCATCCACCAATATGAGATATTCCACCACTTAATCAAACTGAACACAGAGCTTTTTGAAGTCAGCCATAGAAGAAACTCCACCTTTTGCTTGCCAGTCTCCAACAATTTTATTGAGGTCCATCATAGTAAACCTAACACCCCACCTATCAACCATAGCTTTAGAAAGCTTAACCCAATCCTTGTCCTTAAATGCCTGCATAGCAATAACCTCTTTTTCCACCTATCTATCAGCAATAAAAAACCTAACTTGCTTCACCATATCCACATGAGAAGCACCATCAACAGCAGCAGCAGCTTCATACCTGCTAATGAACCATTTAACCTCCTCCCCATCAAACTTTGGGCCATCCCAAGAAACAATTCTAACTGAGGGAGTAAGAGGGTTAGAAGATCCAGAAGCAACAGCAGAAGAAGACATTCCAATAAGTAATGAAAAGCATTAACAATCAATAAAATAACAAGCCTCTTGCAGGCCAATAACGAAAATCCAATTAGAGTTCCAGTAAATAAGCCTCTTGCAGGCTAAGAACATTCTTGATCTAAGTAAGTCTTTAAAGAAAGCTAGAGATATTGATCCCCACGTTGGGCGCCAACTTTGGTAAGGTAAACTCTTACAGTCGCCTTGCTGTAAGCAGAATCCGGAGGAGATGTGTGGATTTAGCTGAAAACCCCGTCCTTCCAATAAAAAAAATAACAAAATGGGAATTCTAAATCACTAAGCTAACCAGTCTACTTGGATCTGATTGGTAAAAATAATGAAACTCTGATATGTTTAACGCTTATTGAGATTTAAGTAAAAGTGGCTGTTGAGAAAGAAATACTGATAACAACAATTAAGGTGTACCAGTGAAAGATCTGAAAAGATTGACTTTTATGTTTTTATAATAATTTGAATTTTTATAAGACAGCAATAATCAAGTCCCAGTGATGAAGACCTTTCTAAAGATACCCTGTATGAAGTGTGATTTAAATTGTTGAGTAGTATTTCTAAAATGTTATATATAAAATATAAAGTTATAAGGGTATTACAATTTATTTAATTTGTTGAGTAATAAAAAATGAGACTGTGGTGATTAAAGATTAAGCTGTATGATGTCTGATGATTCTCAGATGATGCCCAATTTCGAGTCTGAGAGACTCTTAAGTATTCCTAGTCACGTGCCTAAGTTTTCCCCTCCAGAGCTCTCCCAGAGTCAATCCGGAGCCCGTACGGAGTTAAAACGGAGTCCGTCCGGACTTCCGGACTCAATTAGAACCTTAAAAACTATAATTAAAAATCTAGAAAAATTATTCATGATAGAGCTACTTCCCCTTAATATTCCAAACTAATTTTCGTAGTCTGCGCAGCTCTAATTACCCCGTGAAAATTCATCAAAGTTACGTAATTTCTGAAAACGTAAATATTTCTATAAATCTTTCAAATTCTTTTAAAAATATAAGAAAAATAGTAAAAATTCTGGAAAAATTTCCCAAGGTTCTTGAGTGGCTTGACTTGATACTTATAAATTTTTAAGACCGTAAAATAAGTTTTCTCCGTAAAATAAATTGATTTCGTGTAGGCATTTGTTTTTAACCAAATTTCTTTATATTTAAGACTCAAATAAATTTAATAAAACCCTTTTATAAAATAATAATGCGAATCTTGAACACCGTAATAGCTCCATTTAGGTACTTAGGTGTCATACTAAACTTTAGGCTACCACAACGTAAAAGGTCTAATAACCTAATTATTAGCAAAAATAATTTCAGAGGATAATTGGGGTATAATACATTTTATCTGCAATAAATATAATTGAGGATTGGTCAACATTGATACCCACTAACATGGTATTTAATTTATTGCATTTTTTTATATGGATCACATCTACTCCTTTTTTTTTCTAAATTCAAGTTTGTATACTGCTTAAAAATTATAATTTTTTCTAAGAATCACACCCATAGTTTTGCTAATGAAAAATTTACTTATTTTGTTTTCATTTTTAGAAAGTAAAAAATGCAAGAGAAAAATATGGAATCAAGATGTGAATCTACTTCAAATAATGAATTCTTGAAATGGGTAGAAATAAAATAAAATCCCTTTTCTCTGAAATTGTCACTAATATAGCCATTAATGCCTTCACAACCAAACACAATAGTATTACCATCTTGAGGATACCCTTTCTCGTTATAGATTTTCCAAAATTTTGAGTTTGAATAAGCAAATGGTGATAAGTTAGCTGCCTCATTGGGAGTCAGGTTGATAGAATAATTTATAAACCGCGATTTGATTTCAATTGACAGTTGATCATTCTTTGGATTAAATAAAAAAGAGTACTGGAACCATGAAATGCACCTTTAGTGATAAAACCATTTTTTGGAGAAGGCATGATATTTATAAAACAATGATACTCTTAAACTTTCATATGATGAGTGCAAAGAGTTACTTGCATACTGCAAAAAGGGATGTCCTTCAATTCTTTTTGAATTAAAAAAATTATCAGGAATACTGTGAGTGTAATTCATGTGAATATACTTGCACATTTCACCTTTTTTCAAATAGTTCTGTGCAGATGTTTCACCTACAGTATTTCTTAAGAATCTTCTCTGAGGACCCTATAAAACATGATAAAATTGATTCTTACCATCAGCAATCTTAAAATCTATATATAATTTCAATGGAGTTTCAGACAGGGTGGCTGACTTAGAATGTTAGGTCTCCATAAAGAAAAGCCCATCGTTTAAAAATGGGGGTAACATTATAAGCTTCTCTAGTGCCAAAAGTATTAGAAAAATTATAGTTTACTGCATGCTTACTGATTTGATAATTAACTACTTATTGAAATTTGCTTCTGTTTTTTGCATATTCATTTTGTATGTGAAGTAGCCTCTGTGATTTTCATGTGTGTTGTAGATAAAAAGAGCTTGTTAATGTTATTATTTTTGAATATCTTTTTATCCCTAATTATTTTTTTTGTCAAATTGTTTTGTCTCTTTCTCACTTATTTCTTTTCCTTATTTCTTCCTCTTCTTATAGTTTCTTATCTCAAAGTTTCCTCTCATTCAGCCCTGCTTCATTTGAGTTTTGTCAATGTTCTACTTATTTTCTTATTTAAATTTTGGCTCAGGTACTTAGTTTTTTAATCTGCTCTTCAGTTAAAAAGAATGATATCTTTTTATCCCTCATTATTTTTTATGTCCAATGGTTTTTTCTCTTTCTCTCTTATTTCTTTTTCTTACTTCTTCTTCTTCTTATAGTCTCTTATCTTAAGGTTTCCTCTCATTTAGCCCCTCTGCTTTTGAGTTTTGTGTCACACGCCACATGACACTTGAGGCAAAAACAGCTCATTAAATCAATAATTCAGAGGTTTAAATCCATACTAAAAGCGCAGAAAGTAATTCTACATAGCAACTGCGACTTTCCTTTGTGTACTCACCATTCAACCGCGCTAGTCTAAACTCTAAATCTAAATTAGTCAATCTCTCAATAGTGTGTCTCAGTCTTTTCCTCAATAAGCGACGCACAGCGCCATAGTCAATTTAATAGTACGCTAAAAGGTTTATTAAATGTCTGTGAATTGTTAAAAGGGGTAATGAGCATGGACAGAATGGTTAGTGGAGGATTAAAGGGTTGACAGATGTTAGTGAGGAGGGTCCAGGTGTAAGGGGTGTATTTTTTAATGGTCTGTGGTGTGCGGAATAGTAAATGGATATGAGGTCAATGCGAGGAGGAGTAAAAGATATAAAAGGGGTTGGGTTTTTGGTTCGACATTCTTTAGAATTAAATTATAAAACTTATATATAGTTAATAGCGGTAAAACTTTAGGTTAAATCATTATTATTGTATCTTTCCTTATTTTCTCAGTAATCATTTATAGATCCTAAATATGTGATTATTGAGTTTCCAACCCTTTAGGAGATCTTAAGAATTTTAATATTACCTTTAAATTATATTAGAATTCTTCTCGAACATATCTCGAAGCAGTAGCTCTTCCTTCAAGTCATATTTGAATCACTTCCTCAAACATTTCCTCTGTGCATTGAAGAAGTTTCTAAACTCCTCCATCCATCTCACTTCCAGGAACACCCTCAACCTTGTGCGTAGGTCATCCGGTGACAGTATAATTTAGATCTCTGTAGTTCTCATTCTTTGCACTACTACGTCCCTTTTCAGGTGTTTTCTAAACTCTTAAAATGGCACCTGTTCAACGCACTCCTCCTACGGGCGCTACTACTAGAGCTTGCACAAGAGGCAGGCCAACAGCTACACAGCCTGTTTCCCGCACTCACTCCTTGGAACCTCTCTACCTTAGGGAACAAGGACATTCCATCCTATTTGTGGAAGACATCCCTCAGGATTTTGATTATTCTAGCAAGGAAGAAGAAGGAGAGGATACAATGCATGAGGCACCATCCGCCCCTGCTACTCACGCTTCTGGTCAACCTTTGGAACCTGGACCATCTAATTTGCTGGAGGAATTCATAAGACTTTTCATGAAAACCCTCTCCAATTCAAAGTCTTCGGATGGATCTAAATTCAAAACTCCTTCCATGAAATCTCATGATAAATTCAATGGAGAACATCCAGACAGATTGTGGCCCTTCTTGCAAACCTGAAAGCTCCTGTTCCATAATGACCCTCCAACCTTCAATAATGACCAATCAAAAGTTGTTTACGCTTCTTCATTCATAGCCGGAAAAGCAGAAAGATGGTTCAAACCTTATCTTCTCATGCTCTCTTTGACAGAAACCCACTTAATTATTAATAACTGGGAAAAGTTTGAGGACCAACTCTTCACATTGTTTGGTGACCCTAATGAAACTGACAACACAGAAATTGAACATGATTTTCTTCGCATGAGTGATAATGGTAAAGCCTCTGAATACATCTCGAACTTCAGAGCAATTCAAACTCAAGTAGGTTGGAATGATGCTGCCCTCAAGTATCATTTCAAAAAAGGACTTCCTGCAAGGATTCTGGATCAGTTAAATCTTAACGGCCAGAAGATGACTACTTTAACAGATTTAATGGATCAAACCCTCGAACTCAATGGCGTTTACCAAGGACGAGTACAACATTGTTGATACGCCAAAAATTCTCAAGGCCTAAATTTTAAATCGGGACCTTCTTCACACCCCAGAAAACTCAATCCTCCTTGACTCAATCCAAATACAATAAGAGAAAGGACAAACCTCAACCTAAAAGCTCGACCCCAGGCAATATTGGCAAAATACTGGATCCTGAAGGGGAACTTAAAAAATTTGAAAGGAAGAGACAAGCGGATAATGGGTTATGTATGTATTGTGGGGGTAAGCACAAGCCGGAAGATTGTGTAAGGTTGAAGGAAAGAGAAGGTACTAGTTCGAAGTCAAAAAACTAGTATATAGTTTACTTGTGTGCAAAGAACACTATCTTATCTTGCCCAGTGCACAGAACCTCCATATCTTAAGGACTGGAGTTGCCTTAAACCGCTTGAGATTCATTCTTTTTAAGGAGGATACCCCTTTCAGTTGTCTTATAGACTCTGGAGCTTCAATTTCTTTTTTTAGTTTATCTTTTGCAAATAATTTACAACTGACATTTACAGATATCAACCGAACTCCAATTTACTTGGTCAAATCAGAGGAGCCCAAATATTGGGTAAGTAAGAAAGTTTTATGGGTTTTCAACTTTCTGAACTTTCCCCCCTTTGAGTGGTAATTGTCAGTCTTGGACGCCCCAAGGATGGACGATACCATTCTTGGCCATGACTTTTTAACGCATTGGAATCCTGAAATTGATTAATCCCAGGGATTGATCACCCCACACACTAAGTATATTTCTGATTCTTCAATGCAGGTCAATAGGGAGTTAAACAACCCATCTGACAATGTCCTGATAGAGGACAAATCTCTGCCAGGTGACTTGCAAGCATCTGATCATTCTCTAAATGAGCGATTGGCTAACCCTTCTAGCTCAATCACTTCACTCAAAGAGGATTTCAATTGTCTCCAAGTAATCAAATTATGCTCTCTCAATTCTGGTCTTCCCTCGACAGATTCTCTCGAAGATGATGAGGACGACCAAATCAATGTTGAAGTCATTAAATCAACTCTACCAGAAATCTATCATGATTTCCTTGATGTTTTCTCAATCCACAAGGCCAATAAGTTACCACCTCATTGACCCTATAACCATCAAATAGAGTTAATAGGTCCAGTACCTCCAGCAGGTCCTGTCTATTCTTTGTCAAAGGACAAATCTCAAGTTCTTCGAGACTACATTGCAGAGAATGTAGCCAAAGGTTTCATCAGAGCCAGTAAATCTCCAACCATCTCCCCTGTTCTTTTTGTAAAGAAAAAGGATGATAGCCTTAGGTTGTGTGTTGACTGTACAAAGATCAACACAGTCACTAAGAAGAATGCATAACCTGTTCCTCCTATGTCATTCCTTCTTACCCTTTTCAATGGTGCTAATTTCTTTTCTAAAATTGATTATAGAGGCGCTTACAATCTTATTCGCATTGCGGAAGGTCATGAACCACTGACTGCAATGCGCACTAGATTTGGTAGTTTTGAATATTTAGTTATGCCTTTTGGATTGTGCAAGACACCATCGACTTTTCAAACTTTTGTAAATGACATCTTTCAAGATGTTGTCGAAAAATTTGTTGTCGTCTACTTAGACGATATTTTAATTTTCTCGAAGACACTGGATGAACATATTCATAATGTTCAACAGGCTCTAAAACAAATTCGAGATCACGATCTCTAGGCCAAGAACAATAAATGCAAATTCCATCTTAAATCAATCAAATTTTTGCCTTTTACATTATCTACTGATGGTTTAGTCATGGACAACAAAAAGCTCCAAAAAGTCCTGGAATGGCCTGAGCCCAAAACCGTTAAATCCCTCCAAGGATTTATGGGTTTTTCAAATTTCTATAGAAGATTTATTAAAGATTACTCTAAAACTATTTCCAATCTTAATTCACTTCTTAGAAAAGATATTCCTTTTGTTTTTACTTCTACAGCACAAAAGGAATTCAAAGCATTGAAGACTGCATTTACCACAGCTCCGATTCTTCGATACTTTGATCCTTCTGCTTTGACAATAGTAGAGACAGACACTAGCAATGATGCTATCACAGGGGTAATTTCTCAATTAAATCCTGAAACAATATTTTTTCATCCGGTTGCTTTTGAGTCATGCAAACTCATTGCAGCAGAATTAAATTATGAAATTCATGACAAAGAGCTTTTAGCTATTATTCATTGTCTTAAAAAATGGTGCTCTTTTCTTCTCAGCCTAGATAGTCCTTTTCAGATTCTAACTGACCATAATGCTTTGAAATACTTTATGTCTTCCAAAGTTTTAACCAGGCGTCAAGCCAGGTGGGTTGAATTTCTGTCTGAATTTCCTTTTTCTATTTCCTATTGCCCAGTTAAGAAATGCATTGTCCCAGATATCTCGTCACGTCGGGACGACATTTACCCACAGCAGGGGGACACATTTGCTGACAAAAACCCAGAAAATGTGAAATCAATTTTCAATGAATCAATGTTAATGACTCATCAACTTAATTCGATTACAATTCAATCTATTAAAAATCCACTATCCAACATCCTCGAAGCTCTGTTGAAGGACAATTATTGTTTAGGGTTAAAAGACAAAATACTTTCAAAGAAAGGGGCCAAAAGATCTAGTATTGAATCAGGTCTATTAGTTTTTGAAGGTAGAGTAGTCATACCCGACAACAATGAAATAAAATTGTAGATTTTCAATAGTCGACATGATTCTCCATTAGCTGGTCATTTTGGGGTTGATAAAACCTACCAGTTAATAGTGAGGGATATATTCTGGCCAGGAATGACCAGAGAAATCAAGGCCTATATAAGAGCTTGTTACAAATGTAATAGGAATAAGGCTCCCTGTCACCGGAAGCATGGGTTGCTTCAACCACTTCCTATTCCCTCTAAACCTTGGGAATCTTTATAGATGGATTTCATTTCTCAACTTCCTCTTTCTAATAATTTTGATGCTATATTAGTAATAGTAGATAGATTTTCAAAGATGTCTATTTTTATTAAAACCACTACTACTGCTACAGCAGAAGATTTGTCAAAATTGTTTCTAGAATATGTATTTTCCAAACATGGCTTACCTAATGATATTATTTCAGATAGAGGCTCATTTTTTGTATCCACATTCTGGACTCAACTGTGTTGACAACTCAATATCACAAGGAATCTCTCCATGGCCTATCATCCTGAAACCAATGGGCAAACGGAAAGGGTCAATCAAATCCTCGAACAATACCCTCAAATGTATGTCAGTTACCAACAAGACAATTGGACCACATGGTTACCATTGGCCAAATTTGCTTATAATAACTCAACTCATTCTTCGACATGACAATCTCCTTTCAAAATTGTTTATGGAAGACATCTCGATTCAACTCAATCCACGTAGGAACTAGTCATACTGCTGAACATTATCTTCAAACCATATCACGACTCCAAGAGGAACTTAAATCAAATTTGGAATTAGTGATTCAAAGGTACAAGGAACAGGCCGACAAACATTGACAATCCACTCCTTCTTTTAAACCAGGCGACAAAGTATGGCTCAATGCACAAAACATTCGAACAACTCGAACATCAAAGAAACTGGCTGAAAAACACTTGGGACCATTTGAAATCAACTCCAAAGTCTCTAAAACTGCATTTCGTCTCAAGCTACCTCCTAAATGGCAGGCTATTCACCCTGCTTTTCACGTATCACTCCTGGAACTGGCTTGAAAAACATACCCGGTCAGGAACCAACCTCCTCTGGAACTGGTCGAAGTAGAAGACCATCTAGAGTGAAAAGTAAGCCGCATCCTTGATTCAAGAATGCGCAAGGGGAAACTTCAATACCTCGTGGAATGGGAAGGCTTCCTCGATGACTCAGAAAAAACATCCTGGGAACCAGCCATCAAAGTTTCTAACGCCCCTGAACTCCTAAAATCTTTTCATATTAAATATCCTTTAAAACCAAAACCTTAGAACTCTCTTTTATTTTTTCTCTTCTTTCTCTTTTCTTTTTCTTTTATTAAAACTCTAAAACTTCTTCTCTTCAAAAATCTAAAATATCTTTACCTCTAAAAATTTCTTTATTCTTTCTTTTCTTTTCTTCTTTCTTCTTTTTCTTTCAAAAGTTTTCAACTTTTTTAAAATAAATAAAATAAAATTAAAATAAAATAAAATAAAATAAAAATAAAATTAGATTAAATTAAATTAAAAATAAAATAAAATAAAATAAACTAAAATTAAAATTAAATTTAAAAAAAAATTAAAATAAACTAATAAAATTAAAATCTTAAAAAATCAATAAACTCTTTAAATTTTCTTTTCTCTTTTCAAACTTTTTCTTAGAACTATCAAAATTTTTCACTAACCCAAAACGACAATCTTTCTCAAATTTCACTTCAACCTTTAAATCTCTCTTTTAATATTCTTCAAACAAATTACTTCTTTCTTTCAAATTCTTTTTAAAATATTATTTCTTCTCTTCTTTTTCTTCTTTCTTTTCAAATAACTAAAATTTCTCAAAACTTCAATAAATAAACTTTCACAAATAACAATTTTTTCTTTCATTAAATTTTCATTTCAAACAAATTATTTCAATCAACTATTTCTTTTTTCTTACTTAAATTTTTCCTTTTTAAAATATAAACTAAAGTTCCTTAAATTAAATATTCTTTCTTTTCTTCTTTCAAAATTTAAAACAAAATTTTATTCAAATTTTTTTCTTTTTCTCTCAAAATCTTATAAAATAAATATTAAAATTTTAATTAAAACAACAAAATAAAAATAAATAAATAAATACACAAATTGCTCTCTACTTTTTTTTTCTTCTTTCCCTCTTTCTTTCTTTTCCTTTTTTCCTTCCATTTTAAATTTTCTCCTTTATTTTCTCTCAAGCCGATCCCTTTATCTTCTCCAAAATCACCCTTATTTCCTTCCTACATTTCTCAAAAACCTCTCCCTCTCCTACCGGTACCACTTCCCCAATTTCCTGTAATTCTTCGGCCACGTTGAAGGAGGCAGAATCAACAATCTTATCAACTTTACTGCTTAACTCTCCGATGAATCTAGTTTGTCGACCTTGGAAGGGTTTCTTCGACAATACCTGGTCGAGAGTCTCTTCGTTGTCCTCCCTTGAATCAACCACTGGTTGATCTGCCTCAACTGGCAGCAATCGTGCAGCTTCCGCAATCAGAACTTCTGTGATGACATCTGAATTCTAAAACAAGATCATCAGTAACAAAGTTTCTAAAACAACAAAAGAATGGACTTACTTTGAATAATGGGTCAGCTTCTAGAAATAACCTCGATGTAACTTCCACTGTCACTTATTTCTCTTCTTTGTCATCTTTGATGACCATCCGCCGCTTCTTCGGCGTCTGCTTAAGATGGGGACTTCCTCCTCATCTTCCTCCTCTTCCACCCTTCATTTTGTACCCGTGGCTGGGTTTACCAAGGTCGCCATGGTGTCCTTGGCTTCCTCCTCAACTGCTTCTGATTGATCATCACCAATCAACAGGTCCCATATATCTTTGACCACTTCTTTGGTCTTTGGTATTACCCAATATTTGGTCTTGGTAAACCTTCGTTCAATGTCAGAGTTTTTAGCTAGAGCATCGCACACCACCTGTCTCCATCGACAAAACTCGCATTTCTGGCGAGGACCTTGAGTAGCTGTGCTTTCAACACAGAAGTAATCCATTTTTTCACAAGCCATGCATGATTGGGAGTACTGTCAAGTAACAAGCCCACCATCCGCTTTGGGGTGAGGAGGCGTGGGAGCTGGAGTTGGACAAGCTGACATAATAATAATAATAAACAAGAATTAAATAAAGGGAAAATAGTGTGGGAAGTATATGTCTCACGCTCAACGGAGCTTGCGTTTTTATACCCGGGCATCTGTCATGTGCCACGTGACACTTGAGGCAAAAACAGTTCATTAAATCAATAATAGAGAGGTTTAAATCCATACTCAAAGCGCAGAAAGCAATTCTACATAGCAACTGGGACTTTCCTTTGTGTACTAACTATTTAACCGCGCTAGTGTAAACTCTAAATCTAAATTAGTCAATCTCTCAATAGTGTGTCTCAGTCTTTTCCTCAATAAGCGACGCACATCTCAATATTCATTGTAATAGTACACTAAAAGGTTTATTAAATGTCTGTGAATTATTAAAAGGAGTAGTGAGCATGGACAGAATGGTTAGTGGAGGATTAAAGGGTTGACAGATGTTAGTGAGGAGGGTCCAGGTGTAACGGGTGTATTGTTTAATGGTCTGTGGTGTGCGGAATAGTGGATGGACATGAGGTCAATGCGAGGAGGAGTAAAAGATATAAAAGGGGTTGGGTTTTTGGTTTGACATTCTTTAGAATTAAATTATAAAACTTATATATAGTTAATAGTGGTAAAACTTTAGGTTAAATCATTATTATTGTATCTTTCCCTATTTTCTCAGTAATCATTTATAAATCCTAAATCTGTGATTATTGAGTTTCCAACCCTTTAGGAGATCTTAAGAATTTTAATATTAACTTTAAACTATATTAGAATTCTTCTCAAACATATCTTGAAGCAGTAGCTCTTCCTTCAAGTCTTCTTCAAATCACTTCATCGAACATTTCCTCTGTGCATTGAAGAAGTTTCTAAACTCCTCCCTCCATCTCACTTCCAGGAACACCCTTAACCTTGTGCGTAGGTCTTCCGGTGACAGTATAATTTAATTCTCCGTAGTTCTCATTCTTTACACTACTACGTCCCTTTTTAGGTGTTTTCTAAATTCTTAAAATGGCACCTGTTCAACGCACTCCTCCTACGGGCGCTACTACTAGAGCTCGCGCCAGAGGCAGGCCAACAGCCACAGGGCCTGTTTCCCGCAATCACTCCTTGGAACCACTGGACCTAATGGAACGTCAACATTCAGTCCAATCTTTAGAAGACATCCCGCAATATTTTGATGATTCTAGTGATGATGAAGAAGGAGAGAATACAATTCATGAGGCACCATCCGCCCCTGCTACTCACCCTTCTGGTCAACCTTTGGAATCTAGTCCATCTAATTCGCTGGAGGACTTCATGAGACTTTTCATGAAGACCCTTTCCAATACAACGTCTTTGGAGGGATCTAAATTCAAAACTCCTTCCATGAAATCTCATGATAAATTCGATGGAGAACATCCAGACAGATTGCGGTCCTTCTTGCAAACCTGCAAGCTCCTGTTCTATAATGATCCTAAAACCTTCAATAAAAACCGACCAAAGGTTGTTTATGCTTCTTCATTCCTAGCCGGGAAAGCAGCAAGATAGTTTGAGCCTTATCTTCTCATGCTCTCTTTGACAGAAACCCACTTACTTATTAATATCTGGGAAAATTTTGAAGACCAACTCTTCACATTGTTCGGTGATTTTAATGAAACTGACAACACAGAAATTGAACATGATTTTCTTCGCATGAGTGATAATGGTAAAGCCTCTGAATATATTTAAAACTTCAGAGCACTTCAAACTCGAGTAGGTTGGAATGATGCTGCCCTTAAGTATCATTTCAAAAAAGGACTTCCTTTGAGGATTCTGGATCAATTAAATCTTCACGGTCAGAAGATGACTACTTTAACGGATTTAATGGATTGAACCCTCAAACTCGATGGCGTGTACCAAGGACGACTACAACATTGTTGATACGCCAAAAAATCTCAAGGCCTAAATTTTAAATCGGGAACTTCTTCACACCCACAGACAACTCAATCCAAACCCAATAAGAGAAAGGACAAACCTCAACCTAAAAGCTCGACCCCAGGCAATATCAGCAAAATACTGGATCCTAAAGGGGAACTTAAAGAAGCTGAAAGGAAGAGACAAGCAGATAATGGGTTATGTATGTATTGTGGGGGTAAGCACAAGCAGGAAGATTGTGTAAAGTTTTAGGAAAGAGAAGGTACTAGTTCGAAGTCAAAAAACTAGTAGATAGTTTACTTGTGTGCAAAGAACACTATCTTATCTTGCCCAGTGCACAGAACCTCCATGTCTTAAGGACAGGAGTTACCTTAAACTGCTTGAGATTCATTCTTTTTAAGGAGGATACCCCTTTCAGTTGTCTTATAGACTCTGGGGCTTCAATTTCTTTTGTTAGTTTATCTTTTGCCAAGAAGTTACAACTAGCATTTACAGATATTGATTGAACTCCAATTTACTTGGTCAAATCAGAGGAACCAAAATATTGGGTAAGTAAGAAAGTTTTATGGGTTTTCAACTTTCCAAACTTTCCCCGCTTTGAGTGGTAATTGTCAGTCTTGGATGCCCCAAGGAGGAGGGCAACATCTGGAAGATTTCAAGTATCATTAATTACACCTTCCAAAATTCTATTCCAGACTCTTCTGCTTCCTCCCACAAACTACCTTCAACACTGGTTTCAGACCATTACAACCCATATTATCTTTCCAGAAGAATGCACTTTAAAGACCACAGTGTATCCAACAACCATAACAAAAAACAAAAACATCCACACAATCCTAATAAAACTCCAGAAGCTTCTTCTTCCTGAAATTAAATTATTGAAAACCAAAAATAAAATAAAATAAATAAAAAAATAAATAAAAAACAATTAATAATTAGAAATTAAATAATATTTCTATTTTTATCTTTATTTTATTTTATTTTATTTTACTTATTTTTGACTTAAATTTAAATTTAAATTTTTTAAATTTTATTTTTTTTGACAGTAATGATTTCCACCTATAACTACTAACATACTATAAAAAACCTGAAAAAATCTAAAACCATGATTCCCAAAAAAAATGAGAGCCAAGAAAATAAAATTAATAATAATAATAATAAAATAAAATAAAGGATAAATACAAATGTTATCCCCTAGCCAATTGATGAGCTGATCCAATGATACCTTACCCACATCCTAGTGCACCTTGATGTGGATACACCTTAAAGAAATTTTAAAGTTTTAAATAATTTTGAAATGAAATAAAATATAAATATTACTGAAAATGAACAATAATAAAATGAAAAAAATAAATAAAAGAAACTTATAAACAATAATTAAAAGAAAAAGAGGGTTGCCAGGCCAATTGATGAGCCGTTCCCCACCAATGCTTGTTCACATCCAGATGACTATGATGTGGTGAAATCCTATAATTTTGATTATTGTAATTTTCCACCTTTTTATCTAATAAAATAACATAAAAAATTAAAAAAAAAAGAGAGAAAAAGAAGAAAATCTAAAACCACATCCATAAACACATAACAAAAAAAAATAAAAAATTAGAGAAATCCAAGGTGAAGTACAGTTCAAAGAAAAGATCACTGAGTGGGCTCCCTCCAATAAGTAAAAATGATGAATGACCACCAGTTATCCACCACCAACAAAAAACCAAGAACCAAGGAGCCAGTCCAGTCTGGTTTAAAGTCATAGAGAGCTAAAAACCTGAATGCCAAAAAACAGAACTAGAATTCAACTAGGAGAAACAAAAGAGTTAAAACAGACATTTTGGTGTAGATGTTACACAGAGCTGCCAGCCCATCAGTTACCCCCTGTCGGCCGGTCGTCTAGAAGAAGGAGAGAAATAGAAGAAGAAGAATAAAAATAATAAGGAAAAGAGGAAAGGAAAAAAAGACAGTAACAACAATCAATCAACAAAACTGGTCTGGGGAATTACAAGAACTTATAACGAGATATTTAGGGGAGGATATATAGTAAGTCTTTTATTCTCTCTGTTTAAGTAACAAATACTAATATTAAATAATATTAAAGCAACCTTTCTATATAAATTTTATACTAGATTTCAGAGGCAGAAAATGCGCCATAAGTAAAACTAATGTAAATTTAATATTTTATATTAATAATAATATTAATGATAATAAAAAAAATAAGGTAAGTAATAAGTGGTGCGGCTACAGGGGGTTACCCAAGGCCTTTATATAGGCAAGGGGCCCACTGAAGCACCACAATAAAGTAGATAAAAAGTGTAATGAAACCATAATAACAAATAACTAATGTTTGAGTAAATGTAAGGGGAACATATGACACAATTAACTAAGACACATGAGTTAGAGCCCAAATATCCACCAATTTAAAACAAAACAGTTACCATAAAATTAGTGAGTAATTAAATAAGTTTGAGACACATAAAACCAACTAATTTAATTCAAAACATGTCTTATAACCTTTAAAGTAATAAACAATCTAAGTGAAACATGAAAAATAAACTTATTTTAACACATAAAAATAGTGAAATTAATTAATTTAGTATAAAACATGAGTAATTAATTATTTTAACTATTTTTATTAGTGTAATAATTATTTTAAGTCAAAACAAGTATATATTTTAATAAAATTACTAATTTTTAGAATAAAACATTAATAATTTATTTAATAAGAATTTTTTAACTTGTTTAATACTTTGATGACACAATTATGAGTCAAAAAAGCGCCTAATATTTTTGTTTAATAAGATATGAAAGCTTTTATTTAATATATAAATTAAATTAATTAATAGAATTAAATTAAAAGTCAATTTTACACTTATAATTATAATATATGTCTATAATTAATTACTTATTAATTTATAATTATTAGGGGGTGTCAGTTCTGGGAAATCCGCACTTAACTTAAGTGCGGATTTCTAACCAAAACAGCACTTACAAATCAGCACTTAAATTTTTCAAAAAAGTCACTTATTTCAAAAATGGGTGTAAGTTCTGACCTCAAATCAGCACTTTTTTTGTGATTTTTTTTTCAAAACCACATGTTGGCCACATCATCCCTTTCTTTCCCATACCATCCCTATCACATGTGATACACTGACCTTCCTCGCTACCTACCCATCAATCCTCAGCAAACACCCCTTCCTGACATTTTCAACATTTTTACCAGGCATGTTTATATTCTTTTTTACTTATTTCTTCTACCTCTTAATCTTTTTTCTTGTTATGTGCCAGTTTCATAATGCCTCCCAGACATTCCAAATCTCAAAAGGTAACTCAAAAATCTGCTTCGTCACAAAAGTCTCCTTGTAAAGCAAGCCCTACACCTGAAAAATCAAAGTCAGGTTCAGGTCAGCTTAAAAAGGATGATTATCTCATCATAATCAACTGCCTTAAAAAAATCAAGTTTTGAAGCATGTTTTGGTTGTGAAAAGTCCACTTGTATTGGACGTCCACCTTCTTCAAAGGTTAATAGCTACTTATTGATGGCCAATGAAGTAAGGAAGAAAACACGGGGGAGAATCGATATCAATCCTAAACAAATGAAGGAGAGATTTAAGAGTTACCAATCAAAATATAAAAAGGCTCATCATTCTGCAAATGAAACTGGCTTTGGTATTGACAATGATGATTTGGAGATTGGAATTACTACTGTTTCCAAAAAGCTCAATGTCATGTGTCTTTTCTATGAGGAAATGGATAGTCTTTTTGGCTCCCAAGTTGATGTAAACCCTTTGTTTCTACAGGATACTACTAAGGATATATTCTCTGGATCCAAAAATTCCTATAATCCTCCTGACACACCTTTACTTGAAGGAGATCAATCCCCTCCACCTTTTCTAACCATAGTTCAGCTGAAGATGATCCCGACTATCAAGAGGAACAGTTATATTGCAGCAGATCTGAATCCTCAGAGGCCCAAAATTTAAATGTATGTTTACTTTTTGTTTTTTCTTCAATTCTTCTCTGAATTTCTCTTTCATTCTAGTCTCCTTCTACTTAACCTCAATCTCCATTAAATAATCTCCATTCTGGAAATGTGAATCCCACTTTAGAAGCTGCTTTAGATGAACTTCCTGAAGCCTCTTGCTCAAGCTCCAAACTAAAGCGTCAAGCCTCAACTTCAATGAACTTTAACCATCTATTAAGACGTGGTAATACTTCAACAAGCTCATTTGGCTCCCTTGAGGATTATTTTAAAAAAAATATATATAAGTAAGATTTGTTTACTATATATCTTTATCGTTAACTCATTTATTTATTTATTTCAATTTAATTTTCTCAGAAAAATCAACTATTGCAAAAAATGCCCTTGACTTTGAGAAGATGAAGTTTGATCATATGCTAAGGAAAGAACAGCAAGCCTTAGATTTGGAAGAAAAAAAATTTGAGGCAGAGCAGATGGAAAGAGTAAATGACCGTCAATTTCAAAGAGAAGACTGTCAATTTAAAAGAGAAATGGCTAATTGTGAATTGGAAAAACAAGAGAGTTATAAAAAAAAAGATTTCATTATGGAATGTGTAAAAAATGGCCAATCTTATGAGGACATTAAAAAATTACTTGGCCTTTTCAATTGATAAATTGTTTTTCTAGTTAATTTAATTTTGTTTGATTTCTTTTTGGTAATATTTTCCTATATGCTGACTTATAAAAGGTCTTGAATATAGTACATTATTTTTGACAAATTTTTGAAAATATCATACAATTTTTCTATATTTATATTCAAGTCAATAAGTTTGTTATACTTTTATTTTGACCAAAATTTGAAAATATAATAAAAATTTTCTATTTTTACTTTCAAGTCAATAAGTTTGCTTATCTAATACTTCTAAGTCAATAAAATTCAATATCTCTTTTGAAAATTTGGCAATACCTCCCCTTGAATTTTATTGAAACAAGGGGTGGGTACCACCAAATTTTTCTAAGTCATCAATTTCACACGTCAGATTTAAAAAATTGGCAATACCCTCCCCTGAATTTTATTGAAACAAGGGGTGGGTACCACCAAATTTTTCTAATTCAGCAATTTCACATGTCAGATTTAAAAAATTGGCAATAACCTCCCCTGCATTTTATTGAAGTAAAGGGTGAAAGTAATCAAAATTTAATATAATTACATAAATTAATTAATAAATAAATAAGATATGTCAAATTTACTACTTTTAAAGTAATGAAAATTCCTCATGCCAAAATGCAGATCAAGTCTAGAAACTAGGTTTGGGACTTTCCACAGGTATAGGCTAGAGGAACCCCATGAAAAAAATTAATGTTATCATGATTACCTTTTATACAACACATGGTCGTTGGCCCATTAATTTAATTTCATAAATTGAAATATCATATTTATTTATTAAAAATTTATGGAAGAATATTAAATATTTTGTGACTCTACAAATCCCCATACTTTTTAGATCTACCTAAAGAATTTTTAAATTTATTACCTTTTTCTTCTTTTTTTAACTTGTTTATTCATTGGATTAACTTTTGACTGATCTGGCAAGAGCAACCGAAATGTGTGAAGTCTTGACAAGTTTCCAAACCTGGAGGAGCCTTTGTGGTTTGGTGATTATTGTAAGAAGAATTCCAAACTGTTTCAATGATTCCATTTCCTAATCCAAAATCGATGATACATCCACCACGGGAAATCTAGGGGTGAATTTCTAGCAATCCCCTCTCTTGAAGTTTAGAGTGTCCCTTAAATATGCCAGGTTTATGAATAATTTATAAACATAAGTAAATTAGAGTTAGATTTACATTTATTCTCAGATTGATTATAGACAGAATATCAACTGATTCCAAATTATGCACAAGTTGATCCTCCAGAACTTGATTTTGGTCTTCTGATGAGCACAAATTGAGCACAAATTGATCTATTCTAAGCTTATGCATATATAATAATTCAGGATACTTGCTCTATTAAATTTGATAATAAAATAAAATATTGATGAATTTATATAAAAAATAATTATTATGTAAGATATTAAATTATAAATTTAGGCATCATAGGAGGGCACTTAATAGAACTTAATTATACTATGTGACACCTTAATACTGTATCACGCAGTTTGAAACATTTAAAACAAAATGAGTCATGATGGGCAATGAAATTGCTTGGACAGACAATTTCAAAATTAATACTGACCATAATACACAAGTATGAAACCTTGGCATCTATCCAATAAAAGATTTTCCTTCTGATAAATGGATTTTTCTCAGTTACTCCCTGCTAAAAAGTGTCCTTCTGAGGTTTGTCTGACCTTCAGGGGGTAATTTGGCCACATCACACTACTTCTATTTCCATGATTGACCAAAACATCATCCTCATTCCCATCTAAAGAGTTGATCTCATCTGACTGTGGCTGATCAAAGGGGTCCACCACAAGTTTAGCCAAAATTTTGGTGAACACTTTTTTGATGGATAGTGACTAACTGGTGCTTTCCAAAATTTTCCACCTCGAGTTAGGATAAACTACAGGAGGATAAATTTATTATGAATACCAAATTAACTGAAGAATACTTTTGCCCTAGCTACTCTGCATCATAAAAGTGTCCAACTGAGGTTTAGCCATAATTCAGGTAGACACTTTTGGAAAGGCACAGTCTGATGGGTTTAATATCTATATATGGCAATAAGTATCAGTTTTTTATCAACATAGAGCTAGAATAAATTTAATATGGCGAAAGTGTCCACCTGAAGTTTGGCCAAAATACAGGTGGAAATTTTTATGAGGATTACTTGATGAAATGAAGAAGACTTGAAATTACTTTCCATCATAAAATTTTCAAACTTAAGTTTATCAAAAATTGTGGTGACACTTTTTTCAGATCCAGTCATATGGGATCAACTCTCTATATGGCAATGAGAATCAATTTTTAGTCAATCATGGCATTAGAAGTAATTTTATATGGAAAAACGTTCCACCTTATTTTTGGCCAAAAATAAGTTGGAAATGTTTATGAGGAATACTAGATTAACTAAAGAAGACTTGCACCCTACTACTGTCCATCATAAAAGTGTCCACCAGAAGAATTCTCAAACTTGTGGTTGACACCTTTGGCCTGGTCCAGCCATATGGGATCAATTCTGCATATGGAAATGAGAATTTAATTTTGTCAATCATGGTACTAGAAGTAATTTGATATAGATAAAGTGTCCAACTAAATATTGGAAAAAAATCAGTTGAAAAATTCATTCAGTTTTTCAAAAAATCAAATTAAGTAAAATTTTATTCCTGATGATGCCCATTTTATCCAACACCTCTTCTGAGCCTTGAAAGTAGGCATTTAGCTTAAATTTTGAATTTCATATAAAATCCCTATTATTCAACCTATTTCTTTTTATCCCTTTTTTTCTTTTAGATATCAATTAATTTTATGTAAAACAAATCATTTTCATAATTTTTTACCTGTATTTAATAAAATTATTAAAGGTTTAACATCACCCTGTAAGCATTTGGCACATGTTTTTTTGCTATACTAATAAAAATAATAATATACTGGTAACAAAAAATTGATCAAATGATAAAATATTAATAAAACAGAAAGATCAAATACCAGTTGCACTGAAGAAGAGCTGCACCCTAGATACTCACCATCAAAAAAGTGTCCAGCACAAGTTTGGCCGAACTTGTGCTGGACACTTTTGGTCAGTTGCAGTCATATGAGATCAATTCTCGCTATGGCAATGAAAAAATTTTTTTGGATAAAAAACTTCACTAGAAGTAGTTTTACATAGCCAAATTTTCTACCTAGATTTCATCCAAACCACAGGTGCACAATTTTTTATCTTTGAAAAAAAGTCAATTTAGTACAATTTATCCCTGATGGCTCTTATTTGCTTCAACACCTCTACTGGCCTTTGATAGTAGGAATATTACTTTGATTTCTTTTTTCATATTTGATCCCTTTAACTTAATTTTTAATTCCTAATATTGCTTTTGGATACCAATTAATAATTTTTAAAATAAACTATTTTCATATTTTTATACATTTATTTAATAATATTATAAATGGCATAAATCACCTGGTATGCATTTGGCACATGAGTTTTTTCTATACTTATAAAATTAATAATATAATGGCGACCAAAAATTAATCAAATGATATTAATGAGTGAGGAACAAATATAAAATACCAGTAGACATGTTTTTAAGAAATACTAGATGAACTTAAGAAAAATTCAACCCTAGCTACTCTCCATCATAAAAGTGTCCAGCACAAGTTCGGCCCAACTTGTGCTGGACACTTATGGTCAGGTGCAGTCAGATGGGAGCAATTCTCTCTATGGAAATGAAGATAAATTTTTGATATAAATTTACACTAGAAGTAGTTTGATATGGCAAAATTTTCATGCTAAAGTTTTGGTAAAGCTCAAGTGGATTTTTTTTTATTTTTACCTAAAAGAAAATTTAGTGCAAGTTTAGCCCTGATTGTGCTAATTTAATTCAACATCTCTTTTTTCTGTTTATGGCAGGAATTCAACTTGGATTTTAATTTTCATCTTTGATTTCTTTTATTTTACTTTATTCCTCTCATATTGCTTTTGGATAGAATTTTATTTTTTGTAAAATAAATCATTTTCATATTTTTTTACCTTTATTTAATAATATTATAAAAGGTGTAACATCACCCAGTATTCATTTGGCACACAATTTTTTGCTGTACTGATAATATTAATAATATAATGATGACAAAAAATTAATCAATTGATAAATATGACTGAGGCACAAAGATTTAATAACAGTGGAAATGTTTATAAGAAATTTCAGATGATTAAAAATGACTTGCACCCTGGCTACTCTTCATGATAAAAGTGTCCAGCACAAGTTTGGCCAAACTTGTGCTGGACACTTTTGGTTGCATGCCGTCAGACGCAATCAATTCTTTTTATGGAAATGAGACTGAATTATAACTCCATCATTGCACTGAAAGTAGTTTTATATACACAAATTATCCCCTGGAAGTCTGTCCAAACCTAAGGTAGACAATTTTTTACTTTGGTAAAAAGTAAATTTGATCCATGTTAATCTATGATGGTGCCCACTTTTTCTGAATCCTCTACTGGCTCATGATAGCAGAAATTATACTTAATATCTTTATTTCATGTTTGATCTCTTTAATTTTAATCTTACCCTTTTATTTATCCTTTAGCTTTTAAATATCAATTTTATTTTGGTAAAACTGATAACTTTCACATTTTTTTACATTTATTATATTATATTATTAAAGTTGTAAAATCATCCAGTGTACATTCATTACACATGTTTTTGCTATACTAAAAACATTAATAATATAATGTTGACTAAAAAATCATCAAATAATAAATATGGAAGACACAGAAAGATCAAATACCCATAGACATTTTAAAAATTAATATAAGATTAACTGAAGAAGACTTTCACCCTAGCTACTCTCCATCATAAAAGTGTCCAGCACAATTTCAGCTGAGCTTGTGCTGGACACTTTTGGTTTCATGCAGTCAGATGGGATAAATTTACTCAATGGAAGTTAAAATGAATTTTTGCTCAATCATTGCACAAGAAGTAGCTTTATACTGCTATACTATCCTCCTGATTTTTTGGAAAACCTCATGTGGACACTTTTATTAATTTTATAAAAAAGAAAACATATTCCAAATCTAGAACTGGTGGTGCAAATTTGGTCTGAAAACTCAAATTATCTTTGATGGCAGAAATTTTATTTGAATGTTTAATTTCATATTTAATCACTTTTATTTTACTTTTATATTCTTGTTTTTGCTTTCAAATATCAATTTATTTATTGTAAAACTAATACTTTTCATATTTTTTTCATTTTTATTTAATAAGATTATGAAAGATGTAGCATCTCCAAGTATGCATTTGGCTTACAAATTTTTTCAATACTAATAACATTAATATTATAATGGTGAAAAACAATGAATCAAATATAATATATGAATGACACAGAAAGATCATATACAAGTGGATTTGTTTATAAGGCATACCTGATGAACTGAAGAAGACCTGCACCCTAGATACTCACCATCATAAAAGTGTCCAGCATAAGTTTGGCCAAACTTGTGCTGGACACTTTTGGTTGCATGCAGTCAGATGGAATAAATTTACTCTATGGAAATGAAAATGACGTTTTGCTCAATCATTGCACAATAAGTAGTTTGATATTGCCAAAATGTCCTCCTGATGATTTTTCAAAACTCATCAGGACACATTCTTTGGTTTAACAAAAAAGAAAATATAGTGCAAGTTTAGCCCTGGTGGTGCACATTTGATCTAACACCTCTACTTGTTATTGATAGTGGGAATTTTCCTTAGATTTTTTTTCTTATTTTATCCCTTTTATTTTACTTTTTTATTGCTCATATTGCTTTGGATATCAATTTTTAATTTTTAAAATAAATAATTTTCAGACTCTTATACCTTTATTTAATAATAAATGATTAAAGGTGGAACACCACCTGGTATGCATTTTTCACACAATTTATTACTATAGTAATAACGTTAACAATATAATGATGACAAAAAATTAATCAAATGGTGAATTTAAATGACACAGAAAGATCAAATTCCAGTGGAAATGTTTATAAGAAATCCCTTTTGAGTTTAAGAAGATTTTCTGTATGCCTACTTTCAATTATAAAAGTGTCCAGCACAAGTTCGGCCGAACTTGTGCTGGAAACTTTTGGTTGCATGAAGTCATATGAGATAAATTCTCTCTATGGCAATAAAAATGATATTTCACTCAATTATTGAAGTAAAGAATGTTTAATATTGTAAAAGTGTCCCCTTGAAGTCTGTCCAAACCTCAGGTTAAAATTTGTTAGCTATACATAAAAGTAAGTTTAGACCAAGTCTTGACCTAGGGGTCCCCAACTGTCCCAACACCACTTCTGGCTCTTGATAGTAAATATTTAACTTGTATTTTTTACTTTGTATTTGATCCCATTTATTTTCATTTTACTTTTCTATTACTCTTTTTAATTTTAAATATCAATTTATTTTTTTAAAAACTAAAAATATTCATATTTTTTTAACTTTATATAATAATATTATTAAAGTTGTAACATCACCAATTTTGCATTTGGCATGCAGGTTTTTGCTATACTAGAAACATTAATAATATATATGGTGACCAAAAATTAATTATAAGATAAATATGAATGATAAAAAAAAGTTAAAAACCCAATAGAAATGTGAAAAACAAAAAACTGATGTACTGAGAAACACTTCCACCCTAGCTACTCTCCATCATAAAAGTGTCCAGCACAAGTTCGGCCGAACTTGTGCTGGACACTTTTGTTCAGGTGCAGTCAGATTGGATCAATTCTCTCTGTGGAAATTAAATTAAAAAAAATGCTAAATAATTACATTAGAAGTAGTTTGGTATGGCTGAATTATCCACCTTGAGTTTTTCCAAACCTCAGGTGAAAAATTTTTTATCTTTAAAAAAAATTAAATTTTATCAAATTTAGCCCTGATGGCACCCATTTGTTTCAACACCTCTACTGGCTCTTGAAGGCAGGAATTTTTCTTTTTCATATTTGATCTCTTTTACTTTACTTTTTTATCACTCATGTTACATTTGGATATTAATTAATAATTTTGGAAAAGAAATCATTTTCATATTTTTTTAACATTTTTTAATAATATTATAAAAGGTGTAATATAACATCACATGCATTTGGCGCACAAGTTTTTTCTATACTAATAAAATTAATAATATTCTAATGACAAAAAATTAATCAGATAATAAAATATGAATAACACAGAAAGATCAAATACCATTTGACATGTTTTAAAAAAATAAAAGTTGCACTGAAGAAGACCTGCACCCTAGCTACTCTCCATCATATAAGTGTCCAGCACAAGTTTGGCTGAACTTGTGCTAGAAACTTTTGGTCAGGTGCAGTCAGATGGGATCTATTCTCTCTATGGCAATGAAAAAAATTATTTGATAAGAAACTTCACTAGATGTAGTTTGATATAGCTGAATTATCCACCTATAGTTCATCCAAACCACAGGCACACAATTTTTTATCTTTAAAAACAATCAATTTAGTACAATTTATCCCTGATGGCTCTCATTTGCTTCAACATCTCTAATGGCCTTTGATATTAGCAATAATACTTGGAGTTTGTTTTTCATATTTGATTGCTTTAACTTAATTTTTTATTCCTCATATTGCTTTTGGATATCAATTAATAATTTTTAAAATAAATTATTTTAATATTTTTAAAATTTTTTTTAATAATATTATAAAAGGTGTAACATCACTCAATATGCATTTGGCACACAATTTTTTGCTATACTTATATAATTAATAATATAATTAAGACAAAAGATTAATCAAACAACATGTTTGAGTGAGGCACAAAGATAAAATACCAGTAGACATGCTTGTAAGAAATACCAGATGAACTGAAGAAAAATTCTACCCCAGCCGCTCTCCATCATAGAAGTGTCCAGCACAAGTTCGGCCAAACTTGTGCTGGACACTTTTGTTCATGTGCAGTCAGATGGGATCAATTCTCTGTATGGCAACAAAAAAATTTTTTTATCAAATTTCACTAGAAGTAGTTTGGTTTAGCTGAATCATCCACCTGCTGTTCTGCCCAATATCAGGTGTATAATTTTTTATCTTTAAAGAAAAGGTCACTTATTACAATTAAGCCCTGATGGCTCCCATTTGCTTTAACACCTCTACTGGCTCTTGATAGCAGGAAATTTACCAGTATTTTTTTCATATTTGAAATCTTTGACTTTTATTTTACTCTTTTATTCCTCTTTTTACTTTTAAATTTCTATTTAATTTTTGTAAAACTAATCCTTTCCATATTTATTTACGTCTATTTTAAAAAATTATTGAAGGTATAACTTCACATGGTATGCATTTGGCACACAAGTTTTTGCTATACTAATAACATTAATAATATAATGGTGATAAAATATTAATCGGATGATAAATATGAAAGATACAGAATGATCAAATACCAGTAGACATGTTTATGAGAAATACAAGATGAAGGAACTGAAGAAAATTTCCACCCAAGCTACTCTCCATCATAAAAGTGTCCAGCACAAGTTCGGCCGAACTTTTGCTGGACACTTTTAGTCACATGCAGTCAGATGGGATCAATTCTCTATATGGCAACAAAAACATTTTTTTATTAAACTTCACTACAAGTAGTTTTGTTTAGCTGAATCATCCACCTGTTGTTCTTCCCAACCTCAGGTGTATAATTTTTTATCTTTAAAAAAAAGGTCACTTATTACAATTTAGCCCTGATGGCTCCCATTTGTTTCAACACTTCTACTGGCTCTTGAGAGCAAGAAATTTACTTTATTTTGTTTTTCATAATTGATCTCTTTGAGATTAATTTTACCTTTTTATCCCTCATATTTCTTTTGTATATCAATTTATTTTTTGTAAAACAAACCATTTTCATAATTTTTTACCTTTATTTAATAATATTATAAAAGGTGTAACATCAACCGGTATGCGTTGGGCACACAAGTTTTTGCTATACTTATAATATTAAAAATATAATGGTGACAATAAATTAATCAAATGATATATATGAGTGAGGCACAAAGATCAAGTACCAATGGACATGTTTATAAGAAATACCAGATTAACTAAAGAAAAATTCTACCCTAGCTACTCTCCGTCATAAATGTGTCCAGCACAAGTTCGGCCGAACTTGTGCTGGACACTTTTTGTCACATGCAGTCTGGTGTATTCAATTCTCTCTCAATCATTGAACTAGAAGTTGTTTGATATGGCTAAATGGTTCTGCTGAAGTTTTTTTAAACCTCAGATTGGAACTTATTTGTTTTTCAAAAAAGCAATTATAGTCCAAGTTTAGCCTCACTGGTGGACATTTGCCCCAACATGTCTACTTGCTTTTGATGGCAGTAATTTTATTTTAATTTTTTATTTCATATTTGATTCCTTTAATTTTAACTATTTATCCCTCATATTGCTTTTGTATATCAATTTATTTTTTGTAAAACAAATCATTTTCATATTTTTTTACCTTTATTTAATAATATTATAAAAGGTGTAACATCACCCAGTATGCGTTGGGCACACCAGTTTTTGCTATACTTATAATATTAAAACATAATGGTGACAAAAAATCAATCAAATGATAAATATGAGTGAGGCACAAAGATCAAATACCAGTGGACATGTTTATAAGAAATACTAGATGAACTGAAGAAAAATTCCACCCTAGCTAACCTCCATCATAAAAGTGTCCAGCACAAGTTCGGCTGAACTTGTGCTGGACACTTTTGGTCACATGCAGTCTGATGTGATCAATTCTCTCTATTGCAATGAAAATGAATTTTTCTTCAATAATTGCACTAGAAGTTGTTTGATATGGCAAAATTGTCATCCTGAAGTTTTGGTAAAGCTCCAGTGGATTTTTTTTATTTTTACAAAAAAGAAATTATAGTCCAAGTTTAGTGCCACTGGTGGGCGTTCACCTCATCATGTCTACTTGCTCTTGATGGGAGTAATTTCACTTTAATTTTTTATTTCATATTTGATCCCTTTAATTTTACCTTTTTATCCCTCATATTGCTTTTGTATATCAATTTATTTTTTGTAAAACAAATCATTTTCATATTTTTTTACCTTTATTTATTAATATTATAAATGGTGTAACATCACCCGGTATGCGTTGGGCACACCAGTTTTTGCTATACTTATAATATTAATAACATAATGGTGACAAAAATCAATCAAATGATAAATATGAGTGAGGCACAAAGGTCAAATACCAATTAATCAATAGTTCTTTTTAATATTATAAATTTTTTGATTAAATAAAATGGTAATAATGAATTATATTTTTCATCCACAATTCCACTCTAATGTTCCCACTGCACAAAAAGGGTTCACTTGGTCCTTTCTTTACTGCTTGTGCATATATTTTATTGCCCACAGTACTACAATTTTTTGTAGTGATTATCCCACATCTGATTCAGGAATATTTTTAAACAATATAAGTTTTTTTTACAAAAGACCTTATCATATCAAATATCCCACAAAAAATACAACCTGTTTTTGTATTAAAGCCCGTCAATTATTAAGAAATAGTTAAAATAATTAGATTAGACCCTGGCACAGCTTGATCCATACCAACCGACCTAAAGTCTTTTCAATATTGAAAACAATTAAATAAAATTATGATATCATACTAAATTATGGGCACCAACCATAATTCAGCACTTCTCATTTGCTCTGCTACAAAATGAGTGCATGTAGCATTTTTCTAACGTTGGACTGTTTTTCTTCCTTCCCTCACACCTTTAGTCCAGAATGAAAATTTAGTATGAGTTTTGGTCAAAATGGTTTGCCAGTGTTAACTGTATGCAACAGAATTCATATTGCATATTTCTATTTATGCATAAAATATACTCGTTAAGCATCATTTTTTTGCATTTTTCAATCATTATGCATATTTATGCATATTCATATGCATATTCATTATACAGATTTATATGCATATTAATATATTTTATTCATATACATATATGCACCTTTTTTTGCATATTCAATATGCATATTTTTAATGCATATTTTTATGCATATTTTATGCATATTCAATATGCATATTTTTTATGCATATAAAATATGCATATAAAATATGCATAGTGATTATGCATATTTATTCTTCATAGTCATTATTCATACACTTTGGATAGGCATTTTACATCAATTTTTAGCATGCAATAAGTATCCACCATGCAAATTCAAATGCATATGCATCTATATCATACACGCAACATATATTCAAGTTTAATATTTGAGTATTAAGGTATGCTAAGTGATGTTGTTCACTCTTTTGCCAAACCTGAGATTAACTGATGTTCAATGTGGTTCTTAAGCTCTGCTCAAGGAGGGATTGATCTGGATTCAATCTGTGACAGTTTATTTTTTCAATGTTTTTTCATCAGATTTAAAAACATCTTTCTGAAAGTTTCAGGATGGTTTCCCAACAGTTTCCTGACAAATTCCTGATAGTTTCAAAAAGAGGGAACTGCTAGCAGTTCACACCCAGATTTCCCGTGGTTATCTATGATCCGGGAAATATAATCCATGTCCTTTAATTTTTGCAGGTGACGGAATAGGTTGTCCAGTGATAGGATTAATATATGTGAAAATTCCATAAGTGAGGTAATTGGCATCATTTGAGTCGGTGTGAATTTGGTTATAAAATCCAGAATGAGTGATTATAACATTTGAAAACATTAGATAATCACTGCAAATATCTTCCCATTCAGAGTCGCACCAATTTGGTATTCCAAGTCTCGTAGCAACTTCATGATTTGTTTCAAATGCTTTATTACAGAGTTTTTTAAGTTGAAGAGCAAGAAATGAATTAAATGAAGGTAAAGTATTCCATTTTCAAAAATCATTATCTAATTCAGCTTTAGATAAAGATCTGAGTAAAGAATATATGCCTATTTGAATTAAATTCAGTAAAATGATATTAAAAAATCCAGAAAAAATTTAAACATACCAAGAGAAAAACCTTTATCAAATCCTGGTCTCCATCCAATACCAATCATGATTTCACCCAACAAATTCTTATTCCTTAAAGGTAAGCAAACCAAAGCCATTTGATAGAGTGTTATAATGAGAACACAGAGTTGATTAAATGATTCATCTTTTAAACCATTAAAAGAATGGTTTTCGTAAATAAATTGAGGTTTGAAAGTATTATTAATAACAGCTTTAACTTCATCACCTCCAGTTTCAGTTAAATAATGTATATTTTGAGGTAACATTTTCGGATATTGTTTTTTTTTCAACTTTAGTTTTATAGTACTTGATTTTTGAAATATGGCCAAATATTTGATCCAAGTGAATTTTTTTTTAAATTTCTTTTATTTCGATACTGTTCATGATTTGTCAATGTTTTAGATGATGATTGAAAAGAAGTTGAATTTGAAGATGATAATGAAGTTAAAGAAGATGAGAGTGAGGTAAGTGGTGAATCTGAAGTTAAAGACATGTATTTTCCTACTTTTGGGTGTTGTTACTTTTCAAATCCCAAATTTATACATTAAAAAAAAACCTCACTTAATTTAAATTAAAAAAATAAAAATCCTCAAAAGACTGATAAGAATTTTTTTTATTTCACTTGAACTTGATGAATATTTTTCTCTAAAATTAAAAAAACAAAAAAAAACAAACAAAAAACTGTGAAATTTTTTTTATCACTTCCCCATTCCCCTAAATTCCCCGCTCCAAACCCCTCTCCCACCTCCTCAAAACCCTTGTACAAACCCCCCCTCTAACCTATTCACATCCCCTTTTAAACCCCTCCAAACCCCCTTCTAAACCCGCCTTGAATCTGCCTTAAACCCCCCTCCAAACCCCCCTCCAAATCCCCCTTTAAATCCCCCTTCAATCCCCCCCAAACCCCCTCCAAACCCCCTCAAACCCCCCCTCCAAAGCCCCCCTACCCCCCCTCCAAACCCCCCAATCCCCCCCTCCAAACCCCCCAATCCCCCCCTCCAAACCCCCCTACCCCCCCTCAATGTTCCTTAACAATTGTTAGCAATCGTTCATTAACTTAACGATTCACTATTGATTTGTTAAGTTAAAAAACAATTGCTAACAATCGTTTGTTAACTTAACGATTCGTTAGCAAATCATTAAGATAACAAAAAATTGCTAACAATTGTTTGTTAACTTAACAAATTGATAGCAAATTGTTAAGGAACATTTAGGGGGGGGTAGGGTGTTTTTGAGGGGGATAGGAGGGAGGGGTTAGGAACGGATTGAAGGGGGGTTTGGAAGGGGGGCTAGAGGGGGTGATTGGGAGAGTTTGGAGGGGAGGAAATGAGGACACCAACAAGGGGGAGAAAGGGAGAGATGAGACCAAAGATGGAGAAAAGGGAGGTTAGAGTGAGCCAAGGAGGGGGGAATAAGGCAGCCAAAGGGGGGAAAAGGGGGATGTATCCATTCCAAGGAGAGGGTAAAGGTGGGAAAAAGCCCAGGCCAAGGGGGGATAAAGAATAGGATAAATGAGAGAAAAGAGGGAGAGAGAGAGAGAGAGAAAAAAAGGGTTAATTTTACCTATAAATTAAAAAAAAACCACTTACAAAAAAAAAAAAAAACCAAAAACCAAAAAAACCAAAAAAAAAATTAGCAAAAAATTAAGTAAAAAAGATAAAATGACTTACCTGGAGAGATGAGTTGAGAAAAAGAAATATAAGTGAAATTGTTTGAGTGATGTAGGAAGAGAGGAGAAAATGGATATGAGTGAAGAAAAAAAAGAGAGTGACTGAAAAAATATGCGTTTGCTGAAAATATGTGATTTCATGTTTAGTTGATGAAAGAAAACACAGAGAGATAAAAAAAATAAGACTTTAACAGCAAATTCAAAAACCAAAACAATATGCAAAAAAATTTACCATTCTCAGTGAATGACTTATGCAAATTGATCATTTGAAGAGAATGAAAAAAAAAAAATTAAAATTGCATTGAAAAATGTTGGAGTGTTATTGGAAGAATTTTCGCCCTTATACAAGTTGATTAAGAAATAAAAGTGTTGGATATAGTTGGAGGTGAATCAACTTGTTCATCTTCATACAGCTCTAACCATTGATCTTTGAGGTCAGCAAGTAGGTTATGAATTATAGTGCAACACAGAATCCAGTTGATCACTGCCTCCATTTCAGATTTATTTCTAAGAGGACTTCTTAATTCCCTTAAACTAGAAAAACGGCCTTTCAAGATTCCAATAGAATGTTCAATACAGACTCTTGACTTTGCCAAATGATTTTTGAACTTGGCATTTTGACTGTCTTCTGAAGCTGATCCCCTAAAAGCAGGAAGTACATACTTTCCATTCACATAAGCGGAATCTGCAAGAAGATACTGATCTTCATCAAAGAATTTTTCAGGTTCATTTGAAATTTGCATTCTTTGGAAGACATAGGAGTCATGACATGAGCCAGGATAGCCAGAAAAGAATGATATAAATTTTTTGTTTATGTCACATATAAGCTGAACGGAAATTGAATATCTATAAAGAAGATATATTTGTTTGTGTTAGTTTCAAATTGAATGAAAGGAGTTAAAAATAATCTACCTCTTTTTACTGTGAAAGTAATTGTTTCCACCTTGAGCAGGTTTCTGGCTCAAAGAAATAGTAGTACCATCAACAGAACCAATACATCCTGGGAAGCCCTCTGCTTGCATAACCTGAGATGATTCAAGTTGCTCTTCTTTTGTTGGCCAGGTGAGAAGTTGAGATTCCAAGGAGTTGATGGCAGTGATACATATTTTGGTATAAGTGTTAACTGAACCATACCCTAAATCAAAACATTTTCTAAATGTTTCAAAGCAGCTCCATTACCATTTGGACCCAAACGACATAGTGTGATGGCCAATTGAATTGAAGGATGTTGTTGTTCTTTATGAGAATTATTGTGAAATATGGGATGATCCTGAATAAGCTCAAGCAATTTAAGGAAAAATTCCTGAGAAGTCCTGAACAGCTGTCTAAAACTGGGTGTAGATAGGTTAAGAAGTGTTTGGATGGTGTACTTGGGGGTATGAAGTACTTGAGGCTTTCTGGGAAGAAGGTAACGTTTCGTGGCCATTTTTGATAAAAAGACAAAGTCTTCTTCTAGATCAGAATCAGAATTGGAATCAGAGTCCAAGAGCAGTTCAAGAGCCATGAAAGTCCTTGCTTTATGTAATTTATCACGATTTGAAAGAGAGGAAGGCATAACTCTTATATGATATGTTATGAAGATGAAAATGATGTACAATGTTTTGAGTTATGAAGTGTTATGCTGCGGAGTGCTGCATATGAATGGGATGATGCTGATAAATCAGTGAAATGTGACTTGATAGTGAAATCAGCACTTTTGGTTGAGAAAGTGCGGATTTGAGTGAAATAAGTGACTTTTTTCACTTTTGAAATCCACCAGTATTGGGGCTAGTGTGTTTTGGAAATATGCACTTAGATAAGTACGGATTTGGTCAAATTTAAGTGCGGATTTGTAAGTGCGTATTTGCAAGAACTGACACCCCCTATTAAATACATAAAAATGCGCCATAATTTATAGAATTATATCATTTATTATGCTTAATTTAAATTTATAAATAATTTATATAATAATAAAAGTAATATAATACTTATTTTACTTATATTTAATAAGATACTTATATAATTTCATTATGCAATATAATATTAATTTATATACATAATATGCTTATTTCTATTCCCACTTTCAGTTACAGTAAATTTACATAACATTTACTGGGCTCCTGGTATAGCCTGGCTGACACCCCCACACTTGTCAATGCAAAATCTAGAAGCCCTCCCTTGGGTACCTTCTAACTAAAAACTTCCACCTCACAGTTCAACCATTCAACACAAAAACTACCAGGGAAAAGACCAGCACTTGAAGACTACAGAAATCCAGTTTAAAATCATAGAAGACTAAAACCTGAATAAAAGAAGACCAATGCTAGGGTTCAACTAAATAAAGAGAAGGGGTTGGAAACAGACAATCTGGGGTAAATGTTATACAGAGCAGCCAGCCCATCAGTTACCCCCACACTTTCCAAAATAACATTTAGATGCTCCCCTGAGTACCATCTAGAATTTTTTTTTTCCAAAACAACAGATTCACAGCATCACCAACAAAACAACCCAATAAAAAGAATGATTCATAGTTCATCCTCATTGCAGAGTTAGTCTTCTTCCCTTTTTGTGCCTCTGCAATAAAACCTCTTCATCTGGTCAGCAGCCACTCTCTTCTTCAAGACTACCCCATCCAATTCTTCCAATTGATATGATCCACCTGACAGTTGAGATCTGAATCTATAAGGACAATTCCACCTGTCAGAGAACATCTTTCACTACTGACTCTCCAAACTCCTATTATATAACAATACCAACCACCCAGGCTTTAAAGAGTTACTCAGCCTGTGAGCCAACCTCTTATCCCAATATCTAACTGACTGATTCCTGATCTTCATCATCCAAACATATGCCTTTTTATGAAATTAATCCTTTCCTTCAAGCTGCTTTATTCTGGCACATAAAAAATATTCAGTCAAAAAAACTTTATCCCAATCAATTCCCAAATAGGAAATCACATCCAAATCTATTGGCAAAACCACCTTCTATCCAAAAATAAGTTCATAAGGTGAATATCCAGTAGTCCTGTTACAGTAATTCCATCAGCAAACAAAACCAAAGGTAAATAATGCCTCCACTTTTCAGCACTATCCCCACACATCTTGGCCAAAGAATCTTTCAAAACTTGATGCTCTCTTTCAACCATACCTTCAGATTCAGGATAATAAGGAGTAGCCACTCTCACCTTGGACCCAAAACTAGTAACAGCTTCCTTGAATTCAGCTCCAAACTCAGGCCCTCTATCAACAGTGACCAAATTAATCAGCCCATACCTATAAATACACTACTTCAAAAACTCTGCCACATTCTTGGAAGTCAAGTTAACAAGAGGCACTGCCTCAACCCAGCCACATAAATCATCCCTGGCCACAATCAAATATTTATACCTTCCCGGCTTAATATGGACCACATCCAAACTGACTCTTTCAAACACAGTTGATTCTCCAGTAGCATGACCAATTTTTTATGTTTTCAAGTGACTTCTTCTTTGACACTCTTCACAAGATTTAACCCATACCTGCAGAGACAACCAAAATCAGTCTGCTACTCTTCTGAAAGTCTTCCCAAAGCCTCTATGACCAAGGTCTTCATGCAAATACTTCAACACCACCTCTTGACCCTTCTTCTAAGTCACCACAACATAATCCAACTTATGCAACAAAATATCCTCCCCTACCACCTTCTTAAACTTCACAAATTCCTCCTCAAAATCATCATCCCATTCCCAATCAGTGTCCTTCCTGGTAAAATTCCTTAAAGGAGTAGACAACAAAGAGAATTCCTTAATAAAAGTCCTCACATAAACATAAAAACCTAAGAATACCCTAACTTCAGTGGCATTCTTTGGTCTTTTCCATGCTTGAGTTTTATTAACCTTCTTCTTTGCCATAATCCTACCCTCCTTGCACACCACATGACCCAAAATCTTCAATGCTTGTACACAACAGCAGAACTATGACCCAGACACAGTCAACCCAGCCTCCTCTATCCTAAACAAAATCCTCTCCAGTGTTACAGCATACTCCCACACAAAAATCTTAATACCAGGGTTTTCTTTCAACACCTCACTACCATAATCAGATTTTGGCCCTTTGATTCTACCATCATCAACAAGAATCACAGTGTAACATGGTACTTCATCCTGAAAAATCCAAGCAGTCTGTGCCTGGTAAACAGTAACAGAATTAGTAGCTCCTTGAGGTAATCTGGTCAATTGAAACCTTCCCAAAGGAGTCTCAAAAGTAGTTAGAGGCCTAGAGTCCACATAAAGTTCCCTCTCATCATAGCCACCCATAATATAACACAATCCATAACACACCCTTCCAGAAAAATCCTTCACAAACTCCTCTGCACTTGGTGGCATTCCAGAATCCTTGATAGTCACAGTATTCAAGGCCCTGAGATCATGAGCCATCATAAGCTTGCAATTCTGCTTCTTGAGAAAGAGCACAGGACTAGAATAAATTTAGGTTGACTGTTCATAAAATACTTTCCTGAGCCTTTCCCTAAAAATCTTCACAAAATAATCCCTTATAGAAGCAGGAATTGGAACTGGTTTGATTTGCCAAGGCTCATGGCAAACCACTGGAATCAGATAAGGTGAACCATAAGAATTCTTTAACACACCTCTTTCTTCCTCCAAAAAAGCAATTGCCTTTCCCCCCAACACCATCACATACAAAACCAACATCCTTTCCTCCTCAGATAACCACCCATAATGACCAAAATTCACCACCTCCAACCTTTTCCCAGTAATCCTAGCAGTTTCCAAAAAATCAGTTGGATTCTTCACTAAAGGTGTCACATAAGGATCTCTTGAAATATGAGGCCTCTTCAAAGGCAGGTTTAGTCCAACTGGTGTAGGCTTATTGACAGGCCTAAACTTCATTGCTAACTTCTTGTACTTAGCATAATCCACTTCAGAATCTTCAGCTTCATCAGGGGCTTCTTCAATCTTCCTACAAAAAAAAAGGGGTTTCCCCAATTCTCACAGGATTGGCCAAGGTAATGTTTTTTAAAGAGGTAGAATAAACCCTAGTAGCTCACAATTGGGAGGACTTACTTGCAGACCCCAATCTCACTGCCCCAAAACTTTTCCATTCAATATTCCCATTTTCCTCCTCACTAACAAACTAAATTCCATCACCCTTCACCTCTTCAACCAAATAAACTTGAATTTTTTTTTGATCTTCTTTATTTTTTATCTTAAGATTTTTATCTTCTTTTCTTAATGGGAGCCTTCCCTAAAACAGAAACCATGGCTGCACGATTGCTCACATGTGTGTCTAAGGTAATTTTTTTGAAAGGTGTAGAAAAAACCCTAGTGGTGCACAATTGGGAGGACTTACTTTTAAACCCTAATCTAACTGCCCCAAAACTTTTCCATTCAACAAAGATATACCCCATCTCCCCTTTTGAACTTGAAATAAAATTAATCTTGAAACCATTAAATTAAAAGAGACTTTATAAAAAACTTGAATAATACTTTCAGAGAAGAGAAAAATTATACAAAGAAAGCTGAAAGTACACTTGGAATATCTCTAAATGAGCTGACCTACTACAACCTGAGATTTAAACTGAAAGGGGAGAAGTTGCAGTACTTGGGTGATCAGCCCCACCTACTCTAAAAAATAAGGCTCTCCATCAGAGCCTGAGCCAGCTTCCAAAAACCCAGAAGCAGCCCTATATTAACTTCTCCTCTCACAACAATCAGGACAATGACACATAGAGCTGAACCCAGGCCTAGTCTCCCAACTCTCTTCACCAGGTGAATACAACCTCATATGCAGGGTCTTTTCATCCTCCCCTGTCAACTCCAAGCTGATACCAACTCCATATTGATACCCGATCCTGGCTGCAAAATCCATCAAAAATGGGCCAACCAAAAGTGCCATAACAGTGCCATTTGCAATATAAAAGTGCACCTTCCCAGAAGCTCCACCAAAATCCATCTTAAAAAACTCTGCTGTTCCCACCAGTTCAGTCACATGTCCACCAATCCATCTCAAATTCCCACCAATACCAGTTTTGATAGGGGGTTCTATTGAGTTGCCTCAGATAAAGAAATAAGATTGATCTGAGAACCAGAATAAACCAAAGCTCTGATTTCTTTGCCATACAGAGTGACATCAACAAGCCTCAGAAGAGCAGAGAAATGAGTCTCCAAATTCACCTCAAAATTCTCAGCAGAATCACACACAAACTAAACCTCCCAATAAGAAACCCTTCTCCTGGTCAGCATCTTCCTTTGATTGTCAGCCAAACCATGACTGATAGCAAATAGCTACCCATAAGTCAAGAATATTGTCCCTTGATTCATCTTCTCCAACATAAAACAGTGGTAAAAATTTGAAAATCCTAGGAGTAACTGGATCTCTTGACTGATGTTGGTGTCAGACATTCCATTACTGCCTTTACTTTTACCTGGTCCATTTGCACCCCTTTTTTTTGAAATGATCATACCCAGGAGGGGCATTTCACCTACTGAAAAAACACATTTCTATGGTTTTAACCATACTTGGGCCTCCCTCAAGTGCTGAAAACAGTCTTTCACACATATCTGTTGTTTTTCCATTGATCTGGAGTAAATCAGGATGTCATTTATCTATACCGCCACATCCATCCCTATTATTTCTCCAAAGATGCAGTTGGTAAAATTTTGGGAAAGTGGCAGGTTCATTACATAGAAAAAATGGCATTACAAGCCATTCAAAATGACCAAATTTGATGCAGAATGCCAGTTTGTGTTCATCACCTTCTTCCACGCATATGTGGTGGTAGCCTTCCCTAAGATCTAGGGAGTGTAAGATCTCTGAACCTTGAAGGCTATCAATTAGATCACTAGTAAAGGGAAGGGGATATCTGTTCTTTACTGTCAGCCCATTCAACCTTCTGAAATCCATACAAGGTCTTAATGACCCATATTTTTTTCATGCAAAGATCACAGAGGTAGCCCAGGGAGATTTTAATTCCCTAATAAAACCATTCTTTAAATTTTCATCTATCATCTCTTTTAGCACTTTTGAATCTAGGGTTGATAATGGGATTATGTGGCTTAATTGAGGGGTTACGCCTGGCATCAGATCAATGGAAAAGTCATATGGTTGATGAGGTAATAGGGTCTTGACTTCTCCATCTTCAAAAAGTGTTAATAGTTTCCAGAAAGCTTCAGGGACCAATTTCTTGAAGCTTTTTGTTGGCTTTGAGGACTGGACCTTGGCTGAAATCTTGAAGGATATGTTCCAAGCTGTTGAGTTGCATTCCAGCTCCTTTTCTTCCTCCAGCACCCCCTCCAAGTTCTGAAACTTAGCATCAAGAGAAAGTTTCAGTTCTTGCAGAAAGTCTACTAATGATAATGAAACACCAGGAAACCCACAGGGAGGGTCCCTTGACCCCTGCAGAGGCCAGGGGACAAATTAATTCTTTGAACCATTCAACTTTCCATCTTATTCCTTATCCTTCCTCTTTTGCACCTTTCTTCTCCCTTTTGGAACTCTCTGGCCCTTCACATTGGTACCCATCCCTAGCCTGCTGCTTAGAATCAAGAGAAAGCATCAATTCTGGTGGCAAGTCAACTGATGATAACAAAAAATCAGAAGGCTCACTGAGATGGGCCCCTAGCCCCTGAAAAGGCTAGGGGGCCAATAATTTAGCTCTAGAATCCCCTTCCCTTCCCATATGTAACTTCTTTTCCTTCCAGCCAATGTAAGGGTTTTATTGGTCCAGCCATGTGATACCCAGTACCATTTCATACTTTTTCTTCAGGTTTGTTGCATATTTTCTTGACTGCAACTCTTTTCTGTTACACTAAAACCTGCAAAAAACCTTTTCTCTTACTTCTCCTTTACCACCTGGGGATCTGTCAAACATAATTAGATACCTAGGATGGTCCGATTCTTTAACTTTCATTTAAGTTCTCTGTAGAAAATTTCTAGAAATAAAAAAGTCTGTGTCCCCACAGTAAACTAGGGCTTGAACATTTTTTGTGGCATCAAGGGTCATTAAAGGCAAGTTTATTATAGTACAATTATCATTTACTTCAAGTGGATTACGCCCTGATAATTCCTCTACCAAATCCCACTTATTCTTTCCCTATAATCTACTCAAGGAGGACATAACCTTCACTCCTGAGTGCTCTATTTTACCTGCTGCCTACCTGTTCTGTCAGCCTAAATATCCTTAGGACTGAGTATTTCTTATGCTTAAAATAAGATAACCTTAACTAGATTAAGCTTATATCTTAAAAATAAGGTTAAAATAATAATATATATTATTTTATTATATATATATACAATTATTATTCTATTATATAATTTATAATAGTTTAAATAGCTTATCCATGGCCTAATAATATTTATTAAGGTGTTAATGGAGTCATAATATACTTATCTTAAGTGATATGAAGTAATTATTGACATACATAAGCTTATATGTATACATAAATCTCATATTCAGTGAAATATGCAGTATATTATGTATATTTAGGTATATAAGTGGGTTTTAGCCCCTTAATAGCCTATAACCTTTGTTTTTCTGCTTATTTTAGGTCATATGGACGAAATCAGTGGACTCACAACGCCTACAGAAGCATAGACACCTATATCAGGCGCATACACCCAGTTTGGACAACTAAAATTACTTCCTTGGATGGTTATTCACGGATTTATGGGTTGGAAATATGTTTTTGGGTTAATGTGGATGCTTGGGGATGTTATTGGGGGCTTGGACATTTTATTTGTTTCTTTATATGCTTTTAGTTTCATTAAATCTCTTTTTGATCTTTTATTTTACCTATTTCTTTATGGTATCCGCTTTTATCTGGGATTTCTATTTATGGTATGACTCTGTGTTATTATTAATAGTGATGGAGGGTCCTTACTGGAGGTCTGGGTGTTGAAACTTCTTGAAGTGGACGCCATGGGGAGGTGATGGGCCCTCACAGTGCTGTAATTGCCGGGGATAGCAGTGACATCATCTGGATTGAAGGTCTGTGCACTCCAGTGGATTTGGGTATAAGTAAGGAGGGATTTTGACGGTTTATTATCATCATTCAATTACTACACTTCAAATAAACATTACACTACAATTATTAACACTCAGAAATATATTATAAAGCCCTTATAAATTGATATTATCTTTATAAAAGCTATAACTATATTTTATTCTTCTATTTTCCACCACTAGCACGCATTTAAATCCAAGTATTGTGAGTTTTATTTGAGTATAACTATTCTATTAGTCTTCCCCTAAGGTTTAATCACTAAATCATTTATCAATAAGTAGAAGGACCATAAAATAACACTATTATATCATACTTATATTCTAGACTGTACTGACAATTGGGGGTCTTTCCTTATATTTTACTTATTATTTAGTATAAGCCTTGGGACGTGATTTTTACCTTAGTACAACTCAAAATTAACCACATATTTGGGTCTTCTGCATATTAGTGGGTCATCATAGCTCATTGATTGCGGAAAAGAACCCTTATAATAATTGTACTAATTTTTTATCATAAAAATTAGATATTTACAGTAGTAACTGTACCCAATATAAACCCAATTTCACTTGGTATTTGGACACCAATATAACACCCAATTAAATTGGTATTTGGCTAAAGCTTGGTAAGCTAATTATTCACCCTTATAGAGCTCTAGTTAAACTTATTATTATATTTTTAACAGATTTTTTCGAATTTTTCTTATATTTTATTTAAATAAATAAAGATATAAATTCAGGGTAAGCTCCATTGCTTTTTTATTAGTAATATAATTGCTAATATTATTTGTCTACTAATTCCACAGAGTTTTTTCCTTTTGTAGACGTAAAATATTGTTATTCTGAACAATATGAGTGCTCCCCAGGATAGTGTAAGTGAACAGCCTGCTTATAATACCAGGTCTAAAGCTAATAAAAACTTTCCAGGACATCACCATGGAGGGACAACAGTACCCCCAGCCAGAAAGCATGAGTATAGAGGAAAAGAACGCCCTCTTAAAAAAGATAACTATCAAAAAGACGTCTCCTCCTCTTCAGGATCAACTGTCCCACCTGGCCAAACAGGTTCTGAAGCTAGAGGAATCAAAATCTCTCATGTTCAAAGAAGTAGAGCAGTTGCAAAACAATTGCAAGGTAGGATTTCAGCAGATGAATCAGGCAATGGCAGAATTAAAGGGAGGCCAGCCCAGTCAATCAAATCAGCAAGCCCCTATCCAAGGAGGGTCCACTCACTCCCTGGAGAAAATCCTGGTAGACAAATGGAAATGGGACTGGTTTCACCAACAGTGGACAAGCCACAGTTGCAACAGGGATCCACCCCCTCATCTGACTTCCTCAGCTCACCCTTACAAGGGAAAAAAGCGCCAAAAATCAGGACTGGCAACCATCCCTTGGTAAGTAACTTACCCTCTCAGATTAGACATAATACTGATAATTACAATATAGGTAATTATATTGATGTTAAATCTGTACATAAAATAGAGGAGGATTTAAGAAATTTAGGTTTTAGAGTAGATACACCTGACTTGTCTTTTGTCCATAATAACAGTACTATATACAATGATAATACAGTTAATCCTCAGTTGCAACCACCTACTAGTGAGATGAGAAGTTCACAGGAGAGTGAGAGAATTGAAAAGGAGGACATGGAATATTTTAACAATAATCCAACTGTCCATAGAATTGTTTCAGCATTGTGGAATAGAATGACTGATTGTGAGGAACAGACAGTTAAGCTCACTAGTGGTACAATTTCATCCTTAACATTGAACATTTCTCAATTAGCAACACGTAATAAAGAATTAGAGAAAGAACATTTGTCTCTAACTCTTAAATATGATTCATTGAGTAATAAATATAATGACCTTTCAAACAAATTTTGTGAGTTAGAAAAATTATATGAAACACACTTATTAAAAACTGAATCAAGAACAAAGTTATCTTTTGCACAGACAAATCAAAGTGTCTCTGAGCTGCTACAAAGATTAACTAAAGTTGAGATTGAAACTGCCAATCTACTAATGAACCAGGATAATCATAAGTATAATCAATATAATAATAATCCTTTCATTGGCAAAAGTGAATCTCATTCCTTCCCTGTACCACCACAATTAAAACCATCTGGTGGTAGTGTCAAATCTGAAAATGTAAGTCACAAATCTGTGCAGGAAGAAATACAAGACCATTTATCAAAAGTAAATGAGTTGTTGAATTTACCTAAGATTAGTGAGATAAAATCCAATCAGAAGAACTGGCCTAAGATAGATCAGTACCCAACTTATGATGGGGAAGCCAGCTCTGATTGGCAACATTTTATTCAAAGAATTGACAACTTGAAATTCTCATATAAGTTACCAGATGAAGAGATAACATCAAAATTAATTTCTTTATTTAAGGATGTTGCTTTATTATGGTTTGAAGCTGTCTTAAGTGAGGGTAGAGACTACTCTTGGGCTGAATGGAAACAACTTATTGAAAAACAATTTGGAGGTTCTAAATTCAGGCTTACTCAACAGAGACTGTATGAGAAGACTAGGTATAATCCGTTGAATGGTGACAAACCTGTGGTATTTTTAATGAATTTAAACAAAATATTAAAAGCCATTGAGCCTCATATGGATTTTAACTTATGGAAAGATAAGATAATATACAAATTACCTATATCTGTCAGAGACATTGTTGTAGCTAGAACATTAAATGTTACTGAATATTCTGACTTTATTAATATTTGCAATGAAATATTATTGAACCATAAGTATGAATCAAGGTATTCCACTTATAAGCAAAATGTTGAACCTGTAAAAACTCAGAATTCAAAAACACTTCAGGAGAAGCAGAAAAAACCTACTGCACCTGTAGTACCTAAAAAGTATGAAACAAATACTTGTTATAAGTGTAACAAACCTTGGGTAAAAGGTCACAAATGTGAGAAAAACATAAATATTGTTGAAAATCAACGTGAATCTGAAACTGAAACTGAAAAAAGTAAAGAATCAAGTGATTATGACAGCAATATCTCATATAGTGATGAAAATGAAGTCTGTATGTTGGAAGATGATTTGTCCATCTTTGAAAATCCAATATTAAATATGGACTCAAATGAATCTTTAATGAATTTTGAGGATGCTGAAATCATTAAGGATATACAAGCTGATAACTTTAGAATGACACCTATCACGGTTCCAGCTATCATTTCTGGTGAAAATGTTAATATAGTATTGGACACAGGAGCTGCTGGTTCAGTTGTTTCCACTAATACATTACAGAAAATTGATAGTGAATATAAGTTTAAGCTTGAACCACTTCAGAATAAAAATTGGAGAGGTTTTGGATCAGTACTACACCCCATTGGTAAATACAAAGCTGCTGTTTTCTTTAAACACCAACATGGTTATGTAAGGGTAACTTGTGACTTTGTAGTAATGGATAATACAAATTGTAGTAACTGTTTTATCATTAGAAATGATATTCTGACTAAATTTGGTGTAAAATTAGACCCTGCTAATAACAATTTTACAATTGGCATGAATGGTAAAAGGAAATTTAAAATAAATTCTTTTAACACAGTCTTACACATTGAGTCAGTAACAAATTCCCCGTCTAAAGGAAGAGAATCCAATGAGTTGGAACTTCTGGAAACAGAAATTTCAAAAGCATCATTTGGCACTCAGATAAGTGAAACTGAGAAAAATAATATTTTGGAATTAATTAAAGCTTTTCCAATGGCTTTTGCACATGGTACAAATGAACTTGGCCTTGTAAAAGATCATGAAATGAAAATTAGTTTAACCTGTGACATGGATAATATTCCTGCTAGTCTTAAAAAGAAACCATACCCTGCTTCACCAATGAAGAGGAAAGACATAGAGGATAATATTAAGATGTTATTAAAGATGAACATTCTTGAGAAGGTTGAAACTACACCAAAATATTGTGTAATATCACCAGTGCTGATTTCTTATGAACAAGATAAAGCAAGACTGTGCGGTGATTATAGAGCATTAAATACATTTACAGTAGATGATATTTATCCCTTGCCAAGGATTGCCTCTATACATGCTACCCTTAAAGGTGCTAAATATATAAGTTGCCTAGATGGAAATAAAGGGTACCATCAAATTCCTGTTGAAAAGAATTCACAGAACTTTTTGTTGATAACAACACACATGGGAATTTATAAGTATGTCAGAATGCCATTTGGACCAAAGAATGCTCCATCAGTATTTCAAAAGTTAATGGATATAACATTCCATAATGAAATGATTGAGGGATGGTTAATGGTATACATTGATGACATCATAGTGTTCTCTAAAAATTTTGATGAACACTTAATCCATTTAAGGAAAGTATTTCAGAAAATGGATGAAATAAAAATGACCCTTGCATTGAAAAAATGTAAATTTGGGTTTGAATCTTTAAAAGTGCTTGGTCATATTGTATCTGGCTTACAAATATGTGTAGACCAAAATAAAGTGGCTGCAATAAAGAATATTGGCATTCCTCAAAATGTGAAGGATGTACAATCTTTTCTTGGAATGTGTGGTTATTATAGACAATATATAAAAAACTACCAATCAATTGCTGCACCACTGACCACACTGATAAAGAAATCAGAAGCTTTCATTTGGAATAATGAAAGACAACAAGCTTTTAATAAGTTGAAAGAATGTTTAATGACAGCTCCTATCTTGGGATTACCAGATTTCCAATTACCTTTTGTATTATATACAGATGCAAGTTTTATTGGACTGGGTGCTGCTTTGCATCAAAAACAACTTATTGAAGGTAAAATGTCAGAAGTAGTAATCTGCTATATTTCACGAACTCTGAGAAGTGGTGAATTAAAATATGGTGCTACTCAACTTGAATGTTTGGCAGTAGTATGGGCTCTTGAAAAGCTACATTATTACCTTGAAGACCAAAAATTTGAGTTAATAACTGACTGTAGTGCAGTTAAGTCACTCTTAAACATGAAAACTCCTAATAGACACATGTTTAGATGGCAATTAGCTGTACAAGAATACAGAGGACGGATGACTATTACACATAGAGCAGGAACCTTGCACTCTAATGTAGATCTGTTATCTAGAGTACCTCTGCCTAATAATGATGATAATCCTGCTTATGTTCCTGAGTCAGAGATTATTAACATTTATGGCATTTATATTGTAGATCTTGAGGATGAATTTATGCAATCAATTCTTGATAATTATAATTCAGATCCTGACTTAAGTAAATTAACTACAATATTAAATGATCCATCTAATGCTTCAATGAATGTTTTAATAAAAACATTACCAGATAAGTATAAAGAGGCATTAGAGAAAGGAAAAATTTCCATTGAGGATGGTTTTATATATTACAGGAAAAAATTAAGTAATGTAATTGTAATTCCCCCTTCAATGAAGGAGTTAATGTTAAGTATATGTCATGATGATATATTAGCAGGTCATTTTGACTACCATAAAACATTAACCAGAGTAAAAAACACAGCTTGGTGGATTAACATGTCTGAGGATGTTCAGAAATATGTTGAAACATGTGATTCTTGTCAAAAATCTAAAAGATTAACAGGAAAAAGAGCTGGTTTATTACAACAAATTGAGCAACCAAAAGCTCCATGGGAAATCATTAACATGGACTTTGTAACAGGTTTGCCAATAGCAGGGCATAAGAGTTATAACTCCTGCTGGGTAATTGTAGATAGATTTACAAAGATGTGTAAATTTATTCCTACCCACAAAGAGGTTTCTGCAAAGGACTTAGCTTTTTTATGGTGGACACAAATGTTAAATACAGCAGGTTTCCCCAAAGCAATAGTTTCTGACAGAGATCCTAAATTTACTTCTGAGTTCTGGACGTCACTTATGGATGTTTCAGGGTGTCAATTAAAACTTTCTACAGCACACCATCCACAAACTGATGGGCTAGCAGAAAGAATGATACAAACCTTAGAAGATATGATAAGAAGATACTGTGCTTTTGGTCTTAATTTTAAAGACAATGACAAATTCACGCATGATTGGGTAACCCTTATCCCAGGTTTAGAATTTGCATATAATAGTACAGTACATTCTGTCACTGGCAAAAAGCCATTTGAGTTATGGTTGGGTTATGTACCTAATACCCCTGCTAAAACTCTTAATAAGTTACCTAGATTGGATATTCATCCAGGTACTAAATCTTTTCTTCAGATGCAAGAACTATGCAGAAAACATGCTCAAGAATGTATAAATAAGGCTTTTGAGTATGAAAAGAAAAGATGGGATAAAGCCCATAAAGAACAAATGTTCAAAGAGGGTGATGAAGTCCTTATTTCAACGCTACATTTCAATTTAAATGGTAATTTTAAATTGAAAGATCCATTCATTGGACCATTTGTAGTTAAAAAGATGGTTGGTAATAATGCTGTTGAGGTTATTCTATATGCACCTTTTGATAGAAAACATCCAGTATTTCCTATTTCTCTTATAAAACCATACCATTCTAATGATACTGCTCTCTTTCCAAGAAGATCAGGAAGGCATAAACAGCAACCTGAAGAAATAGTGGAAAAAGCAGAAATTGAAAAGATACTTAAAAAGAGACACCTTACAAAAGAAAAGGGAGTTGAGTATCTACTAAGATTTAAAAATAAATCAAGTGAATATGACCAGTGGATTCCAGAAAATGAAATCTCTGATCTTAAAAATCTCTTGAAAAAATTTAAATCTAAATAATACTTTTCATTCAGTATATGTATTATAAAAATTATTTTTTATTTTTTATTTCATTCCTTAAGATTAATTAAAATGTCTTAACATTTTTTTTATTGTTTTTTTTTTGGGGTGAGGGAGTGTCAGCCTAAATATCCTTAGGACTGAGTATTTCTTATGCTTAAAATAAGATAACCTTAACTAGATTAAGCTTATATCTTAAAAATAAGGTTAAAATAATAATATATATTATTTTATTATATATATATACAATTATTATTCTATTATATAATTTATAATAGTTTAAATAGCTTATCCATGGCCTAATAATATTTATTAAGGTGTTAATGGAGTCATAATATACTTATCTTAAGTGATATGAAGTAATTATTGACATACATAAGCTTATATGTATACATAAATCTCATATTCAGTGAAATATGCAGTATATTATGTATATTTAGGTATATAAGTGGGTTTTAGCCCCTTAATAGCCTATAACCTTTGTTTTTCTGCTTATTTTAGGTCATATGGACGAAATCAGTGGACTCACAACGCCTACAGAAGCATAGACACCTATATCAGGCGCATACACCCAGTTTGGACAACTAAAATTACTTCCTTGGATGGTTATTCACGGATTTATGGGTTGGAAATATGTTTTTGGGTTAATGTGGATGCTTGGGGATGTTATTGGGGGCTTGGACATTTTATTTGTTTCCTTTATATGCTTTTAGTTTCATTAAATCTCTTTTTGATCTTTTATTTTACCTGTTTCTTTATGGTATCCGCTTTTATCTGGGATTTCTATTTATGGTATGACTCTGTGTTATTATTAATAGTGATGGAGGGTCCTTACTGGAGGTCTGGGTGTTGAAACTGCTTGAAGTGGACGCCATGGGGAGGTGATGGGCCCTCACAGTGCTGTAATTGCCGGGGATAGCAGTGACATCATCTGGATTGAAGGTCTGTGCACTCCAGTGGATTTGGGTATAAGTAAGGAGGGATTTTGACGGTTTATTATCATCATTCAATTACTACACTTCAAATAAACATTACACTACAATTATTAACACTCAGAAATATATTATAAAGCCCTTATAAATTGATATTATCTTTATAAAAGCTATAACTATATTTTATTCTTCTATTTTCCACCACTAGCACGCATTTAAATCCAAGTATTGTGAGTTTTATTTGAGTATAACTATTCTATTAGTCTTCCCCTAAGGTTTAATCACTAAATCATTTATCAATAAGTAGTAGGACCATAAAATAACACTATTATATCATACTTATATTCTAGACTGTACTGACATGTTCCATCCTCCACATCTCTAACCCTGATCTTCCCCTTACACTCACTTGCTAAATGAACACCATTTCCACATTGGAGGCACAGCCCTCTACTCATACCCCTCAGGTATTCCTCATCAGATAGCCTTTTCTTCCCATTAGTACCACTTATGTTGACTGCATCAATGTTCATGGCATTTGGGTCCTTGGCACTGGCCCAACCTGACAGGGCATAGTTGCACCACTGACAAGTGCCACTCCAACCATCCATTCACTGACGCATGAACTCATTGTCAATTTGGATAGCTAGTTCCATAAGTGCTTGGAGGGAGGTTGAACAAGGGTTACTAATTAGGGCCTTCCTTATTTTTTGTGAGAGCCAATTTCTAAAATGAAACATGAGTTCTCCTTCTTCCCATGTTGTAACATAGCTTGCGTGGCCCTGGAATTCAGACAGATACTCAGTGACAGAGTGTTTCTATCACAACTGATTGAGAGCATGCTCTGAGGTTGTGGCCACATTGGGATCTCCAAATGCTAATTCAAATTCCAGCATGAGGTGAAAGAAATATGTTGCCAACTTGCCATTTCCAAAGAGTTCCTTTGTATATGGCCTCTCCCAGCATCCCGCCTTGTCTGTGAGGTACAAGATTTCAAATCCAATTTTTGATTGATCATCTGGGAACTTATGGAAGTTAAGTAGGACATAAATATATACCTGAAATGCATACTTATCTGCCTGGGGACCTCTCCTTCCATTGAAGATTTCTGGGACAGAAATTTTTGGGCCTTTAACAAGCATTTTTGGTGTTGTGGGCAGTGCCTGTGCCTCAGCTTCAGTGGGTCCGTGGTATGAGGGCCTTTCCTCCCCCAGAAGTTCCATGAGTCTGGAATTTTGTTCTTGTAAGCGTGCCGTTTTCTCTTGCATTGAAGCAAGGGTATCTTAATCAGGTTTACACAAGGGTTTCATTGTTCTTCAGTAGTGCGCCAATTAAGATGAGACAAAATGTTTAGACCTAGGAAGGAGGACTACCACTAGTGCTAACACTAGCCTAAGACGGGACTTAATTTTATGGATGTGGCAGTGAGACTAACTAATAATGACTATGTTGGGACTTTTGAAATTGAGAGATGATGGGACTGACTATGACAATTGGCAGTGAGACTAGAGAGTAACTGAATTACTAGATAAGTTTTCCAATGGGGAATTCACCACAGTGCTTGCCCAATATAACCCACTTATGCAATATCCACTCTTCCTCCTATTTACAATGCATAGCAACAGTAGCGCTCCTCCTCCCCACCTCTCAACCAAAGCCTAACAATAGGCACCATAACTTGGTGGGCCCATATCTGTCATTCCCTTCTGCATCTTGTACAGCTCCTCTATTCTAACCTTCCTCTTGGAATTAATCTGTGGATTCACCTTGGGAGCCTTGGTTCTAGGCTGAGCCTACCCACTCTCCCAGAATCAGCATCATAAATTCCAGCCAAAAATTCTCTCCTTGACTGTCCTTCACAAGAATACAACACCAAACCACCATAAAAAGTAGAAAAAGAGACCTTATTAAACTCCTTCCCTTTCCCCTTAAAAATAACAACCTCCTTACTAGAAGACTTCCCCTCATCAGGGATCTCCTAAAACCTTGGCCTCCTCTAATTGGGGCCACCCTTTCTAGTGACCAAACCCACAGGAGCCTGCCCTTCTCTGGGTCTCACAAACAAGCCATCAGGGAACTTAAAAATCCTCCTATCAAATTCCAACTTTGCCTCTGACACATCCCTTTTCAGAGCCCAAAAATAATTTGACTTGTGCCCCCTCCTACTACAATAGGAGCACACCCAAGGATCACTACTATCACCAGCCCTCCTCTCAAAAGGCTTGGCCTACTGCATTGAGGCCCTATTCACCTTCTGAGTCTCCTGCACAAAGATTTGAAACTGCTTGGTTATATCCACCAGTTTCTCCATCACTGGCTCCCTCTCCTCTTTAGGAACCTTTACCACCATCTTCTACTCCTTCTTTACCTTAACTTCCTCCTCAGCCAAAGCCTCACTGAATTTTCTGACATACTTGTAACACCCCTCCTGACAGATTTAAATAGCCAATAACTTCAAATAGTCCTCCACAGCCTCATTCACCTTTTCCAACGCAGGTAACTTCTGGTCCCCGTTAGCCAGAGTCTTCTTCATCTCCTTCCTCAACAGCTCCTTCAACAGATGCATCCTGACATCCTTAGCCAGAGAAGACCAAAAAAAATCCTTGGAAGCATTTTCATGTGCCAACTCCTCCAGTTCCACTAAATACTCCACCACAGGGTCAAACTACAACAGAAACTTCCTGTAATCTTGCAGGTTACTCACACCATCATAAGATTTCCATTCACTGACCACCATATTCAGATCCAACATACTAAATCTGTCCCCCCATCTATCCACAATTCCCCTACCAATCAACTTCCAATCCCATTTCTTGTAACCAGACATAGATACCACCTCCTTCTCCACTTTCCTATCCCAAATAAAGAAAATGACTTGCTTCACCATATCCAGGTAAGAAGCACCATCAACCCCAGAAGCAGACTCATACTTCACCAAAAACCACTTCAAATCTTCCCCATTAAACTTGGTCCCATCTCAAGCTTTAATCCTAACACACTCCCTAAGCACCACAGAAGGAGGGCCTCTCTCTCCACTGAAGTTCACCACAGGAATAGAGGAACCAGAAGCCATACCTCCAAACCAAAATCAACAAGTTCCAAACAAAAAACACCACCAAAGGGCCATCAAAAGACAAAAAGGACTCCAAAGAACTAAAAGGTCCTACTCCATGTTGGACACCATAAATGTAGAAAATCCTGTAGTGCTAGCTATAGGAATTGACCAAGGGAGTTGCAGTGCATTAAGCTGAGACATATTAAGTGACCCTAGCTTAAGCCTCCAAAAACAAAATTAATCATATAAAATCTTACAACAAACCAATAAAAAACACCATAACACTAACTATACCCTACATAACAAACAACCCCAAATACCCACTCCAAAGGCCTACCAAGATTAGGACAACCACAACATCAAAGGAAAACTAATGTATCTGAATGGAAAAGATAACCCATAAGCACCACACTATGAGGCCAATTGTTCTCAGCTATATCCTGAAAAGCATGAGGATTATTATTGAAGAAGAAAGGAATGTGAAGAAAAAGCACTTGCTGCCATTTCTACTTCAAGATCACCTAGTCTTTCTGTCTTAGAAAGTGGTGCCTCCTTCTCTTTTTTCAACAACAAATACTTCTTTCAAAACATCTTTCCAAACCTCAAAAATCTACTCTTGGAAATGGTGGCATTATTTATGCTCAAGGAATTGGAACTTCCATCTTCAAAATAAACAACAATATGTTTAACATTACAAATGATCTTTTTGTGCCTGAGGTTAAAACAACCATTATATCAGCTGTTTGTTTCCTTAAAAAAAACTATTTGATAAAAGGATTTGGTACTCATGCCCAATTATTAGACGAAAATGGATTTCTAGTCTTCAACTTCTCTCAGGAAGATAATGTTTTGTCTTTTCCTCTTTCCACTGAAAACAATATTTTGGCTTTCAACTCATTTAATAATCTTCTCAACATTTGTAATGCTTCTGAATATCCAAATAGCACTGTTGAAAAGATCATGTATTCTAGTTTGGATTTCTCTCAATTGGTCTGCATGCTGTGTCTTGTTTCCAAATCCCACAGATTACCATTCACAGGAAAATTTTCTGTTCTGTACAAGACTCTAGAAATGCTTCATATCAACTTATGTGGCCCTATTACACAAGCATCTAAAGAAGGAAGTAAATATTTTCTTCAAATAATTGATAAGTTTTCCAGATTCAGAACAATATATTTCTTTACTCAAAAGTTGGATACCTTCCATTACTTCAAAACTTTTGTCAACCTGGCCAAAAAAATGAAAGCAAAACATCAAAGATGTTGTCACCAAAAATGGTGGGGAATTTGTCAATGAATTATTTGAACTTTTGTTTACTAACAAGGGAATCAAAGATATTGTTACAGCTACTTAAACTCCTCAACAAAATAGGATCTCTGAAAGAGGAAATAGAACTCTAGCAGAGATAGCTCAAGCCATGCTAGTACCTTGTGTACTTGATGGAGTTTGGTGTTAAGAAGCAATTAGCACTGAAAATTTCTCATTAAATTTAACTCCTTCCTCCACAATCATCAACAAATAACCAGTTGAGCTATGGGATTCTGAGTTACCTTTTTAATATGGTAAGCTTTATGTCTTTGGATGTGATGTTTTGTATAATATTCCTAAAGCCAAACATGTTTCAAAATTTTCACCTATTAGTGAAAAAGGTATCTTTATTGGCTATGCTGAAGGACATCATAACTAAAAAATCTATTCACCAGAGTTGGACCGTTTTATTATCACCTATGATGTTAAGTTTTATCATAATTCTTTTATGTTAGCACATAAACTCAGTTTTAAAAGACCCTCTAAACCATTCCTTGATATTCCAATCTTTGACTCTATCTCTTCAAATATTAATTTGAGTTTACAAAAAACTCCTCCTATTACCTCAACTGAATACTTAAACTTTCTACCTTTGACTTCACTAAAAAGATGGAGTACACTATATGTGGATCCCCAAAAATTCTCTGGCTCCTAAAAATATCAACAGTGAAATCAACACTGACAACATACTCTCAAAATCACAACATCTTTAAAGTCATTGCAACATGGTTGTTGATTTTGATGATCTCCCTAAACAATTATCACATGCTGTATCTGGCCCTGAAGCGTCCATGTGGCAAGATTCCATCAACTCAGAATAAAATTTGATCACTAAACACAATTTTTGGAATGAGGTACCTATTCCAAAAGACAGGAACCTAATTTGAACGGTTTGGGTCTTCAAAAAGAAAACCAACAGTGATAGAAACTTTTTCTGGTTTAAAGCAAGGTTATGTGTCCAAGGCTTTTCTCAAACTGAAGTTATGGATTAAAACTATATGGTTGACCTAAATGGATGCCTTTCCTTGCTTTTCACCCTCTTAAGTCTTTCAGCTCAAAAAGACTACAAGGTTCACCAAATGGATGTCTGCACTGAATTTCTAAATGGTTTTCCTGAAGAAGATATATTTTTTTTGGTATCCAGGGTGCTTCAATGGCCCGAAATCTATGAACTCTTGTCTGAAACTTGAAAAATCTTTGTATGGCCTTAAGCAAAGTCCTTGATGCTTGTACAAGTGTATCAAATATTTCTTTTCCACAATTGATTTCTATCCTAATCTGCCTGATCCTTGCGTCTTCTCTAATTTTTCAGATAATAAAACTTGCTTTATTTTCATTCATGTTAATGACTTGATGATTTGTGGTAAAAAGATATCTCAAGTTGAAGAGAAATTCATGAATTCTTTTGAAATGGATGATAAAGGCGAGGTATCATGGACTCTTGCAATGAAGGTTACCAGAAATAAAACTAAAAATAATTTTACTTGTCTCAACCATTATATATTAAAAATATGTCATAAGAATATAATATTTCAGAATGATTTCCAGCTTCAGGGCCTTTGTTTCCAAATTCCAAGCTGGGTCCTAAAGATCCTGATACAGTTTTGATAGATTTCAAATACCATTGTGCCATTGGACTCTTGAACTATTTAGTCTCATGCAATTGTCCTGATTTCATCCATGAGTCCAGTTCACTTTTGCAATTGCTAAACTATCCTTCTGATGATAATTTATCAAATTTCAAAAATATTCTTAGATAATTATGCAAAACTAGTAATTTTTCCCTGAATTTAGGTGGTATAACTCATTCAAAAGATCTAATAGGTTATGCGGATGCAGACTGGGGTTCATGTGTTGGTTGCAAATCAACTTCTGGAGCTTTGGCTTTCCACAATGGACTATTAGGATGGATATCTAGCAAACAGCAAGCTGTTGCCTATTCTACCACAGAAGCTAAATATTGGGCAATTTCAAAAAGGGTCAAGATTTAGCATTGTTTTTTCAAATTTTTGCTGGACTTCCAATTTCACACAACATTCCAATTTTGAACAATGAAAATCAAAAGGCCATTACCCTTTTGAATAACCCATTTTATCAAAATAGAACCAGACATATCAAAAAGAGGCTAAACTGGCTGCATGAAGTTGCTAAAAATAAATTACTCAAGTTAAACTATTTTTCCACTAATATTATATTGGATGATTTATTAAAAAAATATTTGTCAGGCCAATAGCATGAGGAGTTTTGTGGTGATTTGGGTTGGCTGGCTTCAGCATTGAGCAAGTGAGGGAGTTAGAATAATTATAATTTACTGTGTGCTTACTGACTTGATAACTAACTACTTATAAATTTTTACTTCTTTTTTTTGCATCTTCATTTTGTATGTGAAATAGCGTCTGTGTTTTCATGTGTGTTGTAGATAAAAAGAGCTTGTTAACATTATTATTTTAGAATCTCTTTTTATCCCTCATTATTTATTTTGTTTAATTATTTTGTCTCTTTCTCACTTATTTCATTTTCTTATTTTTCTTCTTCTTATAGTTTCTTATATCAAACTCTCCCCTCATTCAGCACTTCTTCATTTGAGTCTTGTCAATGTTTTACTTATTTTCTTGTTAAAATTTTGGTTCAGGAAATTATTATTTTATTCTGTTCTTCCTCTGCAATGAAAAATATCTTTTTATCCCTCATTATTTGTTTTGTGCAATTGTTTTGTCTCTTTCTTACTTATTTATTTTTCTTGTTTCTTCTTATTCTTATAGTCTCTTATATTCAAGTTTCCTCTCATTCAGCACTGCATCATTAGAGTTTTTTCAAGGTTTCAGTTATTTTATTATTTACATTTTTGTTCATGTATTTATTTTTTTTGTATCTCAAAGTTTCCTCTCATTAAGTGCTACTTTATTTGAGTTTTGTCTACGTTTTACCTATTTACTTATTTACATTTTGGTTCAGATCAAATAAAGGGGAACCCTTTGTTGGATCCTAAGGGTAAATTTTTAGTAAGTTTACAATAGTGCTGGATGAAGATTTGGTGAAGGAACAACTCAAAACTAATTTTGAAGTAAGAAAAATTCAAATTTTAAGATATGTATCAATGAAATTGCCAACAGGATTATAATTTTTGTTTTAAATTCAACTGCAGTTGTGTGATTATAAAGCATGTCCCTTCATTTTCCACATTTCCTATAATGATTGAAATTCTAGCATCTGTAATTATGAAAAATACCATTAAATTGAGACAATTCTAAGTGATGAAAAATTAAGTAATGGAAGACTACATTTTCCTTGCCTCAATAAGTTTTCTGGGCTGTCACTTAAGAAGTCACCATCAATCAATAGCTTATATGAAGAGGTAAAGATTGAATTTACAGTAAAGAGGTTAATTTATTTGTTGTATTTCTTATTCAAACATCCAGTTTAAAAAGGAAATTTGGAAATAAGTGGTGAAATTTCTCAGCTAGAAAAAAGGTTGCTTTATTCAAGCAAAAATACACAGCTGTGGGTTTGTATGAACTCACAGCAGCTTTTGGAGTGGTACTCTTCTGAGACAATTCAGACTCTCAGCATTATTAAATAATCCAAATTCTTTTGTGACAATATTTTACAAATCCTATGCTGACCCGTCAGAAATTTCTACAAAAAAAGGTAAATAGGGAAGGTAAAGAAAATAAAAAATGGATTATATAATATTTCAAAGGAATATTAAATCTTGGGTAAGAATGTTAAGGTAATTTTACTGCAACATTAAAACACACTTTCTGTTGGCCAAGGTGCGCCACTCATCATGATTGTGGCTCTAAACAAACAAGCAGACTCACCACCATTTTCAAGAAGATGATAGGCTATAGGAACTGAACCCACTTCATTTTTATGAAAAAGTAAAAAGAAACAGAAGCAGAAACAAACATATCAAAAATCTTGTCTATAAAAAGAGAAAAAAATATGCTCTCATTGGCCAGATTGCCCACACAAAGTCACTATTTAACGGTCACCGCCAAAATTTTTGATATATTTCTGATAAATCAGAAATTATGGTTTATAATTTTAGAATAACATACACAAGAAAAAAAACATGGGCACCTGATATCAGGTGCCAATCCCTATATTTTATTTAACTCAATTTCAGCTCAGCTTTAATTCTTCTGAAAAGACTACAAACTGGAAAATGAGCACACTAGATCACACAATATCAAATCACATTAAGTCATAAATAAAAACTGAATATAGGGATAGGCACCTGCTAAAGCTATATCATTTAATCTTGGTGCACTTGCAAAAAGTTTGGATGATTACCCCAGAACTTAGAGTGTATTAGCAGTGACATATGTTTTATTTACAATGTTGTTGGCTGTCACAATAAATTTTGATTAAATTTTTCTCTCCCACCACTGCACCCTATTGATTTCAAATACCCCTGCACTTCATTGATTTCATCCACTCCTGCACCTCATTGATTTCATCCATCCCTGCACCTCATTTATTTCATCCACCCCTCCACTGCATTTATTTCATGCACCCCTCCACCTAATTGAATTCATCCACCCCTCCACCTCATTGAATTCATCCAACACTTCACCCCATTTATTTCATCCACCCCTCCACCCCTTGATTTCATACACCCCTCCACCCCTCCACCTCATCAATTTCATACACCCCACCACCTCATCAATTTCATCAACCCCACCACCTCATCAATTTCATCCACCCCTACACCCCATTTATCTCATCCACCCCTCCACCCCTCCACCCCATTTATTTTATCCACCCCTCCACCCCATTGACTTCTGCCACCCCTCCACCTCATCAATTTCATCCTTCTCATTTCTTACATATGATACCAACTCAGTTAGGTCAGCTTTTTTTTTGTATTTTTTTGGGATTAATTTTTTTATTTGGGACTAGTTTTTTTTCTTTTATTGATAGATAAACAGTTTTCATCAGATACAGTCCACATCTGAAGGTCAAGGCTTTTATGGAAGCTCTAGAAGGCTTCAATTTAGACCAAATTAATGAGATGTATGGTTCAAAAGTACATTGAAATTCTTTGGCACATTATGTTGTTTGAAACTTTACAAAAAAACCAGAGCTGTAGTAACTGACCCAACAGCTTACCTCAAGCATGGACAGCCCTTCTAACTGGATGATGAACAGCAGGAGATTCTGCAAAATATTCTTGAAGTTGATCCAACTAAATATCAAAATGAACTTCAGGTAGCTTTTCATGAAGAATATGATTTAAAGGTAGCTCAGTCTACCATTCATAATGAACTTATTCTAAGTCTTCACATGAGTAATAGAAAAACCAAAAAATTAGACCCAAGGCAAGATTATGAACAGCAAATTTGTTTCATGTCCAATCTTTGCCAATAGAAAGTCAAATATGTTTGTGTTTACTGGTATTTATTTTTTATAATTATATCTTCCTCTTTTCAACTAATTGCGACACATTATGTGACACTCAAAGTAAAAGTACCTCAATTACCCCACTATTCAAACTCTAATTCCACTAGCATTGTGGTGATCCAAACCTGGGTAGGTCTTTAGAGTACATATTTTTAGGTATTTGGAATGTAGGGTATTGTTGGGGTGATGGTGTTTTTTATTTGTGTTTTCTTTGTTTCAACATGTAGTTACTGTTGTTTTGTTGTTTTAGAGGGGGAATTTGGGTTTTTTTGGGTGTTTAAGGGCCTAAAAGCAGCCGTCCCTACGTTGGGTGGCCCGCCCACCTCTAAGCGGCCGTCCCTACGTTGGGCAGCCTGCCTGCCTTTAAGCGGCTGTCCCTTTGTTGGGCGGCCCACCTGCCTGTGTACATGGAAGCCTTTAGAGGCGTTTTTTATGCATGTAGAAAGGTGGGAGCGCTTTTTTTTTGGCAGAGATTAGGCTGGGGTGGTCTGTGCATAGACGTATGATGTGTTTGTGGTAAGATTTTTAGGGAATCGTCTAATCTCTTTACTCATACTGTCTCATTGGCTTGTGCTTTGTTGGAATATATTACTTTTCATTTCAACTATTTCTGGTAGTCTGTCTGGGACTATTATCTTTCACTTTTTAAGAGGTCAAGAGTTTAATTAGAGGGTCTAGCAAACAGATCTCCAATTTGCTGCAACAGGTAAATCTCACTTGTTTTTCTAAAGGGACAGGGAATTTTCTCTCTTAGTTTTCTCCAACTCACTTGGTCAAGGCCTATAGCTAGTACTATAGGATTGTCTACAATTCCGGCTCCAACATGGGATAGAATCTGTTTGCTTTTTGGAATCTCTGTTGATGTAGGCTTCTCTCTTTGGTGGATCTCCTTTGGTAGATTTTGGATTTGGTGCTATACCTCTTTGTGGTTGGTCCAGGGGTCTTCTTTTCTGTTGGATTTGGTCCCTCATAGGTCTTTAAGGCTATTGGGGGGGACTTTGGCTATCTTTGGTGATGATTGGAGGCTGTAACTTGGATTTGCTAGGATGGTTGTGATTCAGTCTTGGGATGGTTCAAGGTTTTGGGGGAGGATGCAAAGGGGATTTTGGCTAGGTTTGAGGTTTCCCCTGAGATTGATAAGGCCTCATTGTTGGACATGGTTAGGTAAGTAATCTTTTTCATTGGTAAATAGGAGGTGGAGAAGGAAGTTTCTGGTATGGCAGGATATAAGAGTCAGAACTGGGGGAAGTTGAAGATTGAAATGGTTAAAAGGTGGCCTACTACTTTCTCAATGGTGAATCTTCATGGGATTGCTAGGAAGTGGGAATTGAAAGGTGGTGTATCTTCTCCTTCTCAGTATGGGGAATTTATGGAGGAGTTTTGGGAGGCTCTGGATTATCTGGTATATAATGATATATTACCACATGAAGATGGGGCCAAGTATGTATTTTGGAGTGCCATGGGTAGTGATGTGAAGGTGGAGGCTATGGAGATTCTTTATAAGGCTGACTTGATGAAGAATCTTCCAAATTGGGAAAAAAGGATTCCTGCTATGACTGTTTTAAAGGATGTTATTTTAGGATATTTGGATGGTATGAAGGATAGGGATGTGGAATCTGGAGAGGAAATACTGTTGGAAAGAGAGGTTCAGAAGACTGTGGTGGAAAGTTCAGCTTCTGTTAATTTTTCTTTTCCAGAGGATACCATGGGAACTCAGGAATGTGTTTCACTAAACATTTTGGAGATGTATGCACTAGCAGATCAGTGTCTTTCCTCAGAGTTGGATGAATTATGTGTGGAGGAAAACTTGGATGGTCATGTTCAGGTGTTTTGGGATATTGGGAAAGAATCTGTTGTGGATAATGGCTGTTTTCAGAAGGATGTGTCTCTTGAATTTTGTGATGGTCAGCAAGATCCTGTGTTGGATCTATTGCTCTTAGAGGAAGATTATTTTCTGGGTGCTCCTTTAAGTTCAGAAGATGAATGCTTGGAGGAGGACATTAATTTCAACATTATGGACTCTATTCTGGAGGATATTTTGAATCCTCAGAGTTATTCTGAACTTAATGATTCAAAGCCTCATGAAAATGATTCTCAGTTTCTTCTTTCAAGTTCAGAGGATGGAAGAAGTGGTGAAAATTTCTCTACAGAAAGTTTGGATCTTCAGAATGATTATGTTCTGGATTTATGTTTGTTAGAGGAATATAGTTCCAAGCAGGCTCCCTTAAGATCAGAAGATGGTTGCTTGGGGGAAGATGATTCTTTTAGTGTTCTGGGTCCTATTTTGAAGGTATTTTTGAAATCTCAAGACAATTTTGTGATGGATGACTTGGAGTTAGATTCAGTAGATTCTCAGCTGCTTCACTCAAATGGAGAAGGTTTCTGTAGGGTGGAGGGTGAAATTATTGGTAATTTGAATTTCCCTTACCTGGAAGAGGACATTTTGAACTCTCATTGTAGAGAAATCAAAGATGTGGTGGCTGCTCCTTCAATCTCAAAGGATGCAGAGTTGTTGGAAACTGGGACTGAAATTGTTGGTAAAGTCAGGGTATGGAGAAAGATGGAAGAATTTTTTGAGGTCTGGTTATGGGATATCAGAATTGGAAGAAAGGCTTAGCTTTTTGGAGCCCTAGGGGAAACTTATAGGTTTTAACCTAGGGTTTTCAAGAATCTGATTCCTCTGAAATGAGGATAAACTACTTAATTGTTTTGGTTTTGCTTAATTTGGCCTCTATGTATTTGGACAGGATTTTTTTGATTTTTCCAATTCTTATCAGTCTCTGTGGTTCAAGTCTCTATATTTATATATATAAATCTTTGTATAATGGAGATTTAAGAAAAGAAAAATTCAAGTGAAGGTGGGTATTTTATTTAAAAGAAAATGAAGATAAAAATGATGATCATTGGTTTTATCTAACCTCCGGCATAAATTTAAACTTAAAATTTTTATTTCTAAATTGGATTTTTCTTGGCTTTCAAGAATTTTAATGGTTTTTTAATGGTTTTGGATTTTTTATGGGAGAATATTTGTGTTGGAAAATTCTTTTGTTAGAAGGTACCCAGGGGTGGGGCTTCTAGATTTTATTTTGGCAAGTGTGGGGGTATCTGGTAGGCTGTCTTCTCTAACAACAGTAACCCCAGAGTGTCTGTTTCCAACCTCTTCTCTTAATTTTGTTGAATTCTAGTATTGGTTCTTTTCTTTAACAGGTTTTTAGTCCACCATGACTTTAAACTGGAAATTATTTTGGTCTTCAAGTGCTGGACCCCTCATGCTTATTGGTTTTGTTTAATTTTGTTGGATTTTGTGTTATTGTTAAAAGGTACCCAGGGGGAGCTTCTAGATTTTATTTTAGCAAGTGTGGGGGTAACTGATGAGCTGGCTGCTCTGTAGAACAGTTACCCCAGAATTTCTGTTTCAAGCCTTTGGTTTTTTTCTAGTTGATTCTAGTGTTGTTTTTTTGTGATTCAGGTTTTTAGTCCTCTATGACTTTAAACTGGATTGCCTTGGATGTCTTTTGGTGATTTTGGATTGGTGGTGGATCACAGGTGGTCTCCCATCATTTTTACTTATTTGAGGGAGCCCACCCAATGATCTTTTCTGTAGACCTGGAGCTGGCTTTGCTTTGTGGTTTTAGGGTGTTGGCTGTGAAATTGGTGGATTCAAGATAATTTTTTTTTATCTCATTTTTTCTTTTAATTTTTTTATCGAGGCTATGTTTGTTCAAAGGCTCAAGATAGGGCTCTGGAAATGTTTTTGGTAGAAGAGTTGGAGTCAAAATAAAAAAATTTATTTTTTAGGTGCGACCACATCAAGGTGCACTTGGTTGTTGGTAAGGTATCAGGGTATCAGCTCATCAATTGGCTGGGGGATACCATTTCACTTTGTTTTATTTGTTAAAGGAGGTTAAATGTTTTGGCTTTGATGTTTTTTTTTGGTTTGGGGATTTATGGGATATATCTTCAAGATTTTTTTCTGGAAAGTCTTTCAAGACTTTAAACTGATATTTTAATTATTGGCTTAAGATTTTTTGATGGAAAGTCCCCCAAGACTATAAACTGAGGAATGGGAGGCAGTGTGAGGTGGAAGTTTATAGGCAGAAGGATCCAAGGGGGAACTTCTGAATTTTGTAAAGGCAAGTTTGGGGGTGACTGATGGGCTGGAAGCTCTATATACAGATACCCCAGAAAGTTAGTTACTTCTCTAAATATTTTTCTGGTTGATCTCTGGTTCTGGGTTCTGTGATTCAGGTTTTTGCAGTCCCCCAAGATATAAACTGAGAATTTTTGAGGCTCCCCAAGACTATAAATTGAGGGCTGTGAGTCCCCCAAGACTTTAAACTGAGGGCTGTTTGTCCCCCAAGACTTTAAACTGAGAGGTAGTCCCCCAAGACTATAAAATGAGGAAATTTTTATGCTGGTAGAAGGTTATAGTCAGGAAGACTGGTCAACTAGATATCAATTTTCATTGTTGGAGGCTGGTACAGCCAAAGTTCAAATTCATAAACAGAAGAAAGAGATTTTCTCACAGGGATAAATTGAATTTAAAGGTATGGTGCAAGAGAATTTTTGAAGAAGAAGCTTGGATTTCTGGTTCAGAAGTTCACTTATGACGGAATAGTATCTGGTGGAAGAGAGAAATGGGCTGTTTGTAAAGATTCTGGAGAGGTGTTTGAACATGGTTGTTGGTGAAGGAAGAATGGGAACATTTTTGATTTGAGGGAGGATGTGGTGATCCAAACATGGGTAGGCCTTTGAAGTGCATATTTGTAGGTATTTGCAATGTAGGGTATATTTGGGGTTATGGTATTTTTTATTTGTTTTTTCTTGTTTCTACATGTAGTTACTGTTGTTTTGTTGTTTTAGAGGGTGATTTTGGGTGTTTTTGGGCTTTTAAGGGCATAAAAGCAGCCGTCCCTACGTCCAGCAGCTCCCCGCCTCTAAGTGGACGTCCTTACGCTGGGAAGCCTGCCCACCTCTAAGTGGCTATCCCTATGTGGGGTGGCCTGCCCACCTTTAACATCCCTACGTTGGGCAGCCTGCCCGCCTCTAAGTGGCCATCCCTACAATGGGGGGCCCACCTGCCTTTAAGAAGCTGTCTCCATGTCAGGCAGCCCCCTCGCCTGTGTGGATGGAAGTATTTAGAGGCATTTTTTATGCATGTAGAAATGTGGGAGTGCTTTAATTTTGGCAGGGATTAGGCTGAGGTGGTCTGTGCATAGCTGTATGATGTATGTGTGGGAAGATTTTTGTGAATCATCTTTTCTCTTTACTCATTGCCTCTCTGTTCCTCACTTTCTCATTGGCTGGTGCTTTGTTGGAATATATTACTGTTCATTTAAACTCTTTCTGGTAATCTGTCTGGGACTATTATCTTTCACTTTTAAAGAGGTCAAGAGTGTTTAATTAGAGGATCTAGCAAAAAGATCTCCAATTTTCTGCAACAGGTAAATCTCACTTTATTTTTCTAAAGGGACAGGGGATTTTCTCTCTGGGTTTTCTCCAACTCCCTTGGTCAAGGCCTATAGCTATTACCATAGGATTGTCTACAGTGTGAGAAGAAAGTGACCGCGGGGAGATTAAATTCTATTGTGTTCTTAAATTAGCTGCGCTATTCAAACAGTAAAGTATCCTAAATTAAAATATGCATATACTTTTCAAACATAAGAAATCTATGCTTGCTCTAGCGCTATAGTCAAGGCAATATTAAAAAGGAATAATTTTGGGTCTGAGGGTAGTTAGGAGGTCTGGGAAATAGGAATGGGAAAGAAGGGTTATAAGGTTAGATTAATTGGTAATTGGGAGCTCTGGTGGATTAAATGGGTCCATGAGTATATGGTGGCTGGGTAATTAACAGGTCAGAGCAAGGAGGAATAGGATATCTAAAGGGGGTTACTTTGGTTTGAAGCTCTCTAGAATTAAATTATAAAATATTTTTGTGATAGTAGTTAAATTCTTATTAGGCTATTATTATATTTTTCCTTTTCTCTCTTAATAATCAATTTTATTAAATCCTAAATACTTAAATCTTACCTTTGATTATTAAGTTGCAACCCTTTGTGAGATTCACCAAAATAGTTAGTGTCCTTACATTATACATTAATTATTCCTTGAAAATGATTAGGAACCATTCTTAGTTACTCAGTTCTATCTTCAAATCACTTCCTCAAAGTCATCCTCTGTGCTTTGAAGTTGTAATTTCCCTCATCCTTTTATCTCACTTAACTTGGGATCGTCCTTTACCTTGTGCATAGGTTTTCCGGTGACAGTATAATTCAATTCTACATAGTTCTAATTCTTTGTAGGACTATGACTTTCAGGTGCTAAATCTTACTATGGAGCCTTTTCAATGGACTCATCCTCATATGGGCCCTACTACTAGGGCTCAAGATAGGGATAGGCTGACCTCATTAAGTCCTGTTTCTTGCACTCAATCCCTTGAACCGCTTGATGTAAGGGAGCAAAAACATTCAATACAATCTGTAGAGGATATTACTCTGGATTTTGAGGACTCCAGAAAAGAAGATGAAGGGGAGGACACCATGCAGAAGGCACCATCAGGCTTGGTTGCTGGACCTTCAGGCCAATCATCAAGTACTGGCCCAAATGCTTCAGTGGAGGAATTCATGAAACTCCTGGTTAAAGACCTCACCAATCCTTCCTCATCTGAAGGATCTAAATTTGAAAATCCTTTGATGAAATATCCAGACAAACTTGATTGAGAAAATCCTAACAGATTGCATCCCTTCTTTCAAACATGCAAGCTGCTATTCCACAATGACACTCAAACCTTTAGTATGGACTGTTCCAAGGTCATTTTCACCTCTTATTTATCAAGAAAGGTATCTTGGTGGTTTAAACCTTATCTTCTCATACTTTCCTCAAAAAAAACTCACTTCTCATTAATAATTGTGAAAAATTTGAGGACCAATTTTTTACGTTGTTTGGTGATCCAAATGAAACTGACAACAAAAAGATCAAACTTTATTTCCTTTGAATTAGCAATAATGGCAAAGCTTCTGAGTACATCTCAAATTTCAGGGCTTTAAAAACTCAAGTTGGTTGGAATGATTCTTCTCTTAAATATCATTTCAAAAAGGGACTCCCTTTGAGGATTCCGGATTGATTGAATCTTCACAGGTGTAAGATGGAGCGTTTTATGGACTTAATGGATAGAACCCTCAAACTTGACGGCGCACATAAAGGACTACTTCAACAAAGGTATGACACGCAAAAATGTCATGGTTCAAACTTCAAATCTGGGCCTCCTTTGAACAATAATTCCGGACTAACCCAATTGACTCAATCTGAACCCAGTCATAAGAGAAAGGAAAAGTCTAAACCCAAAAGAGAAACTCCTAGTGATATTAGTAAGGTACTGGATCTAAAAGGAGAATCAAAGGAAGATGAAAGGAAAAGAAGCACAGATTATGGGTTATGTATGTATTTTGGAGGTAAACACAAGTTAGAAGATTGTGAAAAATTGAAGGAAAGGGATGGTAAAAGTTCAAGTTCAAAAAACTAGAAGATAGTTTACTTTTGTGCAAAGAAAATTATTTTATTTCTCCCTTACACAGAACCTCCATGTCTTAAGGACTGGAGTTGCCATAAACTGTTTGAGATTTATTATTTTTAAGGAGGATATACCCTTCAGTTGTCTCATTGACTCTGGAGCTTCAATTTCATTTATCAGTTTATTATTTGCCAAAAAACTTAAGCTGAAATTTTTAGATACTAATTGAATTCCAATTTATTTGGTCAAATCAGAGGAACCCAAGTATTGGATTAGTAAGAGAGTTTTATGGGTTTTTAACTTTCCAAATTTTCCCTCCTTTGAGTGGGAATTAAAAGTCTTGAATTCCCTCAGGATGGATAATACTATTCTTGGCCATGACTTTTTAATGCATTGGAATCCTGACATTAATTGGTCAGGGGGATTTATTACCCCTCATTCTAATTATATTTCTGATTCTTCAATGCAGGTCAACAGGGAGTTAAACACTTCTTCTGACCCTTTCCTGCTAGAGGACATATCTCTTACAGGTGATTTGAAACAATCTGATTTTTCTCTAAATGAGCATTTGGCTAAACTTTCTAGCTTGGCTACTTCACTCAAAGAGGTTTTCAACTGCCTCAGGTAAAAGATCCTTGCTCTCTAAATTCAGGTCTACCCTCAAAAGACTTCTTTGAGGATAAAGATGATGACCAAATCAATATTGAAGCCATTAAATTGACTGTACCAGAAGTTTATCATGACTTTCAAAATGTATTTTCAGTCTGTAAGGCCAAAAAGCCACCGTCTCATTGACCCTAAAATCATCAAATAGAGTTAGTAGCTCCAGTACCTGAAGTAGGTCCTGTCTACTCCCTATCAAAGTATGAATCTTAAGTTCTTCAAGACTACATTGTAGAGAAGGTGGCAAAATTTTTCATTTGAGCCAGTAAATCCTCAACCAGCTCTCCAGTTCTCTTTGTTAAGAAAAAAGATGGAAGTCTTAGGTTGTGCGTTGATTATACAAAACTCAACACAGTGACTAAGAAGAATGCATACCCAGTTCCTCCTACTTATTTACTTCTTACTTTGTTTAGTGGTGCAAACTTCTTCTCTAAAATTGATTTAAGAGGTGCTCACCACCTTATACATATTGCTGTAGGCCATGAACCCTTAACAGAAATGCACAATAGGTTTGGTAGTGCTCAATCAAAAGATGATTATTATTTAGGGGTAAAAGACAAAATACTCACAAAATATTCAGTATCAAATCAGGTCTATTAGTCTTCAAAGATAGAATAGTCATTACCAATGAAAAACCATGCAATATGGGAGGCAAACTTGCAAGCAAGTCCACAACCTTTAACCCAAATTCATATCTAATTGAGCACAAATTGAGGTGGTGTTGAAAAAATAATGAGTTTATATTAATTTTAATTTGAAAAAAACTTGAAATTAATTCAAACATTTATTGAAGCACAGTTGATCATTAGCCAAAAAAATCTTGATGCTTGACTTACTAGAATTTTAATCGGAATATTGAAGTAAGTGAGACCCACTACCGAAGAAAATTGGGCACATCCATAAGATTGTGAAAAATTATGTTTTTTGTTTTTTCTTTAAAAATATAAAAAATGTTGTATAAATTTAACTAAATCCCTTTTGCATTCTTTTAAATGATTTTTCACTAATCAATTCATAAAGGTATCTCCCAATACTACAAAAAGTTATTAAAGAACAAAAATTATTAAAATAATACTTTTCATCAAAATTTTATTAGTAAAACTTTCCTGAAGTACATATTTGCTCTCATTGTACAAGTATATATTCTAAAGTATTTCTCAAGCTTTAAAGTACTAGTAGAAGCTACATAAAGTTTAAAATTGATGGTAAAAAAAATTTAGTTAATTGTACCATCCAAGAAATTAGTATTTATACCATAATTTTAGATTTAAAAATATTTTATTTTCACTAATTTTTTAAAAAAAAAATTACCATTATCTTCATTATAGAAAAAAATAAGTGTCAAATTTCATAGTCTTGTGGGACTCACAACCCTCAGTTTAAAGTCTTGGGGGACTAGAAGCCCTCAGTTTAAAGTCTTGGGCAACTAACAGCCCTCATTTTATAGTCTTGGGGGACTCCAAAAATTCTCAGTTTATAGTCTTGGAGGACTGAAAAAACCAGAATCACACAACCCAGAACCAGAGATAAATCAGAAAAAGATTTAGAGAAGTAACTAAATTTCTGGGGTAACTGTATATAGAGCTGCCTGCCCATCAGTCATCCACAAACTTGCCTTTAAAAAATTCAGAAGTTCCCCCTTGGCTCCTTCCGCCTTTAAACTTCCACCTCACACTGCCTCCCATTCCTCAGTTCATAGTCTTGGGGGACTTTCTGTCAAAAAATCTTTTGCCCATAATTAAAAGATCAGTTTAAAGTCTTGAAAGACTTTCCAGAAAAAAATCTTGAAGATATATCCCATAAATCCCCAAACCAAAAAAAAACATCAAAGCCAAAACATTTAACCTCCTTTAACAAATAAAACAAAGTGAAATGGTATCCCCCAGCCAATTGATGAGCTGATACCCTGATACCTTACCAACAACCAAGTGCACCTTGATGTGGTCGCACCTAAAAAATAAATTTTTTTATTTTGACTCCAACTCTTCTACCAAAAACGTTTCCAGAGCCCTATCTTGAGCCTTTGAACAAACATAGCCTCGATAAAAAAATTAAAAGAAAAAATGAGATAAAAAAAAATTATCTTGAATCCACCAATTTCACAGCCAACACCCTAAAACCACAAAGCAAAGCCAGCTCCAGGTCTACAGAAAAGATCACTTGGTGGGCTCCCTCCAAGAATTAAAAATGATGGGAGACCACCTGTGATCCACCACCAATCCAAAATCACCAAAAGACATCCAAGGCAATCCAGTTTAAAGTCATAGAGGACTAAAAACCTGAATCACAAAAAAAACAACACTAGAATCAACTAGAAAAAAACCAAAGGCTTGAAACAGACATTCTGGGGTAACTGTTCTACAGAGCAGCCAGCTCATCAGTTACCCCCACACTTGCCAAAATAAAATATAGAAGCCCCCCCTGGGTACCTTCTAACAAAAACACAACATCCAACAAAAATAAAAAAAACCAATGAGTATGAGGGGTCCAGCACTTGAAGAACAAAATAATTTACAGTTTAAAGTCATGGTGGACTAAAAACCTGTTAAAGAAAAAAACCAATACTAGAATTCGACAAAATTAAGAGAAGGGGAGTAAACAGATAATCTGGGGTAACTGTTGTTAGAGCAGCCAGCCCATCAGTTACCCCCACACATGAAAAAATAAAATCTAGAAGCCCCACCCCTGGGTACCTTCTAACAAAAGAATTTTCCAACACATATTTTCTCCCCTAAAAAACCAAAACCATTAAAAAACCATTAAAATTCTTGAAAGCCAAAAAAATCCAATTTAGAAATAAGTTTTTTTAGATTAACCTCATGCTGGAGGTTAGATAAAGCCAATGATCATCATTTTTATCTTTATTTTCTTTTAAATAAAATAACCATCTTCACTTGATTTTTTTTCTTCCATCTTCATTATAATAAGATTTTTTTTTCCTTTTTTATATAGAGACTTGAACCAGAGAGACTGATAAGAATTGGAAAAAACAAAAAAAATCCTGACCAAATACATAGAGGCCAAATTAAGCAAAACCAAAACAATTAAGTAGTTTATCCTCATTTCGGAGGAATCAGATTCTTGAAAACCCCCAGTTGAAACCAATAAGTTTGCCCCTAGGGCCTGAACCCCCTAAGCTCCTCTTCTGATTCTGATATCCCAACATGAGACCTTCAAACAAATCTTCTATCCTCCTCCATACACTGAGTCTACCATAGTTCACATCACCAGAATCAAAAAGTTCTCCACCCTGTAAAACATCTGGAACCTCCACCACATCTTTAAAATCAACCTCCATACCAGTGACATCCAAAACATCACAATTTTCCTCTTCCCTACATGAATCTTGTTTAGAATCTGAAAAATCCTCCAGAATAACATTCAAAACATCAAAATAAAAATCCTCTTCCAAGCAGAGACTTTCTGATCTTGAGGGAACACCCTGAAAATAACTTTCCTCTATTAGAAAAAGATCCAAGACAGAATCTTTCTATACATCCAAAAATTCAACTGATACATCCTCCTCCAATAAGCCATTATCTGAACATGAGAAAGAAAAAAGTAATCCCTTAACAACCATTCAACCACCACAGATTCCTTCTCAATATCCCAAAATCCTTCATCATGACCAGAAAAATCCTCCTTCCCAAATAATTCATCCAAACTTCAGGAAATACACTTATCCTCTAGTGCATACATCTCCAAAAAATACAGTGAAACACATTCCTGAGTTCCCATGGTATCCTCTGGAAAAGAAAAAGAAGCTTCACAAACATCATCAGAATCACCATCTTCCAAAATTGATGGATCCAACACCTTCCCAAAAGCTAAAATTTCTACCACAGTCTTCTGAAAATCTCTGTGCAAAAGTATTTCCTCTCCAGATTCCACATCCCTATCCTTCATACCATCCAAATATACCAAAAAAACCTCCTTTAAAACAGCCATAGCAGGAATCCTATTTTCCTCATTTGGAAGAGTCTTCATCAAGTCAGCTGTCACCAGACAGCCTACGCACAAGGTCGAGATTGGCCTGCCTCTGGCGCGAGCTCTAGTAGTAGCGCCCGTAGGAGGAGTGCGTTGAACAGGTGCCATTTTAAGAATTTTGAGAAAACACCTGAAAAGGGATGTAGTAGTGCAAAGAATGAGAACTACGGAGAATTAAATTAAACTGTCACCGGACAACCTATGCACAAGGTCGAGGATGTTCCTGTAAGTGAGATGAGGAGTTTAGAGACTTCTTCAAAGCACAGAGGAATAATTCAAGGAATTGATTCAAAGATGACTTGAAGGAAGAACTACTGCTTTGAGTTATGTTCGAGAAGGATTCTAATATAATTTAAAGGTAATATTAAAATTCTTAAGATCTCACAAAGGGTTAGAAACTCAACAATCAAAGATTTAGGATTTAGAAATGATTATTGAGAAAATAAAGAAAGATACAATAATAATGATTTAACTTAAAGCTTTTACCACTATTAAATATAAATACGTTTTATAATTCTATTCTAAAGAATATCGAACCAAAATTCCAACCCCTTTTATATCCTTTACTCCTCCTCGCATTGACCTCATACCCATCCACTATTCCGCACACCACAGACCATTTAAAATACATCCATTACACCTGGAACCTCCTCACTAACATCCGTCAACCCTTTAATCCTCCACTATCCATTCCGTCCATGCTCACTACCCCTTTTAATAATTCACAGACATTTAATAAACCTTTTAGTGCACCATTACATTGACTATTGCACTGTGCGTCGCTTATTGAAGAAAAGACTGAGACACACTATTGAGATATTGACTAATTTAGATTTAGAGTTTAGACTAGCGCGGTTGAATAGCGAGTACACAAAGGAAAGATGTAGTTGCTATGGAGAATTTCTTTCTGCACTTCGAGTATGGATTTAGACCTCTGAATTATTGATTTAATGAGCTGCTTTTGCCTTGAGTGTCACGTGGCGCATGACATCAGCCTTGAAAAGAATCTCCATAAACTCCACCTTTACATCCCTACCTATGGCACTCCAAAATACATACTTCGCCCCATCTTCATGTGGTAATATATCATTATATAACAGATAATCCAGAGCCTCCCCAAACTACTCCATAAATTCCCCTTACTGAGAAAGAGAAGTTACACCACCTTTCAATTCCCACTTCCTAGAAATCCCGTGAAGATCCACAATTGAGAAAGTAGTAGGCCACCTTTTAACCCTTTCAATATTCATCTTTTACCAGTCCTGACTACTATATCCTGCAATGCCAGAAACTTACTTCTCCACCTCCCTATTACCAATGAAAAAGATTAATTGCCTAACCATGTCCAACAGTGAGGCCCCATCAATCTCAGGAGCAACCTCAAACCTAGCCAAAAACCACTTTGCATCTTCTCCAAAAAACCTTGAATCATCCTAGGAAATTCAAGTTACAGCCTCCAATATCAATTAAATATAGTCAAAGTCCCCCCCAATAGCCTTAAAGACCTAGGAGGGAGCAAATCCAACAGAAAAGAAGACCCCTAGACTAACCACAAAGAGATATAGCACCAAATTCAAAATCCACCAAAGGAGATCCACAAAAGAGAGAAGCCTAGATCAACAGAGATTCCAAAAAGCCAACAGATTCAATCCCACGTTGGGCGCCAGAAATTTAGAAAATCCTATAGTACTAGCTATAGGCCTTGACCAGGGGAGTTGGAGAAAAACCTGATAGAAAAACCCCTGTCACATTAGAAAAACAAGTGAGATTTACCTGTTGCAGCAAATTGGAGATCTGTTTGCTAGACCCTCTAATTAAACACTCTTGACCTCTTTAAAAGTGAAAGATAATAGTCCCAGACAGACTACCATAAAGAGTTGAAATGAACAGTAAAATATTCCAAAAAAACATCAGCAAATGAGACAGTGAGGAATAGAGAGGTGATGAGTAAAGAGATAAGATGATTTCACAAAAATCTTCCCACACATGCATCATACCGCCAGTGCACAGACCATTCTGACAAATCTCACACCCAAAATTCATCTTTCCCACCCTTTTTAATGCATAAAAGTGCATTTTAGCACTTCCCCAGCACCCAGGCGGGAACCCCGCTTTAAGTAGGGCCTCTTCTTAGGGGCAGGCAGGCCACTTCTAGGCCCTGAAACACCCATACAACCCATAAAACCCATAACTTCACAAATAAACAAGATAAACACACATAAGACATACCAAAATGAAAAGAAAATAAAGGAAAATAAGCTGAGAGATAATAACTGACCCTAGCTTAAGCCTACATAAGCACCACTAAGTAATAAACTTCTGATAAATAGCAATAACAACACCATAACTACCCTATAAAACAATGTAACCACTATCACCTAAAGATGAAAAAATCTACTAATACCACCATAACCCCGAAACCACCCTACATACCAAATACCCCCAAATATGCGCTCCAAAGGCCTACCCAGGTTTGGATCACCACACTGTTATCTGGTCACTTTGGGGTTGATAAAACCTACCAGTTAATAGCAAGGGATTTATTTTGGTCAGGGATGACTAGAGAAAGAAAGGCCTATCTTAAAACCTGTTATGAATGCAATATGAACAAGGTAACACAAAACAGAAAGTATGGGTTGCTTCAACCACTTCCAGTTCCCTCTAAACCTTTAGAACCAATTTCTATGGAATTCATTTCTCAATTATCTCCATCAGATAATTTTTATAGTATACTAGTTATAGTTGATAGATTTTCTAAAATGTATATTTTTATTAAAACTGTTACTACTGTGACAGAAGAGGATTTAGCAAACTTATTTTTAGAACACATATTTTCTAAAAATGGATTACCCAATGGTACTATTTCAGATAGAGGTTTTTTGTTTTTTTTACTTTCTGGACTCAATTATGTCAACAATTTAATATTACAAGGAATCTTTCTACTGCTTATCATCCTGAAACCAATGGGAAAACAGAAAGAGTCAACCAAATCTTCAAACAATAACTTCAAATGTATCTTAATTATCAACAAGAAAATTGGACCACATGGTTACCATTGGCCGAATTTGCATATAACAACTTGACACATTCTTCGACAAAACAATATTCCTTCAAAACTTTCTATGGATGACACCCTCAATTCAATCTTATTCATGTAGGAATAAATCATCCTTCTGAATTTATTTTTGAAACATTTCACAACTTCAAGGAAAAATTTAACTAACCTGGAAGCAGCAAATCAAAGGTATAAGGAACAAGCTGACAAACATCAACTATCTGCTTCAATATTTAAAACAGGAGACAAAGTTTGGCTCGACACAAAAAATATTTGAAAAACTCAAACATCTAGGAAACTATCTGAGAAAAACTTGGGTCTATATAAAATGATGAGGAAATTCTAAAAAATACATTTTGACTCAAGCTACCTCCAAAGTGGCAATATATTCATCCTGTTTTTCATGTGTCCCCTTGGAATTAGCTTGAGAAATATACACGGGGAAGAACCATTCTCCTCCTGAACCGGTTGTAGTAGAAAATAATCTAGAGTGGGAAGTAAGCTGGATTCTAAATTTAAGGTGCAAAGGGAAACTTCAATATCTTGGGGAATGGGAAGACTAACTTAATGATACTAATAAAACATCCTGGGAACCAGCCATTAACCTTTCTAATGGCCCTGAAAATATCAAATCTCTTCATTTAAAATATCCTTCAAAACCTAAACCTTAAATTCTTTCTTTTTACTTTCTTTCTCTGTTTGTTTTCATTACTTTTTTTTCTTATCTCTTCTTTTTTCTTTTTGAAAAACCTTAAATCTTAATGTCTTCAAAATATCATTCATTTTTAAGCATAAACTTTACAATCATTTAAATCATAAATTCATTTATCTATTCTTTTCACTTTCTGATTTCTGTATATTTCTTTAAACTAAATTTAAAACTTTCAAATAAAAAAAATAAAATGAATTAAAATAAATAAAAATAAAATAAAATAAAATAAAATAAAATAAAATAAAATAAAATAAAATAAAATAAAATAAAATTAATAAAATAAAATAAAATAAAATAAAATAAAATAAAATAAAATAAAATAAAATAAAATAAAATAAAATAAAATAAAATAAAATAAAATAAAATAAAATAAAATAAAATAAAATAAAATAAAATAAAATAAAATAAAATAAAATAAAATTAAATTAAATAAAATAAAATAAAATAAAATAAAATAAAATAAAATAGAATAAAATAAAATAGAATAAAATAAAATAAAATAAAATAAAATAAAATAAAATAAAATAAAATAAAATAAAATAAAATAAAATAAAATAAAATAAAATAAAATAAAATAAAATAAAATAAAATAAAATAAAATAAAATAAAATAAAATAAAATAAAATAAAATAAAATAAAATAAAATAAAATAAAATAAAATAAAATAAAATAAAATAAAATAAAATAAAATAAAATAAAATAAAATAAAATAAAATAAAATAAAATAAAATAAAATAAAATAAAATAAAATAAAATAAAATAAAATAAAATAAAATAAAATAAAATAAAATAAAATAAAATAAAATAAAATAAAATAAAATAAAATAAAATAAAATAAAATAAAATAAAATAAAATAAAATAAAATAAAATAAAATAAAATAAAATAAAATAAAATAAAATAAAATAAAATAAAATAAAATAAAATAAAATAAAATAAAATAAAATAAAATAAAATAAAATAAAATAAAATAAAATAAAATAAAATAAAATAAAATAAAATAAAATAAAATAAAATAAAATAAAATAAAATAAAATAAAATAAAATAAAAATAAAATAAAAATAAAATAAAACCAAAATAAAATAGAAAAAAAAATAATAAAATAAAATTACACAATAAGTAAAACAAATATTAAAATAAATAAATTTATTTTCTCTTTTTCTTTCTTCTAAAATTGATTTGCATATTACGTTATCATATTCTTTTCCAAAATTCTTTTCTTTCTCTTTCTTTTCAACATTCATTTTTTCTTATTTTCATTTCTCTTCTGGTTTCCTCAAAACTCAAACCATCAAAAACACTTAAAAAATCAACACAACTTTCTTCAACAATCAATCTCAAATCAAATTTCTTATAAAATTCTAAATTTCCTTCATTTTCTTTTCTCTTAATTTTCATTCTTAAAAAATCTCTTTTCTCTTATGTTCAATTAAAATTTTTTCTCTTAAAACACAAATTTTTCTTTTCTCTTTATTTTCTTCTATTTACATAATAAACCAAAAAAAAACAAAACAATGAAATAAAACATTATTCAAGAATAAAAACTATATATAAATTTTTTTTCTTCCAATTTACTTTAAATAAATTCCTTCATCTTCTCCATGACTTGTCAAATTCTCTTTTGACTCTTCTCAAAGACTTCATCACCTTTAACAAACACAATCTTGCCAATATCCAACAATTTTTGGGCCATATCATATGATGTTAAATCCACAATTTTCCCTACCTTAATGCATAAACCCTCAACAAATGACATTAAACAAGCATGGTGTGGTTTCTTGGACCATAATTGATCTAAGGCTTTGAAAGTTAAGTCAGCATCTTTGGTGTTCAGCAGATCATTTTGAATTGACCCTTTGACCTCAGTAGGAATTTCAGCAACTGGCCCAATGGTCGGCGCTATAGGAATCTCCTCCATGGTCTCCGCCCCCTAATAAAAAAGATCAGTTACCTTCAAAGTAATAAAAAATTAAGTTAAAAAACACTTACCCCAAATTCAGGGTCAAACTCAAGGAACAATGGTTTTCTCTCCACCACCTCTACTTCCTCTTCATCATTTTCCTCAATGATTAATTGTTGTCTCTTTGACATTGAAGCTTCCTTCCATTCTTGCTTTGAAGCACCTGCAACACCCTTGTCCACTTTGTCCTCTATCATCCTTTGCTTCCCCAAGGCTACATCTGTAGCCCAATCAGTTACTCCAACCTCTCCTCCTGACTAAGTCCCTCCATTTTATCCACTGCCAAATTTCTAGTAGTAGGCACATCCCATATGTCTTCAACAATGGCCTTCAAGTTGGAAATTGACCAAAACTTCGTATTGGTGAATGGCTTGGCATTATCTTTGAGAGCCAAGGAATAAAATTTCACTCAATGTTGTGGTCTTCCAACACTTCGTTGGGCTGTTTGGCGCTGTTTTGGTATGTCTTAATTGACATTGGTTGAATTATTGGGTGTTTTTCATATTTTATTCAGTGCATATTGGGACTATGGGTATGTGGGTACTACCATTAGATAGCCCCAGTTGTTCTCTATCTTTTATGTCTTTTTGACATTTTTCATATTCAAATTTTTAAGGGGTCATTTTCTCACTTTTCATTTTTAAAAGATATTTTCTTAATTTTTTTTGTGTTTTATGGGCTAACCTTAAGTCTTAGATTTAAGTACTTAGTACCATTAAGAAGAGCTAATTTGGTTCTATATTTTATGTACCAATGTTTTCATAGCTTAATTTTGTGTTCTAAGGGTTTTAGTAGTTGTGGTGGATATTTCTAAGAATTTTGGGCTTCATTGGAGGTTTTTGATGGTTTTCTGGCTTCAAGCAGGTCTGGAAGCTTCTGGGCAGGCGGCCCGCTTCGCTTATAGAAATCTGGGAAGAATTTCTAGAGGGTTTTTATTCAATTTGGCTTCCAAAAGTGCCAAGTTTGTTGCTGTGCATGGAGTTTTTAGATGGTGTTCTGTGTGTACATACTGAATAAGACAGTTTGGGAAAACTTTAATTATCATACAACCATCCGGAGGTGATATTGTTTTTTCTTACTCAGTTTTCACTGTTTTTTGGCCACAATTGGCTGTGTTTGTTTCAAGGTTAGTTCTTCATTTAACTAAACTTTGGCCACTGGTTTCTATGGTGTAGCTTTGCAACCTGCATCAAGTATTATTGCTATTTTCTGTACAACAAGTGCACAGTGTTTTGGTTTTCTGGAGTGGATCTTTCTGCATTTCTGGTTTCTGAATCTTTGTTTTAAGTGTTCTGCTATTGGCTTCTGTCTTGACTTGTAAAGCAGTCAAGAAGTGTGTTGGAAGGGGTATAGTAATAGTCTCTAATTTGCTGTAGCAAATAAATCTCTCCTGGTACTTTTCAAAGGGACAGGGGGTTTTTCTCTCCAGTTTTAATCAAACTCCCTTGGTCAAGGCCTATAGCTAGTACTATAAAATTGTTTACATTTCTGGCGCCCAACGTGGGGTGAGGATTTGCTATCTTTTGAAATCTCTGTTACTGTTTCACTATCTTCTTTTGTGGACCCTTTGTGGATTTTGTATTTTCGGGTGCTATATCTCTCTGTGGTTAGTCTAGGGGGTCTTTTCTCTAGTTGAATTTGGTCCCTCCTAGGTCTCTGAAGGCTATTAGGAGGAATTTACTATCTGTGGTGGAAATTTGGGGTGGTATAGTTGGGAATAGTTAGGATGGTCAGGATCAAGTCATGGAAGGGGAAAATTTGCTTTGGAGAGTAGGTAAGTTTGTTTTTGAAGATCTTTAAAGCTTCTGATTATGTGGATGGGGCCTCTGATTTATATAGGGTGAAGCAGGTGATCTTCTTCATTGATGACAGAGAGGTGGAGAAGGAAGTTCTTAGGATGGAGGGATATAGGATTCAGGATTGGGGAAGGTTAGAGATGGAAATGATCAGGAGGTGGCCAACTGTGTTTTCAATGAATGATCTTTATGGCATTTCTAGGAAATGGGAAATGGATGGCTGTGTAACTTCTCTGGTTCAGTATGGTAAATTTATGGGGGAATTTGAAGATTTTATGGATTAACTGGATTGTAATTGTATTTTCTCTCATGAAATGGAGGCCAAGAGTCTATTTTGGAGTGCAATGGGTCTGAAGGTCAAAAAGGAGGTTCAGGGATTTCTTTTAAAGGCTGAGCTGATGAAGACACTTCTAAATGGAGAAAGTAGGATTCCTGATATAGGTGTTTTGAAGAAGTCTATTCTAAGGAATCTTGAGAACCTTGATTCTAAAGAGTTGTAACCTGAAAATAAAAATTTAATGGATGGAAAGGTTCAGGAAGAAGTGGCGGAAATTTCAGCTACAGCGTAAATTTTGGAATCACCCACTTTGGGAGATGATGATGTTTATGATGTTCTAAAAATTTTTATTTCTTTAACAGATGATTTCAATTTATCTCAAGAATGTGCTTCATTTGATGTTTTGGATATTTACACACTGGATGATCAGTGTATCTTAGGAAAAATTGAATGTTCATGATGATATGGTTTCTTCACATTTAGATAATGGATTTTTGGATGAAGATGTTTCTTTGAGATTTGTTGATGGTCAGAAAGAGTCTGTTTTTGTTCTACTGCTCTTAGAGCAGGATTATTTTCTGGGTGCTCCTTTAAGTTCACAAGATGAATGCTTTGAGGAGAATGTTAATTTTGACGTTATGCACTCTACAATGGAGGATCTTTTGGATTCTCAGAGTAATTCTGAAATTGAAGTTTTGAAGCCTCATGAAAAAGATTCTCAGTTTCTTCTTTCAAGTTCAGAGGATGGAAGAGGTGGTGACAATATCTCTATAGAAAGTTTGGATATTCACAATAATTATGTTCTGGATGAATGTTTTTTAGAGGAATATAATTATAAGCTGGTTCCCTCAAGATCAGAAGATGGTTGCTTGGGGAAAGATGATAATTTTAGTGTTCTGGGTCCTGTTTTGGAGGATTTTTTTAAATTTCAGAATTATTTTGTGATTGATGATTTGGAGTTAGAGGCAGTAAAATCTCAGCTTCTTTTCTCAACTGGAGAAGGATTTTTTAGAAAAGAGGAAAAAATTATAAATGCTATAGATTTCTCTGTTTCAAAGGATATAGGGTGTATGGACACTGGGAAAGAAATTGATTGTAAATTCAGTGTACCAAGAAGGATGGCGATTTTTTTGGAGGTCTGATTATGGATATCAGAATTGGAAGAGAGGCTTAGCTTTTTGTAGCCCAGGGGTAAGCTTATTTGTTTAAAACAGAAGTTTTAAGTAATTTGATTCCTCCAAAATGAGGATAAACTACTTAATTGGTCAGAAGAATACTCAAGAAAAGAAAATTAAAATTTCAAGATAACTCAAGATAATCAAAAAAAAAATCTGAGCATAATGAAGAAGGTAGATAAGAATTAATTTTGTGAAGATCTGTAAGTTTTTTTCTCCTCCAAAATGAGGCTAAACTTGAAGGTTTTTTCTCCTCCCTCATGAGGCTAAACTGGAAGATTTTTTCACCTCCACCAAGTGATTAAACTAGCTTGTGATAATTGTGTTTCTGATCAAGTTTTAAACCTCCCTTGAGAGTTTAAACTGGCTGAATTAAATCTTGATTCTGGTAATCAGGATATTTTTGTTGACGAAGAAGGGGCTGTTGTTTGGGGCAGCTCAAAATTGGAAAATGGTGTTTTTGTTAGTCAACTGGATTCAGTTTAAATTTTGGATTTCAGTGATGCTGTGAATCTGTTTTGTTGGAAGCTTGTTTTTTTTAGAATTTACCCATGGTTGGGGCTTCTAGATTTGACCTGGATAGTGTAGGGGTAACTGATGAGCTGGATACTCTGTAGAACAGTTACCCCAGATTGTCTGTTTCCAAACCCTTTTCATAATTTGGTTGAACCATAGTATTGGTTTTTGTTCACAGGCTTTAGTCCTCTATGACTTTAAGCTAGAAATTCTTTTGGTCTTCAAGTTCTGGACTCTTCATGCTTATTTGTTTTGCTTCATTGTGTTGGATGTTGTTTATTTTTTGTTAGAAGGTGCCCAGGGGGGCTTCGAGATTTTATTTTGGAAAGTGTGAGGTTATATGATTAGCTAACTGCTCTGTAGAACAGTTACCCCATAAATTCTGTTTCAAGTATTTTCTTCGTCCTAGTTGAATCCTAGTTCTGGTTTGTGCTATTCAGGTTTCAAGTCCACTATGAATTTAAACTGGTTTGGGACTGGCTTCTTTATCTTTGGTCTATTTGCATTGATGGCGGATCACTGGTGGTCTCCCATCATTTTTACTTATTGGTGGGAGCCCACCCAGTGATCTTTTTGTGGACCTGGACCTGGCTCTGTTATGTGGTTTTAGGGTGTTGGCTGTAAAAGTGGTGGATTCAAGATTATTTTCTTTTTTCTCTTTTTTTCTTTTAATTTTTTATGGAGGCTATGTTGGTTCAAAGGATTAAGATAGGGCTCTGGAAACGTTTTTGGTAGAAGAGGTGGAGTTAAAATAAAAATGAATTTTTAGGTGTGACCACATCAAGGTGCACTTGGATGTGGGTAAGGTATCATGGGATAAGCTCATCAATTAGCTGGGGGATACCATTTTATTTAAGGAGTTTTAATATTTTAACCTTGATGGTTTTTGTGTTGATTCCAACAGGTTATATCTTCAGGTTGCTCATGTTCTTCAGGGAAGGTTTAAATGTTTTGAATTTGATGGTTTTTGGGTTTGTATTCTATGGGTTATATCTTCATGATTTTTTTTTTTGGAAAGTCCGTCAAGACTTTAAGCTGAACACTGTGGAAGTCGATCAAGACTTTAAACTGAACACTGTGAACATTCCATCAAGACTTTAAACTGAAAAATGGTATAGTCCTCCAAGACTAAAAACTGAGGATGGTTTGATGGTTGAGTCCTTCAGGACTATGAAATGATAATGTGGTGTTGGTGTGATTCTGGAAGAGGGCATCCAAAGGGGGAGTCTCTGAATTTGGTTAAGGCAAGTGTGGGGGTAACTGATGAGCTGGCTGCTGTGTAGAACAGTTACCCCAGAATGTTAGTTTATTTCTTTGGTCTTTAATGGTTTGATCTCTGGTTCTGTCTTTATGATTTAGGTTTTGAGTCCCCTAAGACTATAAACTGAGGGATTTGAAACCCCCAAGACTAAATTATGAGGAATGTTAGCCCTCCAAGACTTAAAGCTGAGGATGTGTCCCTCAAGACTGTAAACTGAGGAATTTTCTATGATTGGCTATATTCAGTAAGTCTGGAGGGTGGTCAAGAATTTTCATTTCAAAGTCAAAATTTCAGTCAAGATTCAAGTTGCAGAAGAGAATCAAGAGATGAAACAAAGTGTTCAGCATTAGCCTTGAACTGGTGGATGAGGTGTTTCCTTTTCTCAAGGTCCTGTGGATTTCTAGAAGGAGTGCATTGGAAGTAGCTTAGTAGAAGATGTTTTTTTCAGAGGAGTGTTGTTGAAACTTGAACTTAATAATGGGAAAGTGGTTAGATTTTGGTTGTTCAATGGATCCTACATTGTCATCATCACTGTCAGAAGATGGAGGAGCTAAGAAGCCATTGTAGTTAGACTCTTACAGTTGCCTTGCTGTAAGAAGAATCTGAAGGAGTTGGATAAACCAAAGAAGACCCTTTCCTTCTAAGTAAAATAAGGGTTTTTCAAATAGCTAAGCTCTCTAGTCTACTTGAATTGATTGAAATATATATATGAAACTCTAATTTATATAAATGCTTATTGAGATTTAGAAATAGCAGCTGTTGAAAAAGAAATACTGATGAAAATAAATAAGGTGTACCAGTGAAATATTTGAAAAGATAGACTTATATGTTTTATAAAGATTTTATTTTAAATGAGTTAAAAATAAAAAAAGTCCCTGAGATGGAGACTTTTCCAATGATACCCTGTATGTGATGAAAATATAATTTTTGTGTTTTATTTCAAAAGTGTTATGAAAAATATAAATGTTATAAAGGTATAATAATTTTATTTAATTTTGTTGAGAAATGAAAAATATGAATGTGGTTGTTAAGTATATAAAAAAGACCCTTCTTATTGAAACTCAAAAGACAAAAACATGTTGAAGACTAAGATCCCCCCTTTCTATCTGATTCTCCTACTCCAGAACTTTTGAACAATACCCTACATGCATAGGATCTACAATAAACTATTGATCTAATAAGCATAATAAATTCTAACCAAATTTTGCCACAATAGCCAAACGTTTCCACAGTCACCAAAGTTTGGTACAGTGTCCAAAATTTGGTACAGTGACCAAACTTTGGCACAGTGACTAAACTTTAACCCAGTGACCAGACTATCTCATTGTGAGAAAATTTTGCCACAATGAGCTCTTTTTTCCATAATGAGCTAATTTTTCCACAGTGAGATAATTTTGCCACCATGACCAAAATTGGTGCTTTTGCACTGGAAAATCATCAGAGAAAACCAGAGCGCACCTAAGAGCACCAGAACACTGGAGATCAGTGGCCATTCCATCAGCACACCATATCCTCCGATAATACTATAAGTCACTAAATCAAGTAAAAGACTAAGAAAACAGTAAAATATGATAAAAAACCATCAAAACATAAAAGATAGAGAAAAATCTGGGATATCCAATTATAATAATCACCTTCCAAAATTCCAAATATCCAGCTTTATAATCCAGAAAATTGCTACTAATCTTCAAAAATAAACCTAAGTGACATACCCAGATGTGGAATGCCACACCATCAGCTTTAAAAGTAGAAGGAAGGAATGATAGTTTTTACCATCAGATGGACCAAGCATGGTGGAATTTGTTTCTGTAGTGGTGTTGGCACTCTTTTTTAAAGGGTTTTGTTTTTTGACTAATCTGGATATCAGGATGGATGGCCTGGATCATTTAGTGTTGGTGGAAGATGGACCAGGTTGAGGTGGAGGTGAAGCTATTGCAGATGATAATGGACCAGGTCTGTAGCAAGTCTTCTTTTTGGATTGAAAGACAACACAGGAGGTTCTTTGTGGATGAGCTAGTGCTGTGATGGAAAAGATCAGATTATTGTAAATGCAGAATTGGAAAGGGCCCATGTCAGAGGCAGATTTTGAAATAAAGTTGAACATGGTGGATCTGATGAAAAAGAATGTGGAAATTCACAATTAAAGGGATGATGTGGTCTTACAACATTGGTATAGGCCTTTTTTGGGCTGTTTGGTGATCTTTGTGTTTCCCTTAATTGACATTGGTTGAAGAAATAGTAGTTTTTTTAATAGTTTTATTCAGTGAATATTAGGACTATTGTCATGCGCCACGTGACACTCAAGGCAAAAGAAGCTCATTAAATCAATAATTCAGAGGTCTAAATCCATACTCAAAGAGCAGAAAGCAATTCTACATAGCAACTGCGACTTTCCTTTGTGTACTCACTATTCAACCACGCTAGTCTAAACTCTAAATATAAATTAGTCAATCTCTCAATAGTGTGTCTCAGTCTTTTCCTCAATAAGCGACACACAGTGCAATAGTTAATGTAATAGTATGCTAAAAGGTTTATTAAATGTCTGTGGATTATAAAAAGGGGTAGTGAGCATGAACGGAATGTTTAGTGGAGGATTAAAGGGTTGACGGATGTTAGTGAGGAGGGTCCAGGTGTAACGGGTGTATTTTTTAATGGTCTGAGGTGTGCGGAATAGTGGATGGGTATGAGGTCGATGCGAGGAGGAGTAAAAGATATAAAAGGGGTTGGGTTTTTGGTTCGACATTCTTTAGAATTAAATTATAAAACTTATATATAGTTAATAGTGGTAAAACTTTAGGTTAAATCATTATTATTGTATCTTTCCTTATTTTCTCAGTAATCATTTATAGATCCTAAATATGTGATTATTGAGTTTCCAACCCTTTAGGAGATCTTAAGAATTTTAATATTACCTTTAAATTATATTAGAATTCTTCTCGAACATATCTCGAAGCAGTAGCTCTTCCTTCAAGTCATCTTTGAATCACTTCCTCAAACATTTCCTCTGTGCATTGAAGAAGTTTCTAAACTCCTCCATCCATCTCACTTCCAGGAACACCCTCAACCTTGTGCGTAGGTCATCCCGTGACAGTATAATTTAGATCTCTGTAGTTCTCATTCTTTGCACTACTATGTCCCTTTTCAGGTGTTTTCTAAATTCTTAAAATGGCACCTGTTCAACGCACTCCTCCTACGGGCGCTACTACTAGAGCTTGCACAAGAGGCAGGCCAACAGCTACACAGCCTGTTTCCCGCACTCACTCCTTGGAACCTCTCTACCTTAGGGAACAAGGACATTCCGTCCTATTTGTGGAAGACATCCCTCAGGATTTTGATTATTCTAGCGAGGAAGAAGAAGGAGAGGATACAATGCATGAGGCACCATCCGCCCCTGCTACTCACGCTTCTGGTCAACCTTTGGAACCTGGACCATCTAATTTGCTGGAGGAATTCATAAGACTTTTCATGAAAACCCTCTCCAATTCAACGTCTTCGGATGGATCTAAATTCAAAACTCCTTCCATGAAATCTCCTGATAAATTCAATGGAGAACATCCAGACAGATTGTGGCCCTTCTTGCAAACCTGAAAGCTCCTGTTCCATAATGACCCTCTAACCTTCAATAATGACCAATCAAAAGTTGTTTACGCTTCTTCATTCCTAGCCGGAAAAGCAGAAAGATGGTTCAAACCTTATCTTCTCATGCTCTCTTTGACAGAAACCCACTTAATTATTAATAACTGGGAAAAGTTTGAGGACCAACTCTTCACATTGTTCGGTGACCCTAATGAAACTGACAACACAGAAATTGAACATGATTTTCTTCGCATGAGTGATAATGGTAAAGCCTCTGAATACATCTCGAACTTCAGAGCAATTCAAACTCAAGTAGGTTGGAATGATGCTGCCCTCAAGTATCATTTCAAAAAAGGACTTCCTTCAAGGATTCTGGATCAGTTAAATCTTAACGGCCAGAAGATGACTACTTTAACAGATTTAATGGATCAAACCCTCGAACTCAATGGCGTTTACCAAGGACGAGTACAACATTGTTGATACGCCAAAAATTCTCAAGGCCTAAATTTTAAATCGGGACCTTCTTCACACCCCAGAAAACTCAATCCTCCTTGACTCAATCCAAATACAATAAGGGAAAGGACAAACCTCGACCTAAAAGCTTGACCCCAGGCAATATTGGAAAAATACTGGATCCTAAAGGGGAACTTAAAAAATTTGAAAGGAAGAGACAAGCGGATAATGGGTTATGTATGTATTGTGGGGGTAAGCACAAGCTGGAAGATTGTGTAAGGTTGAAGGAAAGAGAAGGTACTAGTTCAAAGTCAAAAAACTAGTATATAGTTTACTTGTGTGCAAAGAACACTATCTTATCTTGCCCAGTGCACAGAACCTCCATATCTTAAGGACTGGAGTTGCCTTAAACCGCTTGAGATTCATTCTTTTTAAGGAGGATACCCCCTTCAGTTGTCTTATAGACTCTGGAGCTTCAATTTCTTTTTTTAGTTTATATTTTGCAAATAATTTACAACTGACATTTACAGATATCAACCGAACTCCAATTTACTTGGTCAAATCAGAGGAGCCCAAATATTGGGTAAGTAAGAAAGTTTTATGGGTTTTCAACTTTCTGAACTTTCCCCCCTTTGAGTGGTAATTGTCACTCTTGGACGCCCCAAGGATGGATGATACCATTCTTGGCCATGACTTTTTAACGCATTGGAATCCTGAAATTGATTGGACACGGGGATTGATCACCCCACACACTAAGTATATTTCTGATTCTTCAATGCAGGTCAATAGGGAGTTAAACAACCCATCTGACAATGTCCTGATAGAGGACAAATCTCTGCCAGGTGACTTGCAAGCATCTGATCATTCTCTAAATGAGCGATTGGCTAACCCTTCTAGCTCAATCACTTCACTCAAAGAGGATTTCAATTGTCTCCAAGTAATCAAATTATGCTCTCTCAATTCTGGTCTTCCCTCGACAGATTCTCTCAAAGATGATGAGGACGACCAAATCAATTTTGAAGCCATTAAATCAACTCTACCAGAAATCTATCATGATTTCCTTGATGTTTTCTCAATCCACAAGGCCAATAAGTTACCACCTCATTGACCCTATAACCATCAAATAGAGTTAATAGGTCCAGTACCTCCAGCAGGTCCTGTCTATTCTTTGTCAAAGGAAAAATCTCAAGTTCTTCGAGACTACATTGCAGAGAATGTAGCCAAAGGTTTCATCAGAGCCAGTAAATCTCCAACCATCTCCCCTGTTCTTTTTGTAAAGAAAAAGGATGATAGCCTTAGGTTGTGTGTTGACTGTACAAAGATCAACACAGTCACTAAGAAGAATGCATAACCTGTTCCTCCTATGTCATTCCTTCTTACCCTTTTCAATGGTGCTAATTTCTTTCCTAAAATTGATTATAGAGGCGCTTACAATCTTATTCGCATTGCGGAAGGTCATGAACCACTGACTGCAATGCGCACTAGATTTGGTAGTTTTGAATATTTAGTTATGCCTTTTGGATTGTGCAAGACACCATCGACTTTTCAAACTTTTGTAAATGACATCTTTCAAGATGTTGTCCAAAAATTTGTTGTCATCTACTTAGACGATATTTTAATTTTCTCGAAGACACTGGATGAACATATTCATCATGTTCAACAGGCTCTAAAACAAATTCGAGATCACGATCTCTAGGCCAAGCACAATAAATGCGAATTCCATCTTAAATCAATCAAATTTTTGCCTTTTACATTATCTACTGATGGTTTAGTCATGGACAACAAAAAGGTCCAAAAAGTCCTGGAATGGCCTGAGCCCAAAACCGTTAAATCCCTCCAAGGATTTATGGGTTTTTCAAATTTCTATAGAAGATTTATTAAAGATTACTCTAAAACTATTTCCAATCTTACTTCACTTCTTAGAAAAGATATTCCTTTTGTTTTTACTTCTACAGCACAAAAGGAATTCAAAGCATTGAAGACTGCATTTACCACAGCTCCGATTCTTCGATACTTTGATCCTTCTGCTTTGACAATAGTAGAGACAGACACTAGCAATTATGCTATCACAGGGGTAATTTCTCAATTAAATCCTGAAACAATATTTTTTCATCCGGTTGCTTTTGAGTCATGCAAACTCATTGCAGCAGAATTAAATTATGAAATTCATGACAAAGAGCTTTTAGCTATTATTCATTGTCTTAAAAAATGGTGCTCTTTTCTTCTCAGCCTAGATAGTCCTTTTCAGATTCTAACTGACCATAATGCTTTGAAATACTTTATGTCTTCCAAAGTTTAAACCAGGCGTCAAGCCAGGTGGGTTGAATTTCTGTCTGAATTTCCTTTTTCTATTTCCTATTGCCCAGTTAAGAAATGCATTGTCCCAGATATCTTGTCACGTCGGGACGACATTTACCCACAGCAGGGGGACACATTTGCTGACAAAAACCCAGAAAATGTGAAATCAATTTTCAATGAATCAATGTTAATGACTCATCAACTTAATTCGATTACAATTCAATCTTTTAAAAATCCACTATCCAACATCCTCGAAGCTCTGTTGAAGGACAATTATTGTTTAGGGTTAAAAGACAAAATACTTTCAAAGAAAGGGGCCAAAAGATCTAGTATTGAATCAGGTCTATTAGTTTTTGAAGGTAGAGTAGTCATACCTGACAACAATGAAATAAAATTGTAGATTTTCAATAGTCGACATGATTCTCCATTAGCTGGTCATTTTGGGGTTGATAAAACCTACCAGTTAATAGTGAGGGATATATTCTGGCCAGGAATGACCAGAGAAATCAAGGCCTATATAAGAGCTTGTTACAAATGTAATAGGAATAAGGCTCCCTGTCACCGGAAGCATGGGTTGCTTCAACCACTTCCTATTCCCTCTAAACCTTGGGAATCTTTATAGATGGATTTCATTTCTCAACTTCCTCTTTCTAATAATTTTGATGCTATATTAGTAATAGTAGATAGATTTTCAAAAATGTCTATTTTTATTAAAACCACTACTACTGCTACAGCAGAAGATTTGTCAAAATTGTTTCTAGAATATGTATTTTCCAAACATGGCTTACCTAATGATATTATTTCAGATAGAGGCTCATTTTTTGTATCCACATTCTGGACTCAACTGTGTTGACAACTCAATATCACAAGGAATCTCTCCATGGCCTATCATCCTGAAACCAATGGGCAAACGGAAAGGGTCAATCAAATCCTCGAACAATACCTTCAAATGTATGTCAGTTACCAACAAGACAATTGGACCACATGGTTACCATTGGCCAAATTTGCTTATAATAACTCAACTCATTCTTCAACATGACAATCTCCTTTCAAAATTGTTTATGGAAGACATCTCGATTCAACTCAATCCACGTAGGAACTAGTCATACTGCTGAACATTATCTTCAAACCATATCACGACTCCAAGAGGAACTTAAATCAAATTTGGAATTAGTGATTCAAGGGTACAAGGAACAGGCCGACAAACATCGACAATCCACTCCTTCTTTTAAACCAGGCGACAAAGTATGGCTCAATGCACAAAACATTCGAACAACTCGACCATCAAAGAAACTGGCTGAAAAACACTTGGGACCATTTGAAATCAACTCCAAAGTCTCTAAAACTGCATTTCGTCTCAAGCTACCTCCTAAATGGCAGGCTATTCACCCTGCTTTTCACGTATCACTCCTGGAACTGGCTTGAAAAACATACCCGGTCAGGAACCAACCTCCTCTGGAACTGGTCGAAGTAGAAGACCATCTAGAGTGAAAAGTAATCCGCATCCTTGATTCAAGAATGCGCAAGGGGAAACTTCAATACCTCGTGGAATGGGAAGGCTTCCTCGATGACTCAGACAAAACATCCTGGGAACCAGCCATCAAAGTTTCTAACGCCCCTGAACTCCTAAAATCTTTTCATATTAAATATCCTTTAAAACCAAAACCTTAGAACTCTCTTTTATTTTTTCTCTTCTTTCTCTTTTCTTTTTCTTTTATTAAAACTCTAAAACTTCTTCTCTTTAAAAATCTAAAATATCTTTACCTCTAAAAATTTCTTTATTCTTTCTTTTCTTTTCTTCTTTCTTCTTTTTCTTTCAAAAGTTTTCAACTTTTTTAAAATAAATAAAATTAAATTAAAATAAAATAAAATAAAATAAAAATAAAATTAGATTAAATTAAATTAAAAATAAAATAAAATAAAATAAACTAAAATTAAAATTAAATTTAAAAAAAAATTAAAATAAACTAATAAAATTAAAATCTTAAAAAATCAATAAACTCTTTAAATTTTCTTTTCTCTTTTCAAACTTTTTCTTAGAACTATCAAAATTTTTCACTAACCCAAAACGACAATCTTTCTCAAATTTCACTTCAACCTTTAAATCTCTCTTTTAATATTCTTCAAACAAATTACTTCTTTCTTTCAAATTCTTTTTAAAATATTATTTCTTCTCTTCTTTTTCTTCTTTCTTTTCAAATAACTAAAATTTCTCAAAACTTCAATAAATAAACTTTCACAAATAACAATTTTTTCTTTCATTAAATTTTCATTTCAAACAAATTATTTCAATCAACTATTTCTTTTTTCTTACTTAAATTTTTCCTTTTTAAAATATAAACTAAAGTTCCTTAAATTAAATATTCTTTCTTTTCTTCTTTCAAAATTTAAAACAAAATTTTATTCAAATTTTTTTTCTTTTTCTCTCAAAATCTTATAAAAAAAATATTAAAATTTTAATTAAAACAACAAAACAAAAATAAATATATAAATACACAAATCGCTCTCTACTTTTTTTATCTTCTTTCCCTCTTTCTTTCTTTTCCTTTTTTCCTTCCATTTTAAATTTTCTCCTTTATTTTCTCTCAAGCCGATCCCTTTATCTTCTCCAAAATCACCCTTATTTCCTTCCTACATTTCTCAAAAACCTCTCCCTCTCCTACCGGTACCACTTCCCCAATTTCCTGTAATTCTTCGGCCACGTTGAAGGAGGCAGAATCAACAATCTTATCAACTTTACTGCTTAACTCTCCGATGAATCTAGTTTGTCGACCTTGGAAGGGTTTCTTCGACAATACCTGGTCGAGAGTCTCTTCGTTGTCCTCCCTTGAATCAACCACTGGTTGATCTGCCTCAACTGGCAGCAATGGTGCAGCTTCCGCAATCAGAACTTCTGTGATGACATCTGAATTCTAAAACAAGATCATCAGTAACAAAGTTTCTAAAACAACAAAAGAATGGACTTACTTTGAATAATGGGTCAGCTTCTAGAAATAACCTCGATGTAACTTCCACTGTCACTTATTTCTCTTCTTTGTCATCTTTGATGACCATCCGCCGCTTCTTCGGCGTCTGCTTAAGATGGGGACTTCCTCCTCATCTTCCTCCTCTTCCACCCTTCATTTTGTACCCGTGGCTGGGTTTACCAAGGTTGCCATGGTGTCCTTGGCTTCCTCCTCAACTGCTTCTGATTGATCATCACCAATCAACAGGTCCCATATATCTTTGACCACTTCTTTGGTCTTTGGTATTACCCAATATTTGGTCTTGGTAAACCTTCTTTCAATGTCAGAGTTTTTAGCTAGAGCATCGCACACCACCTGTCTCCATCGACAAAACTCGCATTTCTGGCGAGGACCTTGAGTAGCTGTGCTTTCAACACAGAAGTAATCCATTTTTTCACAAGCCGTGCATGATTGGGAGTACTGTCAAGTAACAAGCCCACCATCCGCTTTGGGGTGAGGAGGCGTGGGAGCTGGAGTTGGACAAGCTGACATAATAATAATAATAAACAAGAATTAAATAAAAGGAAAATAGTGTGGGAAGTATATGTCTCACGCTCAACGGAGCTTGCGTTTTTATACCCGGGCATCTGTCATGTGCCACGTGACACTTGAGGCAAAAACAGTTCATTAAATCAATAATAGAGAGGTTTAAATCCATACTCAAAGCGCAGAAAGCAATTCTACATAGCAACTGGGACTTTCCTTTGTGTACTAACTATTTAACCGCGCTAGTATAAACTCTAAATCTAAATTAGTCAATCTCTCAATAGTGTGTCTCAGTCTTTTCCTCAATAAGCGACGCACATCTCAATATTCATTGTAATAGTACACTAAAAGGTTTATTAAATGTCTGAATTTTTAAAAAGGGGTAATGAGCATGGACAGAATGGTTAGTGGAGGATTAAAGGGTTGACAGATGTTAGTGAGGAGGGTCCAGGTGTAAGGGGTGTATTTTTTAATGGTCTGTGGTGTGCGGAATAGTAAATGGATATGAGGTCAATGCGAGGAGGAGTAAAAGATATAAAAGGGGTTGGGTTTTTTGGTTTGACATTCTTTAGAATTAAATGATAAAAAGTATATATAGTTAATAGTGGTAAAACTTTAGGTTAAATCATTATTATTTTAACTTTCTTTATTTTCTCAGTAATCATTTCTAAATCCTAAATCTTTGATTGTTGAGTTTCTAACCCTTCGTGAGATCTTAAGAATTTTAATATTACCTTTAAATTATATTAGAATCCTTCTCGAACATATCTTGAAGCAGTAGCTCTTCCTTCAAGTCTTCTTCAAATCACTTCATCGAACATTTCCTCTGTGCATTGAAGAAGTTTCTAAACTCCTCCCTCGCCTGAAAAATTTATGCAAGTACAGCTATTAGTGCCTGACACTCCCTTTTTTTCACATACCCTATGCTTCTTGAGATCCCTGACTAAAAAAAAGGTACTTTACCGCCTTCCCCACCTATTGTAATAAACCATGTTTTCCATATGAGTATCCACTAATTGTGAAAACCTTTGGGCTAAATAAGTACCCTTCCTTCAAGTCTTACTTCTTTTTCTTCTATTTTTGAGCACTTCTTTTTGGACCAATTGTTCTTCTAGCACTACTTTCTTCTATCTAAGTGTGAAACCTCTACCCTTGCTTGATGCTACCCCTTAATCCATACTAATCCTCTAGCCCTAGTTGTGGCTTCCTCAAGTACATTTTATAGTCTTGCCTTATAGTCTGCTACACTGCAAAAAATTAAGTGGCACTTTCTAGCAGGTGCCTATCCCTATATTAAGTTTTGATTTAAGAGTAAATTTGATTTAATGTTGCGCAAGATAGTGTGCTCATTGTTCAGTGCACAGTCTTTCCAGAAGAATTAAAGCTGAGCTGAAATTCAGTTAAGTCAAAGATGGGAATTTTCACCAGCTATCAGGTGCCCATTTTTTTCTGGTGTTATAAACTTCACTTTATCTCCGATAAAAGTGGCTTGTATATCCATGCTTCCCCTAAAAAAGTGTGCTTAGAGAGTCTACTTTTCCTGTGCTTTTAAAGAATACTTATTTGTGCTTCTGTAATCATCCTTCTTGAAAACCCCATTGTTGCACTTTGTGAGAAATGAGTCACTTCTGTGCTCCTGAGAATTTTTTTGGATTCTTGCGAGATGTGTGCCACAATCTCCCTCTACATGTGACTGTCCCCAGTTGCTTTGAAATCAGGTGCATATCTTGCACTTTTTCCTCATTCCTCCTTCTTCTCTTCTTCTATCTTCTAGTTTCTCTACTTCTCTATTAATAGTCTCCCTTCATATCTTCTTCTATCTTCTATTTACCAGGAATTCCAAGAAAAATATCATCAAAACTATCTGTCAGTTTGTTGACACCAAAAAAGCTTTTTTCACCACTACTCCTACTGGAGCCAAGTGTTTTCAGCACTGTACTGAAAATGGCATTACTCCATGTTGCTTTTCAAAATCATTCCATGGGAAGAGCTTTTTCACTGTAAGATCTTTTCTTTGCTTTACTTCTTAAATATTTGGAACTGATTCCATTTTCTTTCCTTTCGTTAGTCATGTGACTTCTGTAAAAGTTTCAAAAAGAAATTCACTCTCAATGGCCCTCCAGCCATTACTTCTCCTGCTTCCACCAATACCGCCATTGATCCAAATGAATTGACATCTAATTTTATGAGTCAACTGGCTATCAAGCTCCCTGCACCTAAAACTCCTACTCCTCATCCCAAAAGAGCTAAGAAAACACACTGCTTTCTGATGCCAAAAAACCTTTACAATTCCACTCATCATTCCCTCTTTGAAGATTCAATCCATACTGTAAGTAACTCTTCTTTCAATCCCTTCTTTTCTCTTATTTTTTCTTGTCCTGATAACATAAATCTTTGATCCTTTCTTTAGAATATTCCCAATACTCTTTACACTGAAACACCTCCAACTCCACATGTCAAAATTATTATCCTGAGTCTTGAAGAAGATCCTTTCTGGGCTACCACTCCTGGAGCCATCTTCTCCCCCACTAGTGTCGATGAGCTCACCTGGCATTAATTAGAGGCCACCCCTCAGCCTTCTGCTCTAAAAATTTTGTTTGCTACTCCAGCAACCTTCATCAACACATTCAAGGACAAGGCTCCTTAAGTTCACCTCCCTTGCCCTCAAGATTGGAAAGTCCTCAACCAAGGTGTTGTGGCTCCATACTACCACACTATTAATTGGGTAAAAACTTCCTTTTACGCAGTCTTCACTTATCTTGAGAAAACTTTTGCCCTTGACACAAAAGACATACAAAATCATGTTGCCATAGCCGAATCTCTAAATTTGACTTACAAAAATATCTATAATAATTTGGAGTGGGCCTTCCTTGATAGGCACTAATGTAAGTCCTATTCTTTCCCTTATCTTCCTTAAGTAAATATTATAGTCTTTCCTTATACTCTGTTATAAATCAATTTATATCTGATTTCAGCAGCTCGTATATCTATGCTGCCCCTAAAAAAGTGTTTGCAGAAAGTCTACTTTTCCTGTTCTTTTGAAGACTACTTAGTTGCCCTTCTTTAACCATCCTTCTTTGAAACCCCATTTTTGTGTTTTGTGAGAGCTGAGTTATTTCTGCACTCCTGAGACTTTTGCTGCATTCTTGAAAGATGTGTGCCATAACATCTAGTTTTAAACAGTCTTCTCTACAAGTTTGGTCAAAATTTGACCAGGAAAGTGAACATGTTTGTTTCACCACTTTGAGCTGCAAATCTGTGAATATGACACTTGACTGAGCCTTGGGAAAGATATGGGAATTCTTCTGAAAAAATTTATTGATAGTTATTATAAGTGCAAGTGTAAGTCTGTTACTAAATAAAATAGCGCCTGAAAAAATTTAATAATTTTAGAAGACATACAGATGCATCAAAATTACAATATTTTCTAGTTGGAGTTCAAAAATTTCATAATCTCAAATTTACAATTAAAGTATAAGCCTATTTAGAGCTCAAATATTGAACAGAACATTTATTTAATGAAAGGAGAATCAAAAAATAATTATGAGACAAGTAGCCAACATATGGTATACCAAAAAATGAGTCTATGTTTGGAGAAGCTAATCCATGGAAATTACCATAATCTAATGTAACTTTTTGTGCTTCACTGCAAGAAAATATGTGTCTTGATCCAGGGTAAATTGATTCAGAGTCAAAGGATTGGTGAAATTAAAAGAAAAGTTTTCTTGAAAATTTCAGAAACCAAGTGCAACAAAAAGAAATATGATACATATTATAAGTTTTAATGAAAGAAAAGATGAAAAAATTAGTCCATTATATCACCATGGGAAATCAGGGGGTGAACTGCTAGCAGTTCCCTCTCTTTGAAACTTTCAGGAAGAGGTTGGGAGAAAATTGGTGAAATGTTGTGAAAGTTTTAGGAAACTGTTTTTAAATTAGATGAATAAATTTTGAAAAAAAAGTTGGCCCTAAATTGAGCCTCATTCTATCCATTCTTGAGCAGAGCTATTTATTCAAGTTGAGCATAAGTTAGACCAAATTTGAGCAATGGTTGAGCCACAACAGTTAAAATACCATAATATTTGATTTTATATCTAGATCCATTTAATTTTGGGACTTCAGGTTTGATATTAGTAAAAATATCTTTAATGAAACATAGTATACAAGGTCTGGAATATTATTTTAATTATCATTTTTATTTCCACAAATATATAAAAAAGCATAATGTTTAAGTCCTTTTTAAAAATTATTTAATGAAAATATAAAATCTGTAAAAATATTTGCACATAATTTTAAATTTTCTAGACAAAAGTTGATATTGAGCCCTTAATAATAGAAATTTCTAATTGTTCCTTGGAATAAAAAAATATAAGACAATTTTCAAAAAATTTAATGTAGGAGAATATATATATATATATATTATAAGGGGAAAAAATAGTAATGAATTTTTTTTTCCATTGATTCTATTGATGAAGCTAATTTTAGTAAATTGGAAGAGATCTTAGGCTCTAAAATAATCCACTTCCTTCAGTTATCTACCTGTATTTAGTTATTATTAAAATGTGAGTCAACATTAATTATTATCATACATGAAAATTCAATTATGAATATTCATCCAATATTATATATATTCTCTACTTGATTCTCTTTCAAAACTTTTTTTTAATACTCTCTTTCTTTAAACTGCAACCATCACCATAAAAATCATTTAATTAAAATGTAAAATTTAAGATGCATTGGACAATTCTCTTTAAATTTTAAACCTATTTTCCAAGGGAAAGATCAGTATTAGATGAAGTCTCCACTCCAGTTATTACACAAAAAGGAAGATCTTTAGTTCATATTTTTGGATTATTCAAAGAAGGAGAAGCAAAACCTATTGGTGATCTTTCTAACGAAAAGAGCTGCCAAATTGCACAACTACTTGGAAAAATTGGATCTGAATCTCGAATTTTAACTAAGGAAAGGGCATTAAATCCCCAAATACCCTAATATTTTTTCTCTTAATTGGTTCTACTTTTAAACAGGAAGTATAGAATTTGTGGCCTCCTTTCTTGTTTGACTGATTTTATTAGTCAGGCTAAAGAAGTATTTCTAAATACTCATATCAATTTGACACTGATTCAACACTACAATCCTACCATCTTCTTCAATATTACTCATTTTTTTATTAAAAAAACTTCTGAAATTTCTTGGACAAGGGATAATCAAATGAAAAATCTATCTATACGTGGTGTCAAAAAACTCTGAAAACACATCAGATTCAAGCTATCAATTTTATGATAGGCAATGAAAATTACTTATCAGAAAAGTTAGAAAACCTGTGGAAGAATGCGGAAAACAGCTGGCTGAGAGTAGGTTCTAATAATTATTATAAAAAATTTCCTGAAGAAGAGGTATTCTCTGCAGGAATTGGTTCAATTCTAGCTGATGATATGGGCTTGGGAAAAACCCTCTAAACTCTTGAATTAATGCAACTCAAAGTGAAGCCAGACAATTCCAACTCTTGGGTGGTGGAAAAGAGAAAGTTAGGACATCAGAAACTCTCATCATTTTGCCACTTGCAACAATATCAAACTGGGTCAATGAAACAAGAACTCACTTTGAAGATAATGTACTACCTTTCAATGCTCTTTATGGGAAGGATTCAAAGAAAATTGAATTTAAGGAGATTTAGAACCAACTAGTTGTTTTGACTACCTATGAAACAGAAAGTAAATCTTCTACAAAGAAAACTCCTCAACCTATTCCACAAGTAAATCACAAAATCATTTGGTACAGAATATTTTTAGATGAGGGTCAATAAGCATTCATTAGAATTACTCAAGTTTTTGAACATAATATTATAAAAGCTGATGAAATGTTTAAAGTAATTTAAAAGTTTAATCAAAATCCCCATTTGCAGCAGAATCGGAATATATCACACATGGAGGCTGAGTATCAGCTATTCTGGACAGGGAAACCACTTCAGAACCAGAAAACTGATATTCAAAGCCTTATATGATTCCTCTGAAGTAAAACTGGTTGTGGATTAATTTTCTTATGAATGTCTTAAACAGAGGAAGCTCTAGATCAATAAAATTAACACATACTCATGAATGTCACATGACTGCAGAGGACCAAAGAAGAAATATTATCACTTCCTCAAAAATTGAGCAAGGAATATCTGTAGAATTATAATATCCTTGGCACTCAAAACTTGACAAGCTTCAAGAATGATTTTCTGAGTATTATGGGCCATCTTGAAACAACAACCTCTCTTGGGACTCAGCTGAGTTTCTCCAAGAACTGTAAAATTTATGGCAATTTTGTAACCACCCTGTCTGCAAAAACCCAGATCAACCTGCAACATTTCCTTTCACTTGGAAACATGCAGAAAAGATTATACATCGAATAAGTCATTTAGATAAATTCTTAAAGGGAGAATGGGGTATTATTTTTCCCAAGGCCATTATAATTTCAGAATATGCAGAATTTTTGGAAATTTAAGTAATTCTATTAATAATCTCAATAAGTTGTTTTTAGATTAATCGAAATTTCAATATTCTATCCATTGAAACAGTATAAAAAAGGCTTTAGCTGACCATGGAATTAGCTACACAGAACTTGTAGGAAAGTTGAGCATGAAAAAAGGGATGTAAATTTGGACAAATTCAAAAATGATGAAAGATTTCAAGTTTTTCTTGGTACAATCAAGGCGGAAGGATTTAGAATAGACTTGAGATGTGTAAAAAATGTATATATAATGGTAAGTCAAAGAGTCTTATATTGAAATAAAAAAGGTTGAAAAGAGAGTTTGTGTAATATATTGAAAAGGAGCCTAATTGGGATCCAGAAGTTGAACAGAAAGCAGTTGATCATCTGAATAGAATGGTCCAACAAAATGAAGTTCATGTACTCAAGTATTTTGTAAGCAGAAGTATTGAATTCAGAATTTGTAAGATAAAAATAAAAAAGATTGAGCCATCAATGTAGGTGAAATTTTTTTTAAATAAATTTGCATCATAGCTAAAAAAATTTATCTGTTCTAATTTTTTATGGCTTAGTATCCCAAAAATTGGAAACAAGGAATATAAGTCTGCTAGATTATTAATTAGGGAACTCATCAATAACTCACATTAGAATTTGAAATTTGTTCAAGTATTTAGGAAATGTTTATTGGGACTTGACAATTAAGAAGTCTTAATTATTGAGAATTAAAAGAAGTGAGATATAATGAAGAATAGTAGTCCCTTGGAAAAACCCTGGGGACTGGAAAAAAAATTAAAGTGAGTCTCAATTGAGGATACTAACTTTAATCTATCATATAATGCCAAGTTCTTATATATTTTGCATGAATAAGGGGAATTTTCTCGGATTTGAATGGTTTATGGTTGAGATTTTGTGCAAGTGTTGAGAACTCTTCAGATCTCCATGGAAATAAAAACGACTTAAAAGAAACTTCATCATCAAATTCAGTGTCTGAGCAATATTTGAAATTTTTGAAAAGATTCTTATAGGTTTCACCACTTGGAAGTTGTTTAAGAAGGCGAGTTCAGTTAAAATAATTCTGAAAAATATTGTCAAAATTATATAAGCTTGTGGAAAAAATAAGAGAAAAATATTATTTTTTACTTTTTATTTTATTTTACATTTATTCTTTCTTATTTTAACTATTTCACAGAAACTATCAGAATTTTTCCAAGTCATAATTTATCAGCATAACCTATAAACTAGTGGTGAAGAACACCAATTTTATTTAAGTAGGAAATATGAGTGGATTCCATTGAATAAGAAACCAAATAATTTTTTCCAAAGCTTTAACCCAGTGCCTAATGATAATTTTTTGTCAAAACTTGATTCCACTTGTGAAACCAATCAATATTCCAAGAGAAAGTGTTTCCGGGAAAGTTGAATTGATGAAGAGAGTGGATAAAAACATTGTTGAATATATAAGGGATTTGTTCAGAAACTTAGTAATTTCATTCAAGATATGGCAAATTAATATCAATGTTGAGAGAGCTTATATTGAACAATGAAAAGCTGTGTAGTTATTCTTTGGTGGGGTTGAGCTTCCATTCATTAGAATGAGGTGAAATATCCAAAAGAACACAACATAAATGTAAATAGACTTGAAAAAATGAGATGTTGATTAAGGGAGTATCTCATTGAATCTTTTATTAAGTACATGGGTATTAGTAGGTATTTTTCCCAGAGGAAAATAAGAACATCTAGAGCTCATCATATATTTTATGGGAAGGAAAATGAAGGAAAATATAAAACTTTGAAAGAATATGGCAACAAAAACACTACTCATCACAGAATATGGGGGGCGGACTTGCTAGCAATTATGCAACCTTGGACACAAACTCACTACAGATTGAACACACATTGAGCCATTGACAAAGAAAACATACAATCAGGGATGAACACCACTCTTCAGAACATTTTTAGGTGGGTGTTCAAGTAGAGTTCAGTAAGGGTTCAGTATGAGTTCAGTCTGAGTTCCATCTGCGTTCCATCTGAGTTCAGGTTGGGGACTTGCTAGCAAGTCCACCCCCTATATTGCGTAGTGACTATAATAATTTTTTTATTTTGAAAATAATTAATACTGAAGAGTTGAGTAGACGGAAAGAGGAGATTTTGCATCAATATCTTTCTCTATATAATATGGATAGCTATGTGTCTTCATAATCAATTCAAAAGGAAATTACTCAGATGTAATTGAAAATTATAGCATGATAAACAGGTAAAAATATAATGCAGAATCATTTTGATTTTCCACTTTATTTTGAAAAAATTTATAATGCAAATAATGATCTTATTCAAGCTTGTTGATTTTATTGACAAACTTTTTTTTAAAAATTTATATTAAAACATTAATAGTACTTGTATAGTTTATTGACCAAGATTACTTGGAAACCATACCAGTTTTTTAGAGCTTAGAATAAGCAACTTAAAGTAAAAATACTCTTTTTGAATTCCAGAAGCTTTACCTTGATGACCATTTAGATTTAAAAATTTCAAAATAATATATTTTTTTGAAAAAATATTTATTATTCAGAGTGTAATTCTATATTGTAAAAACTAAATATTATAAATTCTTTTATATCTTATAGTGATTATTAGTGAAAACCTTCCAAGTTACTTGGCATAATTTTATTAATGCAGGTGATTTAAGAAAAAAAAATCACAACACTTAAATAACTTTTTTTTAATATATATAGAATGGTATTATTTTGCTTCAAGTTATATGATAATTTCTCCTATATTTAAAAATGCAATCAATTTATATTCTCCTATACTAGTATGCTTTTTGCAAGAAAAGCTGTTTGATAAATATGTATGCAAAATTTTAAAAAGTAGCAAGTCTGAAACATTTTTCTTATGCAGATTATGGATACCTACTTAATGCATGGTTGATATGCATGAAAAAAATATTCAAAGAAAGCCATGGTAACCAACTTGTTGATAAACTTCTTGAGACGTAAAAATTAGCTTATTCTAGTAAGAGATTCACAATAAATAAATAGTTTCTTCAATTGCTGCCACCCAGTAACATATTTCTTATATGCAGAAGTCTTCAAATATAAAAAAAAATTGTGTTTGTAAATGTGAAGAGCTTAGATGTTTATCAAGAAAGCATCAGACCTCATTGGGAAGCTTTGAAGTTGGTGTAGCTTTCAAAACATCTCAGTCATACTTAAAACATGAAGAGGAAAGAAATCACAAAGAAAAGATGGTTGGTACATCCAGCCTTCACCTAACTTATGATACAACATCCAAGATCTTTTAAGATATAAATATTTGGTAAAAAAAGAGAAATTATGTTTCAATTAATCCCTTTTTTATTTTTGCTTAGGGCAGACTTTTTTGGATACAATTGGATCTCTACTGCAGTCAAATGAATTGAATTTTGAAGTGCTTTATAGCCAAAAGATAATGTAACAAGCAGAAAAATTACTCTTATCCATCATTTGAGCAAAGAAGGTTGTGCTAAATTTTTGTGTGACAAAATCAACAAACTCAAACTTCTTAGTGACGTAGGTAAACTAGATACTAATAGAATAATCATCCTGATTCCCCTTTCTATAGAGACAGTTTTTAATTGTTGAGACTCAATCCATTATTTGCCACCAAGAAATGCTGTGCTAAGTGCTTTGCTCTTATGAGTATAACTCAAAACTCCAACCATCAATCTTATCATGTACTCAACCTTTTTATTCATTCTCAAAGCGCTATTTGAAAGATTTATAATGGAGAGAAGAGACTGTCAATTGTGATTAAAGTTTGTATTTAGCTAAGTACAAACCAGATGAAGAAATCAACCATCCTTGTAAAACATTTAATCACAACAGTTTGGTTGACTAGCCTTCAGGAAAGCTAAAAATAATCAAATTCAAGATGCTGATAGAGAAAAAAAATAATTTTCTAGAAAACATGGAAAGGGATGTGATGAAAGAATTATATGATGGTTTTGTATGGAAAAATTTTCCAGATATTTCTATGACTCAAAATAGAAGTGTTGATGGATATAAAAAGACACAAGGTAACTTAATGTTTATTTTATATGTTGACTGGTTTAGGATGGGTGGGAATTGTATTGGAGGTCATCAGAAATCAATGGGTAATATCTTGTTGGTGTGTATGAACTTGTCTCCAGAAGATCAATACAAAACCAAAAATCTTTTTTATGCTGTTATTCATGATCTAACTGAGCCAACAAATGAATATATAAATCATCTTCTGAAGCCTTTTGTCAATGAACTAAAGACTCTATGGGATGGCTTATTTATTGAAAAAACACATCACTATCCACAAGGCCAAAAAATAGGGGCTGCATTATTCTCTTTAATAGGAGACATTCCTGCAATAGAAAAGATTTCTAGTTTTGCAAGTCACTCAGCCACTAAGTTCTCCTCTGTCTATCATATTTCAAAATACAAAACTGATAAGCATAAACTTGAAAAATTTTCTTTATCTACTCATGAAGATCATATGCACTGGGCAGAGAAGTGGAAAAAGTTCCGGTCACACTGGGAGCGGGTATGGATTGTTAGGAGTCATGGGTTTTGATGGAGCAAGCTGAATAACCTCTTATATTGGCATCCTACTGAATATTTCTCAATTGAATTAATGCATTCACACATGCTTGGAAATCTTAAAGATCACATTCTAAATTTTTATCTAATACAAAATGCTGTAATTAACCTAGAAAAAATACTGACAAAGGAAAAAAATTGGCATGTAAGAAGAGACAATGATGATGCACATTCTGATATACTTCTAAATTAGAAATATAAAAAATGTAGAAGCAGCTTAATCAGCAGTGATCCTGAAAATATTGAGCCAGTGGGATGGTATAGAAGACTACAATATACAAGTACAACAAGACCGTCACAAAGATATCTTAGAATGGATAGTAGAGGAGCTGAATTAGAAGGATAAAACATCAGGACAAACTCATAAAGTTCTGAACATCTCTTTTGAACCTTAGAGTTTGGCTCAGAACATGCTTCTAGAAGTGAAAGTGTAAATTTGACCTATAACTTAACGCAAAAGAGTATTAGAATATCTGAAAGTGAAAGATCTAATTCATCCCTTGAGACTATAAGAAGTAAGGAAAATAAAAAGAAGGGAAAAGATAAAGAAAGCAAAATAATAAGAAATCCACAATTGTCAGCCACTGAGCTAGAGGCAGTGTGGAATGTGATTGGGCAAACAAAAAAACCCTCCTGGATTTCACAAGTGCCAAAACAAGTAGGAGCTAAAAAGTCAGGTTCCATCAAAGCCGCAGAGTGGCATGTACTTTATACTTTTTACTTTCCTTTGTTACTTATCCCCCTTTGGGTAGGTAGAAAAATAAAATTAAGCTGAGACTTCAGTGATATCAGAACACAAACCTAGAGAATATTATCTTCTCAAATCAATAACCACTTTGAGTTCAATTACTAAATTTTTGAATTTAAAAAATGTATCCACCAATGAAGTTTATGATTTACAAAAACTTCTATTGGAGTATTTTAACTTCTTGGAAAAAGGTTGGAAAAATATCAGATTTAAGCCAAATATGTATTTCACTCAACATTTCTCAGAAATGATTAAAAAATTTGGTCCACCTGTAGGTATGGCTACTTGGGATGCTGAAAGAGTTAATTGTATATAATTGGAAATTCCAAACAATCATCATCCAGGTATTTATTTTGGTAATTAGGTGCTTAAAAATTCAAATGAGTTAATTTATTTTTATTTAACATAGAAGAAATACCACAGACTATGCTCAAGCACTGGAATCAGATGTCTAGGGTATTGGAGCTAGGTGAAGCTGAAGATGATGCTCAGTATGGATATAATATTAAAAAAATTGAACACAATACAAAAAAAAGACATATAAATTTAACTGAGGCATTATTTACAAAATATGTAAGTGCACATTTTAAAAAAGAGACATCTAAATGGGCTTTGTTAACATCAGAGAAGGTAGAAGACCAGGTAGTTGAAAATGTAGCTATCATATTGATCCATGGAAAGCATTATACAAATCATGACCAGAATCCTGGGAATTCTACCATTGAATTCTACTTTGGAAAAGATAGTCATTTGCAGCATATTGATCAGTTTTTTAGTTCAAAGGAAAATAATAAAAAACTCTATCTAATTTTAAGTCCATTTAAAGAGCTTATACCAGAAGATAGAAAAAAGGATCCCTATGAGGGGTTTCCAAAAGTGCATTTCCCTTCAGTAAGAGTAGAAAAAGTGACACAAACTGTGATAAATCAAGATTCAATTATTGGAAATGTGGCCACTTTACAGCACCAAAGGGGAATGTTTGGAATAAAGTATGATGTTATCACTGCTGTTGGACTTCAGAAACTAGTAAGTAAAAAAAATATACAACATGGAAATTTTATTTTTTTTAATATATTTTAAATTATTTAGGATTGGTAAGAATTTGGAGGATTTGTAATGTTTGTAATAGATTTTTCAAATAACTAGATGGAAGATTAATAAACTAAACTTTTTGAGATTTTGCCTAAATGTTTAAGCAAACAATAAAAAGGGCATTCTTTGCGGTTTAGAAACCCTGCTATTAATGAGTGACATTTTATTGTAAATTTAATTTCAACTGAAAGGAAATCAATGTACTATACAAAGTCTACCTGTACTTGAAAAACATTATAAATAGTTCAGAAACAGGTTTGAAAAATCTAAGGACCATATTTTACAAGCCAATAAAACTGGGTTTCCCCTAAATTATTTACTTGAGTACTTTATTCATTAAATTCACAATTGAAATGTATATCTAGTTTCACTTTAATATTATCTGTCTATATTCTTAAAGTTAAAATTTTTTGATTTATTTTTTATAAAGCAAAGAATGTATAATACTGGTGATGCCATGCAGGTTGATACTCCATTAGAAAGAAAATTTAGAGGGCAAAATAATCCTCTTCCTCAAAATACTAGAATGGGTGATTTGGGTCCTGTTCCCCCTTAAAATCCTATAGAAAATCCAGGTAAACCCTAACTGTTAGTTTATTCTAGTATATAAGTATGATTTAATAGTAAATATTAATCGTGCAAATACTTATTTATAAATTATTTAGTGATTAAACCTCAGGGGAAGACTAATAAAATAGTTTTTCTCAATTAAACTCACAATACTTGGATTTTTATGCGTGCTAGTTGTGGAAAATAGAATAATAAAATATAGTTATAGCTTATATAAAGATAATATCAATTTTTAAATGCTTTAAAATATATTTATATAAGATAATAATTGTGTTTTAGTGTTTGTTTTAATGTATAGTAAGTATGTGATGTCTAATAACCATCAAAATCCTCCCTTACTTACACAAAAATCCACTGGAGTGCACAGACCTTCAATCCAGATGATGTCACTGCTATCCCCGGAAATTACAGCACTTTGAGGGTGCATCACCTCCCCATGGCTTCCACTTCAAGCAGTTTCAACACCCAGACCTCCAGTAAGGACCCTCCATCACAATTAATGATACCACAGACCCATACCATAAATAGAATAAACTGATAAAAGTGGTTACCATAAAGAAACAGGTAAAATAACTCATCAAAAGAGTATATAATGAAACCCAAAGAATTTAAAGGAACCAAATTAACTGTCCAAGCCCCCAATAACATCCCCAAGCATCCATATTAACCCAGTAATCATATCCCAACCCATAAATCTGTGAAAATCCATCCAAGGAAGTGTCACCGGACGACCTATGCACAAGGTCGAGGATGTTCCTGAAAGTGAGATGAGAGATTTAGAAACTTCTTCGAAGGACAGAGGAATGATTCAAGGAAGTGATTCAAAGGTCACTCGAAGTAAGAGCTACAGGTTCGAGGTATGTTCAAAAAGAATTATAAGATAGTTTCAAAGGTAATAGGAATTCTTAAGATCTCACGAAGGGTTGGAAACTCAATAATCAAAGATTTAGGATTTAAGAAATGAATATTGAGAAAATAAAAGAAAGATACAATAACAATGATTTAACTTAAAGATTTTACCACTATTAAATTTAAATACGTTTTATAATTTAATTCTAAGGAATATTGAACCAAATACCCAACCCTTTTATATCCTTTATTCCTCCTCGCATTGACCTCCCTCTCATCGCACCATTCCCATACCATTGACCATTACTAACATACACTTAGACCCTCTTCGCTAAATATCTGTCCATGCTCAATTTACCCCTTTTAATTAATTAACAAAACTTTCAATGAGAACTACTACTGTACTATTACGTTGATCCTAGCGCTGTGCGTCGCTTATTGAAAATGAGACTAAGGCACCCTATTGGGAGATTGACTAATTTAGATTTAGAGTTTAGGCTAGCGCAGTTAAATAGTAAGTACACAAAGGGGAATCGCAGTTGCTATGGAGAATCGCTTTCTGCGCTTCGAGTATAGATTTAGGACTCAATATTATTGATTTGATGAGCTGCTTTTGCCTCAAGTGTCACGTGGAGCGTGACAGGAAGCAGATTAAGTTGTCCAAACTGGATATATGCGCCTGAAATAGGTGTATATGCTTGTGTAGGCATTTTGAGTCCACTGAATATGTCCATATGACCTAAAATAAGCAGAAAAATAAAGTTAATAGTCTATTAAGAGGTTAAAGCACACTTATAGACCTAAATATAAATAATATAACTACATATTTCACTGAATATGAGGTTTATGTATACATATAAGCTTATGTATGTCTATAATTACTTATTATCACTTAAGATAATTATATTAATACTCCATTATAACCTTAATAAAAATTATTAGGCTATGGATAAGCTACTTAAACTACTATAATTCATATAATGGTGTAATAATTATATATGTATGTATTATAACCATATATATAAGTATTTTAATCTTATTTTTAATTAATAATCTTAATGTAATTAAGGTTATCTTATTTTAACAGTAAGAACTACTCAGTCATTGAGATACCTAGGCTGACACTCCCTCACCCAAAAAAAAATAATAAAAAAAATATTAAGACATTTTAATAATAAGTAAGGAGTGAATAGAAAAATAATATTAAAATTTCTATGTTTCATATACTGAATTAAACAGTATTATTTGGATTTAAATTTTTTCAAGAGATTTTTAAGATCAGAGATTTCATTTTCTGGAATCCACTGGTCATATTTGCTTGATTTATTTATAAATCTTAATAGATACTCAACTCCCTTTTCTTTAGTAAGGTGTCTCTTTTTAAGTATCTTTTCAAATATTTCTTCAGGTTGCTGTTTATGCCTATCTGATCTTCTTTGAAATAGAGCATTATCATTAGAATTTTATGGTTTTATAAGAGAAATAAGATATACTGGATGTTTTCTATCATATGGTGCATATAGAATAACTTCAACAGCATTGTTACCAAGCATCTTTTTGACTACAAATGGTCAAATGAATGGATCCTTCAAATTAAAACTACCATTTAAATTGAAATGTAGTGTAGAAATATAGACTTTATCACCCTCTTTGAAAATTTGTTCTTTATGGGCTTTATCCCATCTTTTCTTCTCATACTCAAATGCCTTATTTATACATTCTTGAGCATGCTTTCTGCATAATTCTTGCATCTGAAGAAAAGATTTTGCACCTGGATGGATATCCATTATAGGTAATTTATTAAGAGTTTTGGCAGGGGTATTAGGTACATAACCCAAACATAACTCAAATGGCTTTTGCCAGTGACAGAATGTATTGTACTATGGTATGCAAATTCTAAACCTTGGATAAGGGTTACCCAATCATGCCTGAATTTGTCATTGTCTTTAAAGTCAAGACCAAAAGCACAATATCTTCTTATCAAATCTTCTAAAGTTTCTATCATTCTTTCTGCTAGCCCATCAGTTTGTGGATGGTTTTCTGTAGAAATTTTTAATTGACACCCTGAAACATCCATAAGTGATGTCCAGAACTCAGAAAAAAATTTAGGATCTCTGTCTGAGACTATTGCTTTGGGAAAACCTGCTATATTTAACATTTGTGTCCACCATAAAAAATCTAATTCCTTTTCAGAAACTTCTTTGTGGGTAGGAATAAATTTACACATTTTTGTAAATCTATCTACAATTACCCAGCAGGAGTTATAACTCTTATGCCCTGATATTGGCAAACCTATTATAAATTCAATGTTAACTATTTTCCATGGAGATTTTGGTTTCTCAAGTTGTTGTAATAAACCAGCTCTCTTTCCTGTTAATCTTTTAGAATTATGACAAGAATAACATGTCTCAACATATTTATGAACATCATCAGACATGTTAATGCACCAAGCTGTATTTTTAACTCTGGTTAATGTTTTATGGAAGTCTAAATGACCTGCTAAAATATCATCATGACATATACTTAACATTAACTACTTCATTGAAGGGGGAATTACAATTACATTGCTTAATTTCTTCCTGTAATATATAAAGCCATCCTCAATCAAAAAATTTCCTTTTTCTAATGCTTCTTTATACTTTTGTGGTAATTTTTTTATTGAAAGACACATTGAAGAATTAAATGGATCATTTAATATTGTAGTAAGTTTACTCAAGTCAGGATCTGAAGCATAATTATCAAGAATTGATTGAATAAATTCATCCTCAAGATCTACAATATAAATGCCATAAATGTTAATAATATCTGTTTCAGGAACATAAGCAGGATTATAATCATTATTGGGTTGAGGTACTCAAGATAAAAGATCTACATTAGAGTGTAAGGTTGCTGCTCTATGTGTAATAGTCATCCGTCCTCTGTATACTTGTACAGCTAATTTCCATCTAAACATATGTCTATTAGGAGTTTTCATGTTTAAGAGTGACTTAACTGCAGTACAGTCAGTTATTAACTCAAATTTTTGGTCTTAAATGTAATAATGTAGCTTCTCAAGAGCCCATTCTACTGCCAAACATTCAAGTTGAGTAGCACCATATTTTCATTCACTACTTCTTAGAGTACGTGAAATATAGAAAATTACTACTTCTGAAATTTTTCCTTCAAGATATTGTTTTTGATTCAAAGCAGCACCCAGACCAATAAAAATTGAATCTGTATACAATAAAAAAGGCAATTGGAAATCTGGTAATCCCAAGATAGGAGCTTTCATCAAACATTCTTTCAACTTATCAAAATCCTGTTGTCTTTCATTATTCCAAATGAAAGCCTCATATTTCTTTATCAGTGTGGTCAATGGTGCAGCAATTAATTGGTAGTTCTTTATATATTGTCTATAATGACCACACATACCAAGAAAATATTTTACATCCTTTACATTTTGAGGAATTCCAATATTCTTGATTGTAGCCACCTTATTTTGGTCTACACATATTTGTAAGACAGATACAATATGACCAAGCACTTTTAAAGACTCAAACCCAAATTTACATTTTTTCAATGCAAGGGTCATTTTTATTTCATCTATTTTCTGAAATAACTTATTTAAATGGATAAAGTGTTCACAATATGTTTTATAGAACACTATGATGTCATTAATGTATACCATTAACCATGCTTCAATCATTTTATTATGGAATGTTATATCCATTAACTTCTGAAATACTGAAGGATCATTTTTTGGTTCAAATGGCATCCTGAAATATTTATATATTCCCACATGTGTTGTTATTAACAAAAAGTTCTGTGAATTCTTTTATACAGGAATCTGATGGTACCCTTTATCTCAATCTAGGCAGCTTATACACTTAGCACCTTTAAGGGTAGCATGTATAGAGGCAATCCTTGGCAAGGGATAAATATCATCCACTGTGAATGTATTTAATGCTCTATAATCACCGCAAAGTCTTGCTTTATCTTATTCATTAGAAATTAGCACTGGTGATATTACACAATATTTTGGTGTAGTTTCAACCTTTTCAAGAATGTTCATTTTTAATAACATCTTAATATTATCCTCTGTCTTTCCTCTTAATTGGTGGAGCAGGATATGGTTTCTTTTAAGACTAGCAGGAATATTATTCATATCACAAGTTAGACTAATTTTCATTTAATGATCTTTTACAAGGCCAAGTTCATTGGTTTCATGTGCAAAAGCCATTTGAAATACTTTAATTAAGTCCAAAATATTTGTTTTCTCAGCTTTACTTATCTGAGTGCCAAAAGATGCTTTTAAAATTTATGTTTCCAGAAGTTCCATTTCATTGGATTCTTTTCTTTTTCAAGGCATATTTATTACTGACTCTATGTGTAAAACCTTGTTAAAAGAATTTATTTTAAATTTCCTTTTACCATTCATGCCAATTGTAAAATTATTATTAGCAGGGTCTAATTTAACACAAAACTTAGTCAGAATGTCATTTCCAATAATAAAACAGTTACTACAATTAGTATTATCCATTACTACAAAGTCACAAGTTATTCTCTAACATAACCATGTTGATTTTTAAAGAAAACAGCAGCTTTGTATCTACCGATTGGGTGTAGTACTGATCCAAAACCTCTCCAATTTTTACCTTGAAGAGGTTCAAGCTTTGACTGATAATAACCTTTGTAGCAGCTCAGAGACACTCTGATTTTTGTGGGAAAAAGATAACTTTTTTTTTGATTAAGTTTTCAATAAATGTGCTTTGTAAAACTTTTCTAACTCACAGAATTTGTTTGAAAGTTCACTATATTTATTACTCAAAGAATCATACTTAAGAGTTAGAGCCAAGTGTTCATTCTCTAATTCTTTATTTCTTGTTGCCAGTTGAGAAATGTTCAATTTCAAGGAAGAAATTGTATCACTTGTGAGCTTAACTGTCTGTTCCCCACAATCAGCCATTCTATTGCATAATGCTGAAACAATTCTATAAATAGTAGTTTTATTATTAAAATACTCCATGTCATTCTTCTCATTTTTTTCACTGTTTTGTGAACTTCTAATCTCAATAGTAAGTGGTGGCAACTAAGGATAAACTTTATTATTATTATAAATAATACTGTTGTTATTGACAAAAGATAAGTTAGGTGTATCTACATCAAAACCTAATTTTCTCAAGTCCTCCTCAATTCTCTGTACAGATTTTACATCAATAATATTACCTATATTGTAATCGTCAGTATTGTTTTCACTCTGAGAGGGTAATATACTTACCACAGGATTTTTGCAAGCCCTGATTTTTGGTGCTTTTGCTTTCCTTTGTAGGGGTGAGCTGAGGAAGCCTGATGAGGGGGAGGATCCCTGTTGCGATTGTGACTGGACCATTGCTGGTGGAACAAATCCCACTTCCATTTCTCTACCAGGATTTTTTCCTGGGAATGATGTGACCCTCCTTGGGTAGGGGGTTGTTTGCTTGGCTGCCCTGCCTTTAACTCTGCCAAGATTTGATTCATTTGTTGGAAACTCTCCTTGAAGTTTTTTTGCAACTACTCTACCTCCTTTAGCATGAAAGACTTTGATTCCTCCAGCTTCAGAACCTACTTTTCCAGATGGGACAGTTGATCCTGAAGAGGAGGTGAAGTATTTTTGATTTTTATCTTTTTTAAGAGGGTGTCATTTTCCTCTACGCTCATTGACTCTGGTTGTGGGTAGGATTGACCCTCCATGGTGATGTCCTGGAGCAATGTTTTTAGCTTTAGACCTGGTGTTATAAGCAGGTTTTTCACTTACATTGTCCTTTTGATCACTCATTGTGTCTTCAAATAAAAATTTTATATCTCTACAAAAGGTAAAACCTATATGGTAATTAGTAGATGAAAAATATTAGCAATACAATTACTAATAAAAGCACTGGAGCTTACCCTGAATTTATTTCTCTATTTATTTAAAAAAAATATAAGAAAAATTTAAAAAAATATTTTAAAAATAAAAAAGGGAGTTTAACTAGTCCTTTATAAGGATGAATTAATAGCTTAACAATCTCTAACCAAATATCAATTTAATTGGGTTTTATATTGTTGACCAAATACCAAGTGAAATTGGGTTTATATTGGATACAGTTACTACTGTAAATACCTAATTTTTATTATAAAAAATTAGTAAAATTATTATAAGGGTTCTTTTCTGAAATCAATAAGTTATGATGACCCACTAATGTTATTCAGACCCAAATATTTGGTTTGTTTGAGATATACTAGAGTAAAAATCACGTCCTAAGTCTTATACTAAATAATAAGTAATAACTAAGGAAAGACCCACAATTGTCAGTTTATTTTAGTATATAAGTATGATTTAATAGTAAATATTAATAGTAAAACTACTTATTTATAAATGATTTAGTGATTAACCCTCAGGGGAAGACTAATAAAATAGTTATTCTCAATTAAACTCACAATACTTGGAATTTTATGCGTGCTAGTGGTGGAAAATAGAATAATAAAATATAGTTATAGCTTATAAAAAGATAATATCAATTTTTAAATGCTTTAAGTTATATTTATATATGATAATAATTGTGTTGTAGTGTTTTTTTAATGTATAGTAAATAAGTGATGTCTAATAAATGTCTAAATCCTCCATTACTAAAACCAAAATCCACTGGAGTGAACAGACCTTCAATCTAGATGATGTCACTGCTATCCCTGGCAATTACAGAACTTTGAGGGCCCATCACCTCCCCATGGTGTCCACTTCAAGCAGTCTCAACACCCAGACCTCCAGTAAGGACCCTCCATCACAATTAATGATACCATGGACCCATACCAAAAATAGAATAAACTAATAAAAGTGGTTACCATAAAGAAACAGGTAAAATAACTCATCCAAAGAGTATATAATGAAACCCAAAGCATATAAAGGAACCAAATTAGCTTTCCAAGCCTTCAATAACATCCCAAAGCATCCATATTAACCAGTAATCATATCCCAACCCATAAATCCGTGAAAATCTATCAAGGAAGCAGATTAAGTTGTCCAAACTGAATATATGCGCCTGAAATAGGTGTATATGCTTTTTTAGGCTTTTTGATTCCACTGAATCTGTCTATATGACCTAAAATAAGCAGAAAAATAAAGATTATAGGCTATTAAGAGGTTTAAACCCACTTATAGACCTAAATATAAATAATATAACTACATATTTCACTGAATATGAGGTTTATGTATACATATAAGCTTATGTATGTCTATAATTACTTAATATCACTTAAGATAATTATATTATGACTCCATTAAAACCTTAATAAGTATTATTAGGCTATGAATAAGCTATTTAAACTACTATAAGTCATATAATAATGTATTAATTATATATATGTATTATAACCATATATATAAGTATTTTAACCTTATTTTTAAGTAATAAGCTTAATGTAATTAAGGTTACCTTATTTTAACCATAAGAATTACTCAGTACTGCAGATACCTAGGCTGACACTAACCCTCTCCACAGTCTTCATCAGATCTCCAAATATGATCAACTGATTGTTTTTCTAATATCAAAAATACAGATGGTCAATCTGAACCTTGTAATTTTTAGAAGCAAGCAGAAAGTGTAGGGAATGATTGGGATAGTATGTTGTTGAATCAATTTCTTGGAAATGGTGGGGACCCACTTCTACTAAGCCAGCATCCAGTACCAGTGGACATGGTGAGTAAACTTTTCCAACATGCTTTTATGTTTTAAAATAAGCTAACCAATTTTTTTTTCAAAAATTTTCATTTAATCCCTCTCATATAATTCAAGTTACTGATCAGTTCAGAATACTTGATTCTGAGTAACTTCAAAATTACTAAAACTTGCAAATGGTTAGAAGCATAGTAATGTGGTGTGATGTACCAAGGAGAAATATCTATCACTTTTTGAAGTTATGTCTTGGTTGACCCATTAATGTATCCAAGTTTCCTATCAGCGCAAAAAACAAAGAATTTACAGACTGGAAGAGTTGGAATAATTACAAGAAATTGAAAATTGCAATAGAATTTAAACAGGTTAAATACACACCGCAGGCAACTTCAGCTGCTGATTGTCAATTTATTTTAACAAATACTTCCATGTTCTTTCATTCCAAAATTCATCTACCAACTTTTACTTCAAAACATGAGCCACAAGGACTACAGGGAGGAACTGCTGTAGAAATCTCTGTAAAATAAAATTTGAAATGAGAGCTTCAAGAGAAAGGATTTTGTCGACTTGCTTTTGATTGGAACTATCAAAATTTCTCCTAGTCACAATGGAATAAAGTAATGGGAAGTGTAGTATCAGACCATTGTACTAAGTGGCTCTCAACATTGAAAAATATTGATTCAGAAAAACTCAGGTTTACACCAATCATTTTCAAGAAATTGGTGTTCAACAAGGGACGAGATTTGAAAGGTGGCCAATAAAAACAGTGAGGTGATTGAGGCAAGAAGAAAGGAAAAGAGATCAAGAGCGCAGATAAAGAGTTATCAAAAAAAGGTATTTATCAAAAGCATAATAACTAATGAAAGTCTTTTACTAATTTGATTTTATTTTTGATTTCAAAAAACTGCTGCAACATGGCAAGAAAAAATGCATTGATCAGCCAGGCTTTGTAGAACTTTTTTATGATACAAGTCTCATGTCTGATTTAGAAGAAGACCCACCCCATCAAGAAGAGAAACTTCCAATACGAGTAGTTCCTGGATGGAGAAATACAAAACTTGATGAAATTTTAGATAAAATGGACAACTTGAATAAAAGGACGGCCAATTCAAATTTTGAAAACGCTTCAATGAAGAAACTTTATGATTGCTCAACTAAAAAGACAGCTTCAACAGATTTTATTATGAATGTGCCCAAATTTCTGCCAAAAAACTGCTATTCACCTAGATATTTAGCAAATTTGTTGCCTAATAAGAGGGAGTTACTTGAGGTTCAAGAAGATATATATTTTGACATAGTCAATAAAGCACTAGATAAAGCAGAAGCACCTTAAATTTTTTACCCCACTTGAAACCATGTATATAGAGTGATAGTAGTCTTTTTTTTAAATAAAATTATTATTCTTTTTAGAAAAATTCCAATTGATCTAAAAGATAAGTGAGAGAAAAAGAATTAATAATTATGAAAATATTGAGGATAGTTAAATAGGTATATATTTTTATAAAACTTTAAGACATGATAAACATTTTGATTAAATAAATGTGAAATTTTTTAAGCACAATATATGAGGTTGAAATAAATCGAATTGAATCTCTTCTCAGATACTTTTGAAAAGATAAAGTTAAAACCTAAAAAAAGAATAGAATTAGACTCTGATTTTCAATTTAACATAGCTGTTTTTCAATAATTATGATAGATTTTTTATTGGCTAAACTTCAGGAATGATTAGTATAAAAATGCACATGTGAAAAATTTATTAAAGTGATCTCCATCCCTAAAAAAAAGAAACATCATTAAAGACACTCAATAATCCATTAACGTAGTTAATAAAAAAAGTATATACAATAAATTAAAGTATCCAACCCATGGAAATTCAAATTCACAAGTATCTTAAGAAAATATAATTTTTTTAAATTTCTCTTATCACAACACTAATTGAAAATTATTAATTATAAAAAACAAAAAAATCATCAGTTTATACTTGTTTTTCATGCCTTAATAAAATAAAAGAGGCTTTAATAACATTTAATTGATAAACATACTTCAATAGATTTTAATTATTGTTCTATGCGTCCAGTACAAGTTTGACCAAACTTGTGCTGGGCACTCTGGACATGGACAGTCTCTTATTATTACAAGGAAAGCCAAAAAAAAGCCCACATACTGAAGATAATTGATGCTATCCAAATTTTTGGGTAAAAGTCTCCAGCACAAGTTCTGCCAAACTTGTGCTGGACACCTTTCCAATTTGAAGTTGGTAGGGTGCATGTTTATTTAAAAGAAGTGAGGTGTTCCTCATAAACATGTCCAGAACAAGTACGGCTGAACTTTTTCAGGACACTTTGGCCAAGACCTGTGACTAAAAATTTCAAAGAAAACTAAAAAAAAAGCCTATATAATGAAGATAATTGATGGCATAAATTTTTTTTTAGGTAAAAGTGTCCAATAAAAGTTTGGTGGTACTTGTGCTGGACACTTTGACCCAAAAAAAATTTTTGATGGCTTCAAATATCTTCATTTTATAGCCTATTCTTATTTAACTTCCTTGAATTAATAAGGTACTGTCAATGACCAAATTTTTCAGCACAAGTTGGGCCAAACTTGTTCTGGACACATTTAAAATATGAAGATGGTAGGGTGCATGTTTATTTAAGAGAAGTGAGGTGTTCCATATAAAAGTGTCCAGGACAAGTACAGCCAAACTAGTACTGGACACTTTTACCCCAAAAAAAGTTTTATGGCATCAAATATCTTCATGTTATAGCCTATTTTTATTTAAATTACTTGAATTAATAAGTTACTTTCCATGACCAAAGTTTCCAGAATAATTTCAGCCAAACTTGTGCTGGAAACATTCCCAATTTGAAGATGGTAGGGTTCATGTTAATTTAAGAGAAGTGAGGTGTTACTCATAAAAGTGTCCAGCACAAGTATTATTACCTAAAAACAATTTCATTCCATCAATTATAATCATTATATGGGCTATTTTCTTTAGTTTTCTTTGCATTTTTTAGTCACTTGTCTTGGCCAAAGTGTCCAGCACAAGTTCAGCCGTACTTGTGCTGGACACATTTCCAATTTGAAGATGGTAGGGTTCAAGTTTAGTTAAGAGAAGTGAGGTGTTCCTCATAAAAGTGTCCAGCACAAGTACATCAGAACTTTTTCTTGACACTTTTTCCTAAAATCAATTTGATACCATCAATTATCTTCATTATATGGGCTATTTTTTGGTTTTCCTTGCAATTTTTAGTCACTGGTCTTGGTCAAAGCGTCCAGCACAAGTTTGGCCATACTTGTGCTGCACACATTTCAAATATTAAGTTAGTAAGGTGCATGTTTATTTAAGAGAAGTTAGGTGTTCTTCATAAACTTTTCAAGCACATGTGTGGTCAAACTTGTGCTGGATGCTTTGACCAAGACCAGTGACTAAAAATTGAAAGAAAAAACCAAAAAAATAGCCCATATAATAAAGATAATTGATGGCATCAAATTATTTTTAGGTAAAAATGTCCAGAACAAGCTTGCCTGTACTTATGCAGGACAATTTTATGAGGAACACCTCACTTCTCTTAACTAAACATGCACCCTACCATCTTCAAATAGGAAAAGTGTCCGGCACAAGTTTGGCCAAACTTGTGCTAGACACTTTTTCTCAAAATAGTTTGATGGAATCAATTTTCTACATATCCATACTATTGTATTTTGGTAATGAGGAAACTTCTAGCTATTTTTAGGTAATTTTAAGTATAGTATGAGCAGTTGATATTTCCATTTTAAGGTAAAAGAGTACAATATTTTTTACAATTACTAGTAATTTTTCCCTTTAATATTTATAAGATATTGATTATAATTTTTATAATATCCATTCCTAATATTCCTATTTAATTTGATTATTTTTTTAGTCCTGATTTAAATGTTTTTATTATTTTATCAACCAAATTTTACATCAATGTAAAAAACACCCTAATTAATCCTGCTATATTATTTTTGACTGTTCCTATTCAATAAATTATGAAGTTAGAAACATATATCCATTATTTATTTTCTTTTTCAACTTAGTTATCTCAGTGAAACAAGTTCATCAATTACTTTTGAATGATGTTTACAGTACCAAACCTTGTAAAAATCTGTAAAATACTTTTAAATAATTGTGACTTTGGTACTTGGTTATTGGAATTTGAAAATCAATAATTTTAAATAATTTTATACTTAATCCATATGTTAAGATTCTTAAGTGTTTCTATTTCTTATTTATTATATAAATTTAACTCAAACTAAGTTAAGACTAGGTTTGTGCAGCAGAGTGCCAGTGAAGCCCAAACAACCTCCTATCATAGAATAAATTAATTTTTTTTAATAATTTTATATAATATTATTTAGTGTTAGCCTTTTTTTCCTGTTTTTTTAAATTATCTTTTTCCTTTTTTTTGCCCCCCTTTTTTTATAACACAAAAATACAAAAAAAATTCCAATAATAGATCCCTTTGTCATATTTCATGATGTCAATATTTACAAATCAATTTAAATATTTAAATTTGTTAACTTTACATTCTCAAAAATTTACCATTTGAAATTTTCAAATTGAAAATCATACATTTTCTTTATTTATCATAGTTTAAAGGCCCCAATGATTATGTCTAGTTACTTCCCTTTCACTATAAGACCCATTGTTATCACCAGAATATTTTCCAATATTCTTTCTAGCTTGATTGCATTTTAAAATAACCCCTATCAAAAAACTGCTTCTAATAATATGTAAACCCTCTTGTTTTGTGCCACATTTCTCAATTCATTTATTTCTCTCAATTTTACTACTATTATCTTTTGGTTATCACATTTATCTGTGTTAGTACAGCAAGAAATTCCCAATAATAATAAATATTTTTTATCTCTTTATTTAATTAATGTAAGAATTTTTTATTTTAATCAAGTAATAAGTTATTAAAATACCTTGTGATAAACAACACCTCCTGTACATAAGATCTATTACTTTATCTCTTGTATATTCTTACGCTAACTTTTCTTTTCCATTAATATATTTGATATTTTAGCACCAAGTAGTTATTTGAAAAATTCTCATAAGCATCCACAATTAGAATCCTTCAAACTCAAGAAACAACCACCTCTAGGCATGTCTCCAAACCCCCCTTCTCTTGCCAACAAAAGAACCAAAATTACCAAATTTAAATATGGCAAGATACTTGAATTTAATAAAGGCAAAACTGATGAGCTACTGTCAACTATTATCCAGAAGTCTTTGCCATCTTATATTTCAAATGCATATAACAATGTACTTGAATACATTGATAACCTAGATAAATGTATGCAATTACTTTTTCTTTAAAACTTATTTAAATTCAGCTTATGAAAAATGTATCATTCCTCTCAATGATGTCATGATCATCAAAGACAATGATGATAATAAAAGATCTGACCCAGAAGGCCATTCATCAACATCTCAAAAGGGAGATAAGACTTTTCTTTGAAATTAAAAATAATGAGACTTTCGAGGGCCTCTAGTTTTGTCAGTGCTACTCAAGCTCCTCCTGCCAAGGATTACTCTTACACAACATCTCAAAAGTCTAAAAAAACTAGCCAAAATGTGTCCAAAAGGTATGTCATTTCTTTCATGATTAATATAGCAAACAATTTCATATTATTATTTAAAGCTACCTCCAAATTTTTTACTTTTTTATTTATTATTTCTTATCTTTTATTTACCTTTTGATCCAGCTCTAAAAACCACAATCAATCCAAAGCTTCAAATAATAGTGAATCTTACTCAAATGAAGAAGAAGTAGATGATGATGATGATGATGATGATGAAAACTTGAAATATGAAGCTTTTTTAACTAAAAAAAGATGATGAAGCTACTTCTGCTGATGAGGCTGAGAAAACACCAAATGAAGAAATTGATCCACCTAGCCAGCAACACAAAAAAACTTCAAGTTCAAATAAAACAGCTTCTAGTTGCCATATCTTCAAAATCTAAAATTGAAATTAAAAAAATCCTATGGTCTCTATAATCATCAATAAAAACTGTAAATCATTCCCTTCCTTATACTCAAAAAATTATTGGCAGCTTAATATTACAGAAAAAAGTAGCTGAAATTCATAAGTTTTTTTAAGATAGAATCAATGGTAAAAAGGTACTAAGGCCATGGACAGAAATTTATCAGTTATTCAAAATCTGTTTTTTTATTTCTCTCAAAAAGTCACTAGTAATTTTGCACAAATTCAATTCTCTATGGCAGAAATCTACTCATGAAAAATTTCTTACAAAAATTAATGAACACTGTATGTATCACCTACTTGAAGTTTGTTAATTCATTTAATGATAACTAATTGTTTTGTTTTTTTTAAGCTTTGGATTTTCTCAATGTTGACACTTTGCAGATCTGGGTGGTCAATGATTTGAACTTTGAAAATTTAGAAAAATTTTGTAATGCTGAAGAACCAAACTCAAATAATCTTTCACCATTTAAGAAGACTGATCACCCTGAATCATCGATGATACACATTCTATCAAGAAAAGTTAGCCCAAGTGCTCACCAGCATTCTTTGTGGACATCCCTTGTTGCATGATCTCATTATCTTGCTTCTCAACAGTTTACCCTTCCTGCTGAAAAGCCAACTTCAATTCAGATTGTTCTATTGATTGTGCCCTATATATTCTAGCTCACCTTACACATCTGAAGAGAAAAGTTCCCAATATTTTTGACAGCTCAAAATCACAGTTGATTGCTGAAAATTTTTCAATGACTCCTCTATGCCAATTTAAAAACATAATAATTGACGTCATAATTTCAATAATTATTTTCAAATCTAGATAGGCTGCTGAAAATATATCTCAAGCTCAAAGTAAGAAACACCGATGTTCAAGGAATAAAAAGAAATCAACAGAGATGCAGCAATTGGATGTGTCTCATAATGACTCTAATCATAAGATGAATCAAGAATATGCACAACATAAATATCAACCACTTAAATTTTACTTGGTTGATGGTGTTCATGGTTTATTTCTTTCCTCACAGGACCACTGGCTTGTGTCAGTTTCAGACTGTTTAGAATTCATAACACAAATTGGCCTCCTTAGAAAATACAGTAATAATAACTATCCAGGCAGTGAAAAAATCTAGAAAAACCTTATTTTTTTATCTTTAATATTATCAAACCCTTAATAGATAATTCTGGGCCTGTGCCACTTAATTTTAATACACCACCCTTAGCCATATTGCTAAAGCAATGGCAGCTGATTATCTTGATTATTAAAGTCTTATTAATCCAATTTCTTCATTTTTCTCTATTGTTGACCTAATTAATACATAATTATACTTCTTTTAAATAAATCCTGTATCCTATTGGTACATTTTTTGGTGTAACTCAAATTTTTTATTTATGTGAGATTTATTACCAAATCTGAATAAAGATTCTGAAACTATCAACAAATATTATTATATAAATTTCTCCAACTTTTTTCTATTCAGTTAATATTATTGCAATAATCATAACTCAAAATCATGATGAATCAAAAATTTTAAAAAAATTAGAATACATTATGTCATTTTTCTCACAACACTACATATTTCTTTAAGATGGAAATAGATCTTAGCATTTGTCTCAAATTTTAAGATAATTATTACAAAAAATTGAAACAGTTATCTATCATTTATTTTCAGCATGCTAAAAAATAAAAAATCTTAAGTGTAATAAATTTTTGCTCACAATTCATCAAAGCTTTTTCTTAAGTAGACTTTTCTTCATCTAATTTCTATAATGTCTAGGTGCATAATTATTTCAATTATACTAAGTATTCTCTATGAAAAACTCCTTGAAATAATTTTCAATTAATTAAATAATAATAACATATATATGTGGCATGATAATATAATATCTAGACATTTAAATAATGAGAAGCCATCATATTGGTATGAAGTTATATTAAAGTGTCTTTGAAAAACTAGTTGAATTTAAAAAAATATTTTTATCAGTGTCAATTATTTTGAAAAAGAAAATTTACTGTACATTTTGATGATCTATAATTTAGCTTTCTGTATTTTGATTCAAATTTTATATTGATTATTTTTCACACTTATAGATTCATGCATAGATATCAAATTTCATTCAATAATTTGGAAAAAAAGTTATTTGATTCTTTCTAAGAAAGCAAAAAAAAATAAAAGAAATAAACTAGGGAAATCCTTATTAAGAACTTATAAATATTATTTCTATAAATTTTAAAACAAACCCTTTTTAGATTTCCATCCTTCTTGTTAATTCTTAAATGTCAATAATAAATTATTGAAACATTATTTTTCTTCTAAAATTTCATATGAATAAAATTCTACTTACATCTACCTGAATAGATCAAGGCCAAAAAAATTAATCTACAAACTTTTCTAGGCTTTTAAGATTCATTCAACCCCAAGAAAAAGGAAGTATCCTTCCACAACTCTTAAAATTAATTCAATGGATAAATATTCAAAAACTTTAAAAAAGTATTCAATTTGATTGTTCTATAATTATTTTTAACTATATTGAGATCCACTCTCTAAAAAAAGTAAAAGCCCTTTGATAATTATTAATATTTTAATATAATATAATAAAACTTACTTAAAAATGATGTAGTAGTTTCTATTTTACATAATTTGTTTTATGAATTTTTTTAAAAAAAAATTATATATATAGAAACATCATCATATATTTTATCTTTTGGAATTCTGCACCTGAACTAAAGATAGATGATGAAGGCTAAGTCAAGATCTACAAGGAAATTTAAAATCATATTTATTAAATATTCTTCTTCTTCAAGGCAAATTTTAATACTAGAATTAATTTTTATTGGAAATCTAAATTGTTTGATAGATTCATTATTCTCAATATATCTCATTTCCTTTTATTTATTTTTTCACTTCTACTTTTGCAGTTATATACTTCACTAAAATATAATTATATGATGAAAAATATTCAACTTATCAAAAAAAAAATCACAAGTCACACCATTGTACAAATTTCTGTAAATTTAAAATTGAAAAATGCCACTTAATTTATTCAAGTTAGATATGAAAGTAAATAATGAAAGAATCAAAGAAAAAAATTGATATTTAATTTTCCATTAATTTATTTATTATTTTTATTTTTACTTAAATGAAAATAAAATCATACATGGTTTTATTTTACTTATAAATAAGAGAAAACTTATTGCAAAATTAGCAAATTTTTAATATTTGTAAAAAAATATTAATAGTACAGATCTATTTATGATAATGCATATGATATTTTATGAAGAATTTGTAAGATATTTTATATTATTAGTTTCCATTTGCAATAATTAATAAAGTAACAAAGCTATATTTTATTTCTTATATTTTCTTATATTTTATTTTATTTTACTTGTAGCAATGATAGTTTTTTATTGTATTGTTATTTTTCAATTTTTACATCCATTTTTCTTAATACTTTTATTGTTTTAGTTTTTTCACTAGTATATACATAGTTATCAGCTTCTTAAAAATTTTATATGGAAGTGTATAAATATATCATTCTACCACTAAAATAAAACTATACCTGTACAATTCAATCACATTTTTACCTATCACTACTTAATGGTCTTAATTTTTTTATTAACATGTATATCAGAATATTTTTCTGTATTTATTAATTTTTCAATGTTTTTAGAAATATTAAATATATATAGTAATTCACTAAATTTTTATTTTTTATTGTTAATTAAGTCTTTTCATTTTACTTAGAAAGTTTCATGATAAGAAATTTACATCTTTCTAACTCTTCATTTAAATCTAAGTATTCATAAATATCTATTTCAAACTTATGGAGTTTTTTAAATGTATTTAAAAGTCTTGTAATAATCTGAATAGAAGAGCCAAGGCAAGTGAATACACCAAATTCATAACATAGTGAAGTGAAATGATTAAGATGGTTTGCTGGCCAAAGAATCTCTGTGATGCCAATAGTGGCCCCCATGTCTGCATTGAAAGCTATTTCAGGAAATTGAAGCTCTCCACCTTTTTGATGTTGCAGATTTGAGTCATAAGATTGATGAAGAGAATTTTTCTCAGTGTCTTTAGGCATGAAAAGTCCAAATGTATACCCGCTATGGTCTGAGTCACAGTAAGTACTATTCAAAAACCTGTTTCCATTTGAGACTGCTGTCCAAGTAAAATTTCCAGAGAATGGTTCCATTTCTTGATCATTAAAATTTTCTCCAAACTCAGGAATCCCAAGATTTTGACAGAGTTTTACTGCTTCTCAATACTTAACATTAGATATATTTTGATATAAAAATTTAAAGAATAACTCTATTCGCTTCATGCAATGATTATACTTTTCCAAATCTAAGGGCTGAGAAGAATTTTGAGCTAAAAAAGAAATTAAAATAATAGAAGATTAAAAATATTCATAAATAAAACTATATAATACTTTAAAATTAATAGAGACTTTATCCTTTCTAAACACTGAGCACTAAATAACATATTACCAAATCAACCACCATTTTTTAAAGCTTTATTTTTCAAAAATCAATTTTCACAATACAAAAAGTCTTTTATCCACTAAATTTTTGCTTCAAGCATGTTTAATCAAATGAGATCTTCAATAGAAAATTTTCTCACTATCACACTTTGAATTGAGGAACAGATTGGATGGAAAATATAACATCTAGAATTTGAAATAAAATATTGTTCTGGATTAACTAAATTTTTTACAAAACTCCTAGAAAAATATTTTGCCATCTTTCCATCTTTCTCAATACCATAATTTTCAACCATAAGTAATGCATTCTTGTTTTTATTTGCATGCTTGTTGTTTGATTTTTTTCTTTGGTGGTGATTTTTCTTTATAAACAAGATTTTAGAAGCATCCATCTTGTAGTGTAGTGGATAAGAAATTTATTTAATTCAAAAATAAATAAATAAAAAGTGTGAAAGAATGAAATGGTTAAAAATAAGGCCTCTGAAAATAATCATTATATGCTTAATATTAAATAAAAAATCATATCAAACATGCAAGTATAAAACATGAGTGTTTCCTGCATTTAAAATATTAATCAAGTGTTTGGAATTAAAGCTTCATTTTATTTCTAAAAAGTACAGTATTCTGCCATATGCATTGTGCACATGAGATTCAACTATACCTTAAACATAAACAATTAAATGTGAAGCTTAAATCCAATGCCTAATTATTATGATAAATACAGCAATAATAAATAAGTATGTGTTGACACTTTATTTAATTTTTATACATACATCAATTATATATTAAACCTCCAGATATCCATTATTTATAATGTTGAAAGGTATAGTTTCTTTAAACAAGAATCAACTATACCTCTACCATTAATAGAATTACAGGAGGCCAATACAGTTAATTATTGATATGTAGAAAAAAATTGATCCCATACACATGTGGATACTGTGATATTTTATTCCATTTAATTATTTAATATATAATGATTGAGAATAATAAATAGTTTAAAAATTAAATAGTGAAAAAAAGATATACTTACTTGAAATTTAAAAAAAAATCCTTTGGTGGGAGTTGATTGATCAATAAATGCACAAATAATCTGTTAATTATAATTTTTGGAATGCATTATTGTGTAAAAATAAGTATTGTTGTCATTGAATGAAAAAAATACAAAAAGAGAAAGAGAAACCAAAATAAAATTTGGATCCTAACCAAAAATTAGCTTTTTGGTTATACTATGACAAGTTAGAGATCAAGCTGCCAAGAGTTATAAACAATCATAAGTTCTATTTTTTTATTTTTTAAAGAGATTAAAAAAGAGATTAAAATACCGAAAATTCAAGTTAGTAAACTGTAAACAAGTGACTTTGGTGGCAAACCTTATAATTGAGAAAAATGGATTCACTAAAAGTTGAACTTATATTTAAAGTTAAATTAATATATTTAATTAAGAAAAAAGTATAAGGGACAAACCAAAATAAAAGACTCTTTAGTGAAACAGATGGAAATATAATTATAATAACCTGTCTCTTGTAAGTGGAAGGAGAGAAGTAGAAAATTTTCCACTTGGATGAAAATTTTCCTACAGTTATGCATATAGAAACATGCAAGTTACTGAAGCCTGTTGCATGGCATGCAGTAGCTTGCATAAGGCATATATGCAACAGGTTTTTACACAGAAATATATTGTACAAATGATCACAAAACATTTTCACATGCTTTTAATTAAAACTTAAATATTATTTTTACAGCTTATTTTTATAGGGTTTCACAAAGTATAATTTGAGAAACCAAAGCCTTGGTTAGTTGCACAAAAATGAAATTAATATTTATTTTTACTTATTTTTCAAATTCAATTCACTTATCCATATAATTTTTTCACAAAAGGTGATAAAACTCACATTCAGCTATTATGGACACATTTTTGATCACTTATTATTTTTGTTGACACTAAGTTGAAATTTGGCAACAAAAGAGTTAATAAGCAAACATATATTTCTGCAAAACAATCTGCACACAAAATCAGTATCCTTATATTTCATGCATTTTTAAACTGGGTATATAAGTTTTGGCATTTAAAAATATCCAATACCACTATTTCTGGATTTGATTTTTTATTATGCACATATACATTTCACACTTTCAAAAAATTAATGCCAAATGGTATGTAAAAGAGTGGGGTCAACTCTCATATTATTTTATATTAATTCAAACCAGCCCAGAGAACCTAGCTGGTGGTTTATTTTCTATAGTATCCAATGTTGCTTAAGGAACCCTTGGCTGCTTGAATCTCACCTTAAAAACTCCCAGCCAGTGCTATCTGGCTGGGAGATAAAAAACAAATATATTGAAACCAAAGGTGCTTGTAGCAACTTTCTTTGCTTTAAAAAAAACTTACAGCCAGTTTTAAACTTGCTTCAAGTAATTAATATAAAAAAAAGCAAGTGAAGTTTCTGCATGCAACTTCACTCGCTTTTAAATACAACATCTTGAAGAAAGTTTTGAACTGCCTGAAGGATGTATTACTAAATTGACCAAAGCCACTAAAAGTGGCTTTGGTCAATTTTTTTTTATTTTTTATTAAATGCTGCCAGCTTAAAGCTAGCAGCAAAATATTTTTTTAATTTTCAAACCTAAGCCACTTCCTGTGGATTGAGTTATTTTTTTATGTAATTTTGAATTACTACTAGCCAGACTCTCCCTGGCTTGTAGATTATGTTTTAAGCATAAAATTTCTCCTTAATAAAATTGGCTTCTTGAATCTCACTTTAAAACCTCCCAGCCAGTTTTATCTGGCTTGGAGATGAAAAAATGAGCTCACAACCAAAGTTGCTACAAGAGACTTTGGTTGCTTTATTAAATGACTTGAAGCCAGTTTTAAACTGGCTGCAAGTCAATAATATATAAAAAATGGGAGCAAAGTTTCTGCATGCAACTTTGCTTGCTTTTAAACACAACATCTTGCAGGAAGTTTTGAACTTCCTAAAAGATGTATTATTAAAAGCTGCCAGCTTAAAGTTGGAGGCAAAATATTTATTTTATTTTCAAACCCAAGCCACATCTTGTGGCTCAGGTTAACTTCTTATGTTATTTTGAATAAATACCAGTCAGGCTTTCCCTGGCTGGTAGTGTATGTTTTAAGCAGCCAATTTTGCCTTAAGCAAATTGGCTGCTTTAACCTGACCTACAACCTCCCAGCCAGTGTTATCTAGCTGGGAGATGAAAAAATGAGCCCACAACTAAAGTTTCTACAAGCAACTTTGGTTTCTTTATTAATTGACTTGCAGCCAGTTTATAACTTTCTGGAAGTCAATAATATAAAAAAAAAGTGAGCAAAGTTGCTGAATACAAGTTTACTCACTTTTGAACACATCATTTTTCAGGCAGTTTAAGACTGCCTGCAAGATGTATGATTAAATTGACCAAAGCCACTTTTAGTGGCTTTGGTCAGGTTTTTTTTAATTTTTATTAAATGCTGCCAGCTTAAAGCTGTCAACAAAAAATATTTTTTATTTTTAAACCTGAGCCACTCCCTGTGGCTCAGGGTTTTTTCACTACACACAAAGTTTGATATCCTGATGGTGATATCCAGTCAAAGTTTGGGATATTTTAGTAAGGGACAAAAGGTAAGAAAAACAAATGTAAAAAAAGTAAGTGAAAGATAAATAAATGCAAGAAAAGTAAATGTGAGAAAAATCACTTGCAACCATGAGAATTTTTTTTTTTCAAAAAAAATTAAAAGAAGGTAAAAAAACAGAAGATAAAGTAAAAAATAAAAAAATGAAAATGAAAAATCATTTTTTTGAGAAAAAATTAAAAACAAAATTTCCCATGGTTTAAAAATATTTTTCTTACACTTATTTTTCACACATATTATTTTTTGACATATTTTCCTTACACTTTTTTTTCTCCAACATACTTTCCTTACACATATTTTTCTATTCTTATGTCCCTCCCTAAAATATCCCCAACTTTCACTAAATACCCCATCAGGGATATCTTACTTGGTGCCTAGTGAATTTTTTTATGTAATTTTAAATCACTACCAGCCAGGCTCCCTCTTTCTGGTAGTGTTATCTAAAATTTGAAATCTTAAAAAAAAATTAGAGGAAATACAAAATGCATATTCTTTGATATATTAAGAATTATGAGGGGTAGAGAATTGATAAAGGGATGAAAGGCTCACAATAAAATGGGCCATTTCTGATAAGGAGAGTTCTAGAGAAATAGATATTTTCTATAAAAATGAAATAGTATGTAGTACATTAAGGGGTCTCAAACTTGAATAAATATGCCACATAAACACACCACAAAAAAGTACCAAACACTCCATCAGAAAATGAAATACACCTTTCCTTGGCAGGTGTATTTTAATGGTGTGTTTTACCTCAAACACACCTTCTTTTGAGAAAAAAAAGCCATCAAAACACTTCTCTCCTTCATTTTTATTAGTCAGCACTAGATACAGACAAGCCATCTCCTTAGATTTTAATACCTAATTCTTAAGGGCTTATTATTTAACATGTGAAAAATGTGACTTCACAACACTTAAGAAGCCCCTTCATCTTACACTCACCCTTATTCTTAATCACCATTCACTAACATACCTCTTTCAGTCCATCATCAATTAGAAATCACTGCTACTACTCTAGTCCTGTATATATCCGTTAATTCTGATAACAACTCCAATTCTGAACTTGACTTGGCTTACATGTGTGACATGCTGGAGAATTTCTACTCATATTTTAGAAAACCTTCCAAACAATAACAACCAAAATTTGACTTGAAGGTCTTTACAACATTCCTGAAATTATCTTTAAACAGATATTTTTCACAACCTTTCCTGGATTTCTCACTTTACTTGAATTGATAAAAGATCACTTAATTTTCAAAAATGTTTTGTGTTTTCCACAACTAGATCCTGCTATTCAAATCTGTGTTGCACTTTGTCATTTTAGTTCAAATTAAAATGGTGCCACATTAACCCATCTTGAAAACCTCTTCCAGATCTGAGATGTAAAAAAATTTTTTTATTTTAAAACAATTCTTTGAATCTCTCTTATATACATCACATGCTTCTACTCTTTCTATTTTTTAGGATTTCAGTTGATTAAATGTTTTGTATTTAAATTATAAGTTATGTTTCTTTCTATATCTACATGACTGAAATTCATTCTGGATTTCTATTAATAATTTGATTAAATACGGTTTTTCAACAGCTTCATTTACCAACCTTATGCACAAGAAACATAAATTCAAATATGTTATTTTTCTAAATCTAGAAATTTGGCAATACCCTCCCCTGCATTTTACTATATTAGGGGGTGGGGATTGCATATTTTTTCATGTCAAAAATTAAAAATTTTTTTATGTCTGAAAAAAAAATGACAATACCTTCCCCTGCATTTTAATGTGTGAGGGGGTGGGGATGACCATTTTTTTCATGTCAAAAAATATTTATGTCAGAAAAAAAATGGAAATACCTCCGCTAGAAATTTAATGTGGGAGGGGGTAAAGATTACCAAATTTACATTTTAATTTAATAAATTCTTAAAAAAATCAATCAAAAAAGATAATCAACCAAGTAAAAGTAATGGAATTCACAATACCACCTGCCAATGATTACATATGTGACCAAAGCCAAAGAAATAATATTAAAAGTATTGTATTTATAATTCATTGATTAAATAAAAATAAATGATTAAATTAACACATTTATACAGCAGCAAGGCTTGTTTGCACAAAAGTTTTACTTGATTCACCATTCAATATGGGGGGCGGACTTGCTAGCAAGTCCGCAACCTTGAACCATAATTCATATCTTTTTAGCCCACATTGAATTAGTGATGAAACCACCAAGAAAAAATATTGAAATTTTGGTGAACTCAATATGAATACAATTTGAAAGTTGAATGAAGCATAGGTACTAATACTTTGAACAAATCTTGAGATATGAAGAATGAGATTTTTTTATATAAATTTTAATACAGTTCAGACCACACCCAAATTATTCTGAAAAATACATATTCTTAAACTATTTAAGCAGTTTAATTGAAATTTTAAAAAAAAAAGAACACCAAAGGAAGATCTGGAAAGATACCATCTGACATAATTATATAAGTTTCTTTGGCCAGAAATACATGGAGAAACTATAATTTAAAATATTTCAATTTGGTCATAAAAGATTATTTTGTGCATTTATATTATTATTGTATTATTTTTAAGAATTAAAAAAATTATATACTTATTTTATGATTAGTTAATATTGAATAAGTTAAATCATTAAAATATCTAAATAAGGTGCAAAAATCTTAAAAATGATGTTACAAAGTTTTACTTAGACATATAATTTTCAAATTCAATTGACATACTATATTTTACTAGTAAATAAAAAAAAATTCATACTAATACTTATTAAAATTTATTTCCCTTCAGCTTCATAGTTTTCAAAATATTAAAAGTAGATTTTTATTTGATTTAAGTAAATGAAGAAAATAAAAGTATAGGAGTTGTGGATTTTTAGGATTCAAGGAATTTCTAGACCCACTCTTTATAAAATATTTTATATATTATATATTTTTTGTATATTTATTTTGAATTACTATCTTCTTTTATAGTCTTTTTTTACTCCCTCTCAAGAATACCCCCCTCTTTTCCCTTTGAAATATTCCTTTTTTCTCACCTCATCATTCTCCCCACCCTTTTTAAACCCTTCTTCATCATTTTCAACCCCTATCCACATTTTCCTCTTTGTCTCCACCCCCTCCACCCCTCCCCTTCCAGTTCTCTTTCCTCCCCATTCCTCCCTAACACTTTATTTTTAAATGCAGAAACAGGGACTGAGTTGCAAGGGAGGTAATTGGGGTTCAAGGATTGTGGAGGCAGATTAAAGGAGAGGAATGGGGCTACAAAGTTTTGGGAGGCTGGAGAGAGTGTTGAGGAAGGGTATATGGGGTATCAAAAAGATTGGGAAAGAGTTGGAAGGGAAGATTAAGGGTTTCTGCGGCATTTTGAATGATGAAAAGGGTCAGGGAGAAGCTGGAAGGGGTGAAATGGAGATCAAAAGAGGTTGACATACAATGGGGATGGGAGGGTAGCAAAAGGGGTGGGGAGGGAAGACAATAATGTGTTGATAGAATTGAAAGGGATGGGGATTGGTGCAAACAGAGTGTGAAAATAGGATGATTGACTCTGTTCTTCATGTGAAGAAAAGAGTTCACTGCCATAAAATATTAGCTCAAACATGAAATATATAAGGTAAAATAATTAACTACAAAGTAGTTTTAGACATACATTAGCATTTTAAATAGGATAATAAAGCTGTAAATTTACTTTATAATGTAAATTATTTTTGAAATATGGTGTATGGATTTGTATAATTGTTCACTAACTAAAAATTCAGATGTATTGATCATTATTTATATAAATTTTATTATAAAGAGCAAGAATTAATATGATATAAAAAATACCCATATAATATTAGTATAATTCTTATTTCAAACTTTTTATGTAATGTGGTTTATAATTATATATATGTCAAAAAAATAATAAGTATTTTAGAAAATAATTTTAACCAAAAATTTTTGATTAAGTTTTAAGCCATTTTAATAGGCCTCATTAGTTGAGCTTACATAGTTTAGAATGTACATGTGATTTATGCTGGTGAGGTGAAAAAAATATCCCACATCAATTATGGGCTTCAAATGAAGATTTACCACAAGATATAATGATAAAATTATTATTTTTTTCTTAATTTCTTAATTTCTGATTACTATATGTACCATAATAAATAAATGTAATTACTAAACACTCAAGGAAAGAAAAAGTATAAAATCTCTTAATATATGTATTATTATTTAATCAGTAAAAGAAAGAACTCTCTGAGATCTCTTAAATTCTAAAAAAAATTTATTGCAATAAATACATAAAATTTTTTTAAATTAAATATCTTAGATTTAATAGAACTTAGATTGAACTCTCAATGACAAATTATGCATGACTGTGGTTCAACCTTATTTAAACTATGAGAAGTTCTTTAAATTTCTTAAAATTAAAAAAAAAGTTATTATAATGTAAGTCTAAGTATATTTTTTAAACAAAAATATTTTTCTACATGATATGAGTTTATGGGAATATATAAAAAAATTTAAATTTTAAAAAAAATATTTCAAGTAGCTGTCATTTATCTTAAATTATTATAGAATGATTTTTTCTTTCAATTGATAGACTAAAAAAAATTCTATAGTTATGTTTATATTCCTATAAAGTCTCTAAATAGTTTCCAGATCTCCTATTGATACTCAATATACTTTAACAAAAGAAAAAATCTCTTTTAAATAAAAATATTGCAGTTACTTCCTAGTACCATATTATTTAATAATGATCTATATTTTTAAGTTCAAATCAATCCCAATGCATAAAAATAGAAGTTTTTAAAATATAAACATAAAATATTTTTCAAAAATTTATATTGCAATCAAAGCTAACTTATTAACTTGTTTTTCTGATAAATCTTCACTGAAAATTCATAATACTCTCATTTGAAATTAATTTAAGTAAAAAATCAATTGTTCATGTATTGAAGCTTGATAATTAAAATATGTAAGAGGATTTATATAGTATATGTTTCTAGAAAGTATCAACATATTCACTCATTAATTGTAGAAGATGATTTATTTTTACCTATAGGTTTTATTATCCCATTTCAAATAAAGAATTGAAAAACTATTAACCAATATTTCTAACATGAGGAGAAGGTGAAATTTTAGAGCTGTAAAAAATCTTGTAAATTTATTTATCTCACCAACCAAGATTATGATCCTCTACAATTTTAATTGAGAAAATTTGAATAAAAAAGATAAATTACTTTTACATATATTTTAAAGTATTTTAATGAATTTATACTAATAAGAACTTAATTTTTATAATGGTAGCAATTTATATTCTCATGGTTCAAGCTATCTATTGTATCTTTCTTACAAAAGAATTTTTATATAGATGTCTTTCTACAAATAAAACTATGGAATGATGAATAATATCAGTTCTACCTCTTTTGTAGAGTATCTGAATTTTATAAAATCCTAAAATTTGATCTTGTGCACCTCTTCTTAAATGAAAACACTGTAAAACTTGTGAGCTAAATCTCCAGATGAACAGTATTTTTATCTCAAATATCTGAATTATAGTACAATATATTATTCAGCTAAAATTTTTATAAAATATTCCTCTATTTACTTATAAATTTTTTTTTTTTTTCATAACTTTAGGCACAATTTATCAGTAGTTTTTATGAAAGGAATTCACTGAGTGGTATTTTTTTTTTTTGAGTTTTCTAGATCACTTCACCAACTTAAAGTATGCCAAAAATATATTTATTTATGAAATCAATAAAAAAGATATTCTAAAATCTAGATAGATATATCATTTACCTATGATATAATATATATATTTTCTTAGTAGCTGAAGAATTGGTAGAATTTGAAAAAGAGAAAAATATTTTGGGGATTTTTTTCCTTTTCTTGCATTTTCTATTCCCTCAAAATGTATTGGAGTCTAAAGACTAAAGATATATGCTAATTCTAAGATACAAAATAAAATATTTTTCATTTAAAACTAATTAATGTAAATAGGCTGTGAAAGTTCTTCATTTAGTCAAAAAACTTCAAAAATAATTACCATACTTTAAATTTTGGTTTTCCATGTTTTTAAATGTAATCTATAATAAATAATTTAAGTTTTCTGTTGATTTCATTTTTTTAAAGAATATTCAATAGATTGAAATATACTTTTCTAAATTTTAACATTCAAAAATACATCAAGGAGAAATTCAGTTTATGTTGTGTTAATAATAAAATTACAGTTTTTTAAGTCTGTAAAAACAGTTGTAGGTAATAGAAAAATTCACTTATTTTTTTTTTAATATCAAGGTTTTTAATAAATTTATTGTTTTTAAGAATTGTGATATTGTCAATAGATTTTCATGGATCAACTTAAATTAATAAATTATTATTTAAATAAGTTGCTTCAAAAAATATTATGCATTGAGTAGACTAATGCAATAATTTTTTCTGGCTTCCATTCAGGTATTTTCACACTTTCACTCTTTTTTCAATATAGATCCATTATTTTTTGTGTGATACTTCAAGTGAAAGTTCAGTATTACTCCACTCTGAGTTCAATCTGATTTCCATCTGACTTCAAGTTGAGGACTTGCTAGCAAGTTCCCCCCAAATATTGCATGGTGATTGATTATCTTTAATAAATGATAATTTAAAAATTTATGAAATAAAAAAAATGGAAAATGTTCTAATTACCATATTTAGAACCCCTCCCTTAAGATTTACTAGAAATCAATAATTAACCCCTTTATTTACTTACCTGGTTTATCAGACTTTGGTTGATCTGGAATGAAAAACCAAAATGATTAAGCAGCTCACAAGATTTAAATAAATGAGTAAACTTTTTGCAAGATTCAAAACCAGGAGTTTCCTTGGTATTTTGATGATTATCTCTTGGATTTTTGATTGATAATTATCCTGAGAAGAGTTCCAAATAGATTTGATGATATCATTTGCTGGAAAAAATCAAAAAAATCAAAAAATAAGGGGAAAAAATGATTTATAAAGAAGAAAAATTGAGGAAAAAAATGATAAAAAAAGTTTACAAATTGACATACCTTGGGAGTGGTACAATGAAAAGTATCAGAAAAAATATGCATATTATGTAATAACAAAATTCAAAAATGAAAATTAGTTTACATAAAAAGACTCAACTTTAAAAGTAGATGTCTCACAAATTTCTGAGCCAAAGTCAATTTTGCTTTCTGGAAATGAAATTCATGTCTCTAGAGAACCAGAAATCAAAATAATCTGATATTTGAATGAGCCAAAATTTAGCAAATTTTAATATTCATCCTCATGAAAAAATATCACAAAATAGGAAGTACTCATCAAAAAAAGATATTTAGCTGATTAAATCAGAGTCAAAAGGCTGAAGTATGATTTGAAATAGATTTCATAAGCCCTATAAGCATATTATGAAACATTGAACTTAAGAAATTTAAATTAGACTATGAAACAAGACTCAACTTTGGAAGCAGATATCTTAGAAACCACTGGACCAAATTAAACGCTGTTTGGTGAAAATAAAAGCCATACTTCTGGAGATTATTACAACTAAATTATATATCATTTAAATAACTGTAATCCTATTTCTCACTCTTTTTTTGACTTAAAAAAATCAAAAAAGGGATATAAAAATTAAAGCCAGGGATTGTCAATGGGCTAAAGTGATCTATTTTAGATGCCTATGTTATTTATAAGTATTATATTTATTCAAGAGTAAGACCTACTTGAGAAGATTAAAATAAAGTTGATGGAACTTGGAGCCAAGTGGATGATAAATATCTCAACAACCAGTGAGCCAAATCAGATGTTGCTTGGTGGATATGAAAGCCAGGCTTCTGGAAAACCTTCTTAAAAAAGTAAATGTGATTTGAGAAAACAAAAGAAGAAATTGAAAGAATAAAAACACAAATTCTGAAAAATAACATCAGTTTAATTGAAAAAAAGATGGTGGGAGAATGACTTACCTGATGAGATGTCTTCAAAGATGTAAAAGGACCAGATAGAAGTTCAGGAAGTGATGGATAAAAGAAATAGTAGAGTTAAGGAAGTGAAAGAAGATGAATAAAAGGATATGAGGATCATTGAAAAACTGAAAGAAAAAAAAATTATGCAACTTCTGAAAATATGCAACTTCATGTTGAGATGATGAACCAAAATTAATAAGGAAGGCAAGAATTATGCTTTCAGAGAAAATTCAAAATCAAATTCAATATGAAAAAATAAAATAAAAAACCCAAGTGGAAAGTACATGCAACTTGATCATTTTAAGAGCATGAAAAAAATATTTAAAAGGGTTGTGTTGAGAATTTTTTAGTGTGACTAGCATGATGACTGAGTTTTTAGGATAGAAACTTGATCAGGAATTGTTAATAAGGAAAGGAATAAAAATTTCAAAACTCAGTGGGGCATGGTCTTTAAAAATTTGTATCAAAAAATTGGGAGGGGAAAGATGTTATGTGTGGTGAATTGAGAGGATCTTTATATTGGTGGGCTGAGCTGTGGTTTTGAAATTTCACTAAAGTAGGATGTATTTGACCCTATGTTTGATATGTCAGGTACCAAGTAAGTCATGTTTCATGGTGTGTTTATGAGGTGGTTTTAAAATTAAATCCTCCAGGCATATTTGTTCAAGTTTGAGACCCCCTATAAAAAAGTAGATGGGTAGAGGAGGAGAAAAAGATCCTTAAGAAGATGAATAAAATATTTCTTTCAAAATTTCTTACAGTTAACTATCAAATTGAAATAAATTTTGTAAATATTTTTGACATTATATTGGTTTCCACTCTAAATGCAGTTACTATTTCACATGTACTCACACCAAAACTTGTGAAAGTGATTTAAATAAGTATTAAATATTTAAATAGGAAAACTCGCATATTAATCTCCATAACAACATTTTATGGTATACACTTTAAGGACTATTTTTATTTTTATTTAAATATAAATATTTATTTTAATTGAGTAACTGAATATTTTATTTTCAATAGCCTGTACGTCTTTTATTTTAGGTAAAATAAAAAAATGATACAAATTTTTGTTTTACAAAGACTTAATAGATTTGAAGTGAGAAGTGACTATATCCTTTTTAAAATTTGAAAATAGGAATGGCATTAGTTATTTAAATCTCTGTAGTTATTAATATTTGTGATCAAAAATATTGCTACATATGCCTATTGTTGCAATTATGTAGTAAAAGATATCATTATTGTAAATTAAATTTACTTTCATAATTTTATGGTTTATCTTTTGGATTCAAAGTAATGCTTAGGTATGTTGAGGAATAATTTTCATCCTCTAAATTGATAATCATATAGGATATTTAAAAGCTTATGTTGGATCAATATGTGCTCAATGTGTGTTCAATGAAGGATAAAATCATGGTTATAGTTGATCAACGTTTGCATAACTCGAGATCAATTAAGATTCATTTGTGGACCAATCTGAGAATAAATGTAAATCTAACTCTAATTTACTTATTTTCATAAAGTATTCATAAACCTGGCATAATTAAGGGACACTCTAAAGTTCAGGAGAGGGGATTGCTTACAGTTCACCCCTAGATTTCTGGTGGTGTATGTTTTTATTTTGTATATGTAAACTTTGTTTTTATCATAATTTGGGGTGTTAGTTCTGGTAAATACACACTTATCTAAGTGCAGATTTCTGAAACACAACAGTGCCAACACTCGTGGCTTTCAAAAGTCAAATAAGATTCTTATTTCACTCAAATCTGCACTTTCTCAACCAAAAGTGCTAATTTCACCATAGAGCCCATTTAACTAATTTATCAGCATCATCTCATTCATATACAGAAATCTGCAGCACAACACTTCATAAATCAAAACATTATACAGTGGGTGGCCATTTATTTTGGTCATTTTTCAATTCAGAACCACTCATTTATTTCTCATCATAAAGCAATATAAGTTTATATTTAGGTACTTGAGATACTAGCAATCACTAATCTTAATATAAAAGTTAATTTTTACAAACATTTTTTCTTTTACTAAAAGTGTGGCATTTTTGAGTTTTTACCATCAATCAAACAAACATAAGACATTTAGCATTTGAAATCCAGTCCTTGATAAAAATTGATATGTATTTAAAAATATGAAAAAGTAAAAAAATTGTGAAAAAAAATATTTTTGGGTTACCATGAGGTTGATCCTCCAGAAGAAGCAAGAACTGCTTGGAATTTAGCAAGCATGGAGGAAATAAAATTCTCCAGTAACTCTTGATGAATTCATGCCAAGCTAATTTCATTAAAACTTGCATTTAACTGGCAATTTTGTGGTGGGACTTTATTTGAATATGTGACTTAAAAGCCTTCCATATATTTTTAATTGGGTTTAATTGTGTATATTGGGGTGGAAAATTTTCTATCTTTTGAAAATTTTCTGAACCTTGGAAGTCCTTAGAGCCTTTTTCTGTATTCACAGAGTCATTATCTTCCATCAAAACCAGAATGATATTTGGGTCAACTTTTTTGAGCCATGGAAGAAGGGTTGAGACAAAAACATGTTTAATAAATTTTTTGGCTGTTTGCTTCTTTGGTTAATAAATAACAAGGGGAACTCATGATGGGTTGAAAAAAGAACCCCAAACCATGATGGAGGTTCAACCACTTTTGAAAGTGGGTTAGAGGCACCGCATAATATTTGGGGGGACTTGCTAGCAAGTCCTCAACTTGAAGTCAGATAGGACTCAGATGGAAGGCAGATGGAACTCATGCTGAACTGTTCTTTAAAAACAGCTTGAACTCTTGATTAATAATAAATGAATCTTTACTGAAATAATTGTGAAACTTCAATTAAATCTGATTAGAAATTGCAGTAAGGAAAATTTAAGAATCTTCTCAACACAAATTTCTTTTTCATTAAATACATTTTTATCTCATTTTTCAATTCTATTTTATCAATAAAATTACAGAAAAAAAGATCATTAATTCTAAAGTTATCATTCTCAAATAGATTAAGTATTTTAAGAAAATCTTTTTCAAAACATAAGAAAGCTAATAGGTACCTTTTAAAGATCAAAAAATTATTCATTGAGAATTAAAAATAGTAATATTTTAATAGAAACTATATAAACTGAAGTTGTATTGTATTTCATGTAAGAATTTTTAGATTGAAAAATATTATTTGTTAAACTTAAATGAATTATATGAGAAGCAAATTGAACAATTGGGATTTTTAAATTTTTAGGTCTAGCACTAAGTAAAAAACACCCAAAACCAAAATGATAAAAGGATAAGAGAAACCTGAGTCTTGGTTTATTGGTCAATTTTTAACTAAATAAAGCACTTTCATATTCTTTTTTACTAATCAATAATCAGTAAAAAATAATTGGTTTTGTATCTTCAAATAATTTTAATTCTTCATGTGGTATACTTGAATCATGTTTTTGCACCTTTTTCATGTAGCAAAATTATTTAAATTTAAAGGAAAATATTTTATACCTTCTTACAGCTATAGTGATTCCAAAAATATTTAATAAATATATAATATATCTTAACTAAATAAATTAAATTTCTAAAATTATGAATCTTGTCTTAATTTTTTCCATTTATTTTTTGTAAGATTACTTTGGTTAGTAAATTGATCTTATTATTAAAAAAATGAACCAATAGTCAGTTAATTTTTATTTTGAAAAAAATTACACATAAAAATAATCTCAAATTTTCAAATGAAAATTATAATAAACCAATAACTATTTATTAAAATTCAATTTGAAACTGGATTTTTGCGGGAATACCATTTTTTTCAATAACATTTTTCTTCTGTAGCTCATAAAAAAATTTTAGATATTATTTTTATTTGATTATATGGAATTCAAGTTGGAATTTTATGCTGTATTATTGTTCAGTGAATCTTCTGAATATTGAGTAGGAGATTCTTTAATTATTATACCAGTTTTTCTATAGAAAAATTTAATTTAAGACTTTTTTTAAATACAAATGATCAATTTTTTTAGCTCTTCCCTTAGAAAATTTATATATTAGAAGAATTATATTGTAATTAATATAAATTCAAGAATATATTTTAAATGTTCATTTGTCTTATTTTAATATGTTTCTTTTGAATTTTAAATAGAGTACAAATTTGAAAGTGCACATTCTTGCTTTCAGGGACAAAATATTTCACAAGGTTAAATCACATCTTGAAATTTCCACATAATTTTCAGATAAAACAATAAAGTATAAAGATTTTTTAATTCTTAATAGTAATAAAATACAAAAATTTTTAAGTAAAAAAGAATTTTTTTTTTTTACAACAAGTAAATCTATACAATACACTATATTTGATAATTTTTTGACCAAAAAAGACTACATATATACTCTTAGTTAATTACTTTATCAAATAGAAATACTTGAGTAAATATATTTATAATTAAAGTAAGTTCAATAAGAGGAATTTTTACTATTTAGAAGGAAAAATTGTTTTTAAGAGATTTTTTTTTAAAAAAAATTTTAATTGATAAAGAAAATGTTTCATTTTGCAAGTTAAACCAATATTTTCCTTAATTTTTGGTATAAACTAAGACATATCCATCTAAAAAATAATTTAATACTCAGAAGGAGCTGTATAGTTTTTATTTAAAACAAGTATGATTTTCTATCAGATTGGTTTAAATATGAACCAAAAATGGGACTTATTTATTTCAAAAGATAGATCTATAAGACTTAGTTTTGAGCTTTTCTTTCTCTATCATAAGAAAGAAAATCATATTATACTGTGTATAAATAAACATAATCATTTGTTGGATTTAAAATTTCTCTAAAGTTATCTATAGTTTTACTTATTTAATGAATTTTATGCATTATTTAATATAAATCTTGTTGATAAAGAAATATACATTTATATACATTAAAAAATAAAATATCAAATTTGAAAAAAAATAAAAGAAAATCTATCATTTTAGCTTATCTTCAACAAAAGTCAGAACCAGGATGGCATTGGGAGTTCAATCTATGTTCCATAAAAACTTAGAAATATATTTTTTTAAAATAAGATATATTCATTTTCATCAAGCATATTTAGTAATGAAGATAACTCAAAGAGTTTTTCCTGTTACTGAATTAACAATAATTTGTATTTTAAGACATATTATAATTTTTTTTTCTTGAATTTGTAATAATTACATCTATTAATTCAGGTATTTAAAAATATTTAAATACAAAAAATCAAGCTAAAAGGTGAGATATATCCAAAAATTTTATGATATTTTGTTTTTTTTCAATTATATAATTCATGTAAAATATGTTCTGTGCCTCACCAAAAGAGCTGGAAGTCAAATTAAAAGGAAAGTGAGCTCAAATTATCATTCCCATATTAATGGTGTGGATTTTAATATTGGTTTTTTTGTTGAAAATTATTTCAAGAAATTACCAATATTACTTATTTTATCATCATAGGCATAATGTGTAACCAAATTCCATGAAATATTTTTTTAGAAATTTTTACAATTTTTTCACTTCTAATTTTTATATTTCAATGCTTATACTTAAAAATCTAGTATTTATAAAAATTAGACATTACAGATGTACTATAAATGAAAAAAGGTGTAAACAAGGCCATACACCAGAATATACCATCATTGTATGTTTAAAAATTGATATGTTTTGGTCTTCCAACATTGGCGGAGCCCTTTGTTGGTCTGTTTGGCATTGTTTTGATATGTCTTAAATGGTGTTGATTAATAATTGGGTGTTTTTCTGGAATTATTTGACAAATACTGGGACTGAGGGGATGTGGTTATTACCATTGGATAGCCCTGGTTTTTCTCTATATTTTATGTTTTAATGACATTTTTCATATTCTAAGTATTTGAGGGATTATTTCTCATTTTTTAATTTCAAAAGATAGCTGTTTAATTTTGTTTTTTGCATTTTAAGGGCTAACCTTAAGTCTTAGGGTTAAGTGCTTAGTACAATTAGAACAGGCTAATTTTTCTCTATGTTTCATGCCTCAATGTTGTTGTAGCTTAATTATGTGTTTTAAAGGTTTTAGTAGTCACAGTTTATTTTTCTAAGTTTTTTGGGTGTTTTTGGTGGTTTTTGGTGGATTTCTGGCTTCAGGGCGGTCCTGCCCCTTCTGGCGTGCCTCCCAACGTTGGGCGGACAGCCCACCTCAGTGCTAGATGGCTGGGAAGCGTTTCTAGAGGGGTTTTATGCAATTTGGTGCTCTGAGACACCAGATTTGTGGGTGTGCATGGGCTCTTAGATAGTGGTTTGTGTGTATACACTGAATAAGACAGTTTGGGGCAGCCTTAATTATCATACAACCATCCAAAGGTGATATCCTTGTTCCTCACTCAGTTTTCACTGTATTCTGTCCACAATTGGCTGTGTTAGTTGCAAGGTTAGTTCTTCATTTAACTCAACTTTGGAAACTGTTTTCTCCGGTGTAGTCTTTCAAGCTATATCTAGTATTATTGCTGTCTCTGGTGTGGATTTACAACCTACATCAATTGTCATTGCTTTCTCTGGTGTGGACATTGGTCTACATTTCAGTTCGTTGGTTTGGTAGTCTGTCAGGAGACTACTTTCTTGGCTAATCAGGCAGTCAAGTGTATTGGAAAAGGAGCTTTAAACCACAGGAACCAATTTACTGTAGCAGGTAAATCTCACTTATATTTTTCTAAAGGGACAGGGTATTTTCTCTCTGGTTTTTCTCCAACTCCCTTGGTCAAGGCCTATAGCTTGTACTATAGGATTGTCTACATTTCTGGCACCCAATGTTGGGGGTAGGACCTGCTAGCTCTTTGGAATTCCTGTTGTCTTTGGTTGGTCTTTTCTGGTGATTTTGGTCTCAAAGAATGGCTTCTGGTACATCTATTCCTGTGGTGACTGTCAGTGGGGGGGAAGGTTGTCCTGGTGTGATGGCTGGGGAATGTGTGAGGATTAAAGCTTGGGATGGTACCAAGTTTAATGGAGATGATGTGAAGTGGTTTCTGGAGAAAAATGAAACTGCTGCTTGTGTGGATGGCGCTTCTTACCTGGACATGATGAAGTAGATCATTTTCATCATTGGGGATAGGTCAGTGGAGAAGGAGATTGTGGCAATGTCTGGCTACAAATAGAGGGATTGGAAGTTGTTGTACAGGGAGATGGTGGATAGATGGGGTATCAGGTTCACTATGGTGGATCTGAAAAAGGTTGTCAGTGAATGGCAGTCTTATGGTGGTGTTGGTAACTTACTCAGTTACAGGAAATTTCTGCTACAGTTTGATCCTGTGGTAGAATATGCACATGAAAATGCTGCCAAAGATGTTTTTTGGTCTGCCCTGGCTAGAATGTCAGGATGGATGTGTTGAAGGAGTTGTCAAGGAAGGACTTGATTGAGACTCTTTCTAATGGGGACCAGAAGTTTCCTGCCTTGGACAAGGTGAAGGAGGCTGTGGAAGCCCATTTAAAGCTGTTGGATGTGTACACCTATCAAGAGGGGTGTGCCAAGTATGTCAGCAAAGTCAATAAGGCTTTGGCTGAAGAAGAGAGTAGGGTAAAGAAGGAAGAGAAGAATATGGTGGAGGTTCCCAAGCAGGAGAGGGACCCAGTGGTGGAGCAGTTGGCTGATCTGACAAAACAGCTACATATCTTTGTGCAGGAGGCTAAGAAGTTCAATAGGGCTCCTTCTCAGCCTAGAAATTTTGACAGGAGGGCTGGTAGGAGTGACCCTCAGGTCTGATCTTATTGCAGTAGGAGGGGGCACAAGTCCAATGATTGTTGGGCTCTGAACAGAGATGTGTCAGAAGTAAAGGTGGAGTTTGAGGGCAGAATGTTCAAATTCCCTGATGGTTCATTTGTAAAGCCCAGTGAGGGGCAGGCTCCTGTTGATTTGGTCAGGAGTAGAAATGGTCTAAATCAGAGGAGGCAAAGGTTTGAGGAGATCCCTGATCAGGGGAAGTCTTCTGTTAAGGCAGATGAAGATGTCAAGGGAAAAGGAAAGGAGGTCAATAAAGTCTCTTTTTCTACTTCTTTTGGTGGGTTGGAGTTGTATTCATGTGGAGGAAAGTCAAGTGGTGAATGCTTTGCTGGTGTCTATGATGTTGAAGCTGGAAAGGTGGGAAGGCCTAAGAGCAGTTCTCAGGCCCAAACAAAGCCTAAGGCTTCAAAGGCGGATCCTAATCTGAGTGCAGCTAGGAGGAAGTATAGCATAGAGGAGCTGTACAAGATGCAGAAGGGGATTGCTGATATTCCCCCCCCCCCAGTTTTGATGCATTAGACATTAATGGTGAGCCAATGTCAATGGATGTTGATTCTGACTCAGAGGAGGATGTCCCTTTGGCTTCATTTCCAAAGCCTGCTGGTGTTAGAGGTTCTGGTGAGGTATCTGGTTGGAATCCTGTTGATGGAAAATATGTTGGTGGCTCTGGTCCTCAGGAGATTTCTAGGACCAAGGTAGTGAAGCCAAGGGCTCACTTTGAGAGGCCAGTAGCGACTGGACAATCTAAAGTTATGGACTCGGTTCTAGGAAGAATGAATCAGGGTCAGGTTTCCCTTTATTATGGAGAATTGTATGCTATTAGTCCTGAGTTGGCTGATAGAAAAAAAAATTGTTGATCAGGAGAAGGGTTTCTTTTGGGGAGGTAGAATACATTTGTGATTCTGCTGAGAAGTTTGGTGAGGGGTTGGAGACTCATTTTTCTGCTCCTCTGGGTTATGTCAATGTCACTCAGAATGGCAGGGAGGCAAGGGAATTGGTGGATTCAGGCTCTCAGATTAACCTGATTTCCTTTTTTGAGGCTACTCATCTGGGCCTCCCCATCAAGACAGGAATTTTTGGGAATTTAAGAGGGATTGGCGGCCATGTCACTGAGTTAATTTGGAAAGCCAAATTTTTAAAGCTGGATGTTGGTGGAGCCTCCAGAAAGGTTCATTTTTACATTGCCAAAGGTAATGTGAAAGCTGTGTTGGGTGGACCATTCTTGATCGATTTTCAAGCAAGAATTGGTTATCAGTTTGACATGGGAATCAGTTTGGAGTTGACCAGTGAAGAGGAGAGAATGCTTCACATGAGGTTATCATCTTCTGGAGATGATGGTTGGGAGACCAGGCCTGGCTTGTCTTCAATATTCCAGTGCATGGATTGTTGCAGGAGAAGGAAAGAAGTGGCTTCCACCTCTGGTTTTTGGGAGTGTGGCTTAGGCTCTAGTGAGAGTCTGTCATTTTTAGAGTAATGAGGGCTTATTGCCCTAGCTCTAAAACCTCTCCCCAAGATAAGGAAATCCAAGGTTGTAGTAGGTCAGCTCCCTTAGAGATATATCAAGTGGATTTTCAACTTTCTCTTTTTAATGTATCTCTTCTCTGCAAGTATTCTTCATTTTTTTATCAAGTATCTGTTCTCTCTCAAGATTTTCAATTATTTTTAATTCAAGCTCAAAAATAATGATTGGTTATATTACTTTGTAGAAAGATATGCAGAAAAGTTTTGGAGAGGTGAGATTGGGGTCTAAAAGTAAGTCCTCCTAATTGTGCACCACTAGGGTTTCTTCTACGCCTTCCAAAAACATTACCTTGGCCATGTCTGTCAGCATTGGGGAAACACCTGGTTATTTTTGTAGGATGGAAGAAAACTCAAGAAAAGAAGATAAAAATTTCAAGATAACTGAGGAAAATCAAGAAAAAAATCTGATGATAATCAAAAAAGAAGAAAAGAATTATTTTTGTGAAGATTATCAAGATCAATTTTTGGGCCTCCAGCATGAGGTTAAACTGAACAAATTTTTGAAGAAAGACTATTGTCAAGATCAACTTTTGGGCCTCCAGAATGAAGTTAAACTGCACAAATTTTTGAAGAAAGAAGATCGTCAAGTTCAATTTTCAGTCCTCCAGAATGAGGATAAACTGCATATTTTTAGAAGATATGATTCAGAAGTTGAATCAAGATTTGAAGATTTGGAAGATGGAAGTGAGGATGAAGATGTGGAATTGTGGAAAAGTTGTGGAGTGGTGAGATTGGGGTCTAAAAGTAAGTCCTCCCAAATGTGCACAGCTAGGGTTTCTTCTAAACCTTTAAAAAACATTACCTGGGTCACACATGTGAGCAATGGGGAAACCCTTAGTTTTTGTTCCAAGTCTGGTGGTGAAGACATACTAAAGATAACTCAAGTTGAATGTGGAGCCAAAAAATAAAAGAAGGTATCGCAGAAGATTAGGCCTGTCAATGAGCCTATTCCTGTGGGTTTGAATCCTCCTTTGAAGAGGCCTTTGTTATCAAAAGAGCCATACTGTACTCCTCTGGTGAAGAATCCTCCTGATTTTGTGGAAACTGCTTGGGTGACTGTGGAAAGGTTGAAAGTTGTTAATTTTGGTCCTGATGGGTGATTGTCTGATGAGGAAAAGAAGTTGTTGTTGATTGTTATTGTGCTCAGTGAGAAAGAGGGGTCATTTGTTGAAGAGGAAAGGGGTGTTTTGAAACACTCTTATAGGGAAACTTACTTGATTCCTGTGGTTTTTCATGAACCTTGGCAAACCAAAACTATTCCCATTCCAGCTGCTATTAGGGATGATTTTGTGAAGATTGTTAGGGAAAGAGTCAGGACAGGATTGTATGAACAATAAACTTCTAGTTACTCAAGTCCGGCTTTCCGTGTTAACAAAAAGAATGGGAAGTTGAGGGTGGTGAATGATCTTAGGGCCTTGAATAGAGTCACTATCAAGGATGAGGTGATGCTTCCAAGTGCAGAGGACTTTTTAAAAGCTTTTTCTGGAAGGGTGTTTAATGTTTTGGGTGATATTATAGGTGGTTATGATGAAAGGGAACTTCACACCAATTCACGGCCACTCACAACGTTTGAGACTCCTCTGGGAAGATACCTGATCACTATTTTGCCTCAAGGAGAAAATAATTCAGTAGCAGTATATCAAGCTCAAATGGCTTGGATTATTCAGGATGAGGTTCTGACTCATGCTGGTATTTTTATTGATGACGGTCAAATTAAAGGACCCTCCACCGATTATGGAAATGTGGTGCTGAAGGAGAACCCAGGTATAAGGAGATTTGTTTGGGTATATGCAATTACTCTAGATAGAGAATTGTTTAGAATTGAAGAGGCTTGTTTGAACATTTCCGGGTCAAAGTTTTGTTGTTGTTCTCCTGCTCTATAAATCCTGGGTTGTGTTGTATGTAAGGATGGAAGGATTATGGCAAAGAAGAATGTTATTAAAATTCATTCATGGCCAATGCCCAAAAATACTACTGAAGTTAGGGAATTTTTGGGAGTTTTTTTTAAGTCAGGATATTAATTAAGGATTTTAATTTGTTGGTTTCACCTTTAAGAAGGTTGGCCAGGAAAGATGCAGATTTGGAATGGACTGAAGAGTGTGAAGAGGCTTTTCAGAAGTTGAAAAAGGTTGTTGGTGAAGATATTTTTCTTCACAAGTTGGATTATGGTGTTGGATCTGGAAAAAATTATCTGGCAGTGGACTCAAGTTATATTGCTGCTGGTGCTTTTTTGTCTCAGGAAGATAAAACTGGGAGGGTCAGGCCAGTAAGATATGAGTCTGTGGTTTTTAATGAGGTGGAATATAGGTATTCTCAGCCAAAGTTGGAATTGTGTGGTGTAGCAAAAATTTTGAAGAAGTTACAAACCGTTTTGTAGGGGCAAAATTTTGAGCTGCAGGTGGGTGCTAAATCTCTGGTTCAAATGATCAACACACCTAGTCTTCCAAATGCTCCAATGACTAGGTGGGTGGCATTTATTCAACATTTTTCTTTTGACCTGGTGCACAAGCCATGTAAGACTTTTACAATGCCAGATAGATTATTAAGAAGGCCACCCACAGATGATGATTCTGATTCTGAAGAATTTGATGATGATGTTCCAGTGATTAGGTCCAGCGCAAAGGGTGCTGAAGATTTCTCTCTCCTCCCCCAATGGGCTAAACTGGATGGTTGTTCTCGCCTTCACCAAGAGGTTAAACTGGATGGTTCTGATCTTGATTCTGGTGATCAGGATGTTTTTGTTGATGAAGATGGGGCCATTGTTTGGGATGGCTCAAAATTGGAGAATGGTGTTTTTGTTGGTGAACTTGATTCTCTTAAGATTCAGTGGAAGAAAAAGAAAGTTCCAAAGTTTAGGGATTGGTGTCCTGGATGGGCTGGTCGTGTTGCTCATGTGTACACTGGAGATTTTGATGACAGGGTTGTAGCCTTGGATATTGTCTTGTTGAATTTTGAAGATGAGACCTGGGGTAAGATTGGGTTTTATTTTATTATGGTTGAATATCTGTTAACCTTAGAAAGGCCAAATACTTGTGATGATGATATTTGGGTAGCAATAAAGAGGAAGAGTCCTGGCTTTTATGTGTCAGGAAGGAGGTTGATGGGGAGGAGATATTCAAATCCTCAAGTGGTGGTGACTCAGAAGAAGGGTCAAGAATTGGTTTTGAAGTCTTTGCATGAAGACCTTGGTCATAGAGGCTTTGGGGAGACTTAAAGAAGAGTAGCAGATAAATTTTGGTGGCCAGGTATGAAGCTGGCTGTGCAGGGTTGGGTTCAATCATGTGAAGGATGTCAAAGAAGAAGTCACTTGAAACCTAAAGAGGTTGGCCATGCTACTGGTGAAACAACTGTGTTTGGAAGAGTCAGTTTGGATGCTGTCCATATCAAAGAGGGCAGGTATGAATACTTGATTGTATCCAGGGATGATTTGTCTGGTTGGGTTGAGGCAGTGCCTCTGGTTAATTTGACTGCCAAAAATGTGGCATAATTTTTGAAGAAGGAATGGGTATTTAGGTATGGATTGATGAAGTTGGTGACAGTTGATGGTGGGTCAGAGTTTGGAGATTAATTCAAAGAAGCTTTGGCAAGTATTGGTTATAAAGTCAGGGTGGCTACACATTATCATCCTGAAGCTGAAGGCATGGTTGAAAGAGGCCATCAAGTTATCAAAAATGCTTTGGTGAAAATTTGTGGAGATAGTGCTGAAAAATGGAGGCATCATATACCCTTGGTGTTATTTGCTGATAGGGTCACTATAAAAAGGACAACTGGCTATTCCCCTTATGAATTAGTTTTTGGGAAGAAAGCTGTTCTACCTGTGGACATGGAAGAAGTCTCATATCTTGGAATTGATTGGGATGATATATGCTCAACAGAAGATTTTCTCTGTGCCAGGATGCAACAGTTGGAATGTAAAGAGGAATTTGAAGAGAAGTCATACTCTAGAATGATGAAGATAAGAAATCAATCAGTCAGATACTGGAACAAGAAGTTTGGTCATAGACTAAGGAATCCTTTGAAACCTGGTTGTTTTGTTTTGGTGTATAATAGAAGTTTGGAGAGTCAGTGGGGAAAGATATTTGCTGACAGATGGAATGGACCTTACAGAGTCAGATCTCAGGTGTCTGGAGGTTCTTATGTTTTGGAGGAGGTAGATGGTGCAGTCTTAAAGAAGAGAGTGGCTGCTGATCAGGTGAAGAGATATTACCCTAGAGGCACAAAATGTGAAGAAGATTGACTCTGCAATGAGGATAAACTATGGACCATTCTTTAATTTTGGATTTTAGTGATGCTGTGCATCTTTTTTGTTGGAAACTTGTTGTTAGAAGGTACCCATGAATGGGGCTTCTAGATTTTATTTTGGCAAGTGTGGGGGTGACTGATTGGCTGGCTGCTCTATTAACAATTACCCCAGATTGTCTGTTTTTAATCCCTTCTCTTAATTTGGTTAAAACCTAGTATTGGTTTTTCTTCACAGATTTTTAGTCCTCTATGACTTTAAACTGTAAATTATTTTGGTCTTCAAGTGCTGGACCCTTCATGCTTATTGGTTTTGGTTTAATGTGTTGGATTTTGTGTTTTGTTAGAAGGTACCCAGGGGGGGGCTTCTAGATTTTATTTTGGCAAGTTTGAGGGTAACTGATGAGCTGGCTGCTCTAGAGAACAGTTACCCCATAATGTCTGTTTCAAGTATTTTTGTTTGTCCTAGTTGAATCCTAGTTCTGGTTTTTGTTATACAGGTTTCAAGTCCACTATGACTTTAAACTGGCTTACTGGCTTGGGACAGGCTTATTTTATCTATTTGGTTGAGTGGGGGATCACTGGTGGTCTCCCATCATTTTTACTTATTGGAGGGAGCCAACCCAGTGATCATTTCATTGGAAAGGACTTTCTATGGAGCTGGATATTTTTGTTTTCTTTTCTTTAATTTTTGTGTCTATAGTTAAACAGTAGTTTTAGATTTTTTTCTTTTTTCAATTTTTCACTTTTAATTTTTTTATGGGATTTATAAGGATATAAAGAGGGAAAAATCATAAAATTATATTATATGGTGTTACCACATCAGGGTCACCTGGATGTGGGCAAGAATTGGTTGGGAAAGGCTCATTGATTGCCCGGGCAATGCTATTTTCTTTCATTTTCTTATATTTCTCTTAAAGTGTATCCACATAAAGGTGCACTTGGATGTGGGTAAGGTATCAGGGGATCAGCTCATCAATTGGCTGGGGAATACCATTTGTAACTATTATTTATTTTTTCTTATTATTATTATTCATTTCATTTTAATTTTTCAGCTCTCATATTTTTGGTTAATTTTGTTATTTATTTTTAAGTTTTTTTTTCTTAGTATGTTATTAGTATAAAATAAATTAAAATAATAAGTAAAATAAAATAAATAAATAAATAAAGTAAAAATAAAACAATTTTTATATATATATTTCAGTTAATTATTATTTTTCTCTCTATTTATTAATTTTTTAATTTCTCTCTTTTTTATTTTAAATGTCTGGAAGAAGAAGCCTCCGGCAGTTGGTCCGGAATATGGTGGCGTTTTTTCTTTTTGTTAGGATTGGTAGAAAATCTGTGTTCTTTGTGGTGTAGGCGGCTGGAAAGAGTATATGGATTATAATGCTTAGGTACTGGAGTGGAACATAATTTTTGGGAAGAAATGGAAGAAGCGATGATCAATTTTTGGAAGGTGTGCTTGATTATTCTAGACATCTTCCAGTGGTCATCAATGAGTTTTTTCCTCAGAATTTTTTCGAAGTCATTCAACGGACCGTTGTAGACAATCCTATAGTACTAGCTATAGGCCTTGACCAAGGGATTTGGAGAAAAACCAGAGAGAAAATCCCCCGTCCCTTTAGAAAAATAGAGTGAGATTTACTTGCTAAAGTAAGTTGGTTCCTGTTTTGCTAAAGCTCCTTTTTAACACACTTGACTGCTTGATGAGCCAAGAAAGTAGTCCCCAGATTGACTACCAGACCAAAGAACTGAAATGTAAAACAAAGTCCACACCAGAGACAGCAAAGATACTTGATGTAGGCTGCAAATTCACACCAGAGACAGCAATAATACTTGCTATAGCTTGCAAGACTATAACAGAGAAAACAGTTTCCAAAGTTGAGTTAAATGAAGAACTCACTTGCAACAAACACAGCCAATTGTGGCCAGAAAACAGTGAAAACTGAGTGAGGAACAATGATATCACCTCCAGATGGTTGTATGATGATTAAGGTGCCCCAAACTGTCTTATTCACTATGTACACACAGACCACTAACTAAGAGCCCATGCGCACCCACCAATCTGGTGCCTGTACCCGCCAAATTGCATAAAAAACCCTCCTGGAGCGCTCCCCAACCTCCTAAAACAGAGGCGGGCGGGCCGCCCGATGTTGGAGATGCCACCTGAAGCGGCCCGGCCTCCCCAAAGCCAGAAAACCAATAAAAACCACTAATCTACTTAGAAAAATTAGCTACAACTACTAAAACCTTTAAAACACGGAATTTCACTATAACAACTTTGAGACATGAAATATAGAGAAAAATTAGCTCTATCAAATGGTACTAAGCACTTAACCCTAAGACTTAAGGTTAGCCCGTAAAACACAAAAAACAAAATTAAACAGCAATCTTTTATAAATGAAAAATGAGGAAATGACCCCTTAAAACTCAGAATATGAAAAATGTCTACAAGACATAAAATATAGAGAAAAACCAGGGCTATCCAATGATAGTGCCCACATTACCGCAGACCCAATATCCACGGAATAAAACCAGAAAAATACCCAATTCTTTAACAGATGTCAATTAAGACATGTACAAACCGCGCTAAATCACACAACAAAGGCCCCTGCCAATGTTGGAAGACCACACCCTCCCTCCAATTAAGAATGTCCGCATTCTTTCTTCATCCAACCACCATTTTTAACTTTCTTTGCAAATCTGCCTCTGAAATGGCCCCTGCCAATACTGCATTGACAATAATTTAATCTGCGCCATGACACCACCTGTCCATCCATACAGAACGTCCTGCGATGTCTTCCAAACCAGAAAGAAGACCTTTCACAGACCTGGTCCACTTTCTTCCACAACAGATTCACCTCCACCTCAACCTGGTTCTTCTTCTGCCAGCACCAAAAGATCTAGGCCATCCATCCTGATACCCAGATTAATCGAAAAGCTCCACCCTTCCCAGAAGAGTGCCACAACCCATAAAACAACTATTTCACCCATCCCTGGTCCATCTGATGGTAAAGAACATTCATTTCTTCCTTCAACTTTAAAACTGATAACTTCTCAGTTCCTCCCTCTTCTGATAGTGATGATAACAATGTAGGATCCGTTGCACCACCAGCACCAACGCACTTGTCCACTATCAAGGCCAAGTTCCAACAATACACATCTAAACAGAAACAACTTCTGCTTCACTAATTCCAATCCACTCCTGCTAGAGATCCACAGGACATTGAGAACAGAAGACACCTCATTCGCCAGTTCAAGGCTAATTCTGAACACTTCATTTCATCTCTTGATTCCCTCTGTAATTCCACTAGTACTTGAGTTTGATTCAGATAAGAAAAATTGACCACACCCTCTATAGGATGTAACCCAAACAACCCTCAGTTTTAATTCTTGGGGGACCATTCTCATATTATAGTCTTGGGGGACTCAAAAACCCTCAGTTGAAAGTCTTGGGGGACTCAAAAACCTAAATCATAAACCCAGAACCAGAGATCAACAACATTAAGACACAGAGAAAAAACTAACATTCTGGGGTAATTGTGAATAGAGCTGCCAGCCCATCAATTACCCCCAAGCTTGCCTTTGCTAAATTCGGAGGCTCCCCCTGTGGATACCCTCCACCAACCTTTCAAAACCAACTCCAACAACAAAAAACTTTTTCCTCAGTTTATAGTCTTGGGGGACTTACAACCCTCAGTTTAAAGTCTTGGGGGACTAACACAGTATTCATTTTAAAGTCTTGACGGAATAGCCTTGATAAAATCTTGAAACCAGCCAGTTTAAAGTCTTGGAGGACTAACAGAAACCAGATTTCAGTTTAAAGTCTTGATGGACTAATCTTGATACCATAGAATTTTCAGTTTAGAGTCTTGATGGACTGCTTGATAACATAGCTTTTTCAGTTTAGAGTCTTGATGGACTGACGGAATTTTGCATAAAATGGACGCAGCCAATTTCATGCAGCTCACCTCTACAGCCAACCTGCTGAACTTCCACCTTTACTTCATCATCTACCCATCACTGACAAAAATCTCCTCCTATCCCTTTTCATCATCTTTTCTCACCGCAGATCATGGATGGATCTCCTGATGTTAAACCTTCTACTCTACCTTGATTCACTGCTCCCAAGGACTATGCCTGCAAACAGTGCATCCACATGTGCAGACCTTGCACATTCACTCTTCCAAATCCTGAATTCAAATTCTACAACAGGGCTTGTGACTCTTGCTATTCCAAAAAGAAAAGATGTGACAGAGACTCCAACTACCCTATTCCTCCGCCTTCTCCTTCTCACAAATACATCTCCAGATCCCCTACCAGATCCCCAGAGCTTTGTCCTTCCTCTTCCTCTCTATCTTCTGCTCCTTCCAGAAGATTCAGAAGCTCAGCTTCCCGCACTCTTCCCAAAAAACCAGCCTTAGCCTCACAAGAAACTGCTTTTATCTCGGCCAAATTAGCTCCAAAAGCTTCAAGATCAGCTCTCAGGCTTCTAGACCGCGTCCAGGCGGCCTGGCCGACGTTGGGCAGCCGGCCCGCCTCACCAAACTGTGAAAATCAGTGCTAAAACCTCCAAAAACGGCCAGAAAATAGCCAAATTCATCCAGACAACAACAACAACTCAACCCAACTACCTCCTACTGCTCCCAGAGCAATGCACTCCACCCTTCCAAAGTCCAAAAGCACCAAAAGTTACCAGATTTCTAAGAAAACTGCCAGAGAACCCCAAGAAGAAACCAGAACACCACACACTGCTCCACAACAACAACTTTGTTCCCAACTAAGACAAAGAAACTACACCTCTCCTCTGTCAGCCAACTACTCTTCTGACAGTTCCATCTCTTCAAATTCTCCATCCAGAAGAGAGCAGTCTGCTTCCAAATCCCCCTCTCCTGCTCCATCCTTTAACAACCCTGGTACTCCATCACCAGCACCTCCTCCAACTGAATCCAAGAGAAATAACAACCACAACAACAACAAAAATCTCACTGCTCCAACTAGGCCCCAGGAACCTCAGCATCCCAGTTCACCTTCTCATGATCCTTCAGAGGAAGACCATGAGAATCCATATCTTTCCCTAGTTGATCCACCCACTATAACCATTACAAAATCGTCAGAGATCCAAATCCCAGCTGCTTACAGATTTGATGAGCTTCCAATCTTTAAGTACCAAATTAATTATTCCATTTCTTTAACAAAAATAATTACTGATCCAATTCTTCTTGTCTAGTTGGCACCCCTCCTCCTGAATCTATTATTGGATTTGGCTAACCTCTTGAAACTTCTTTGACCCTGGATTATGGAGACATAAAGAAACACCTAAGCACCATGTGTTCCAACATGCTAAAAGCCTTTGCCCTCCTTGGACCTTTGAATGACTTTGAAAAATCCCTGAGAAAGTTCCTACTGGACAACCACTGGAAAATGTCTAGGATCATTAAACACACCCTCCAGAACTCCATTCCTATCTCTTCTTCTTCCTCCTCTGAACTTCCCTCTAATCCAATTCCTGACCATTACAATCCCTATCATCTCTCCAGCAGGATGCACTTCAAAGAACACAGTGCTTCCCACAATCCCAACAAAAAACAAAAACGTCATCACAATACGGACCAGCCTCCAGAAGCTTCATCATCCAGACAATGAGCTCCTGAAAAAAGATTAGAACATAATAATAATATAAAACAATTAATAAAAATAATTTCAGAAATTTTTACTTTTATTTTATTTTTATTTTATTTTATTTTATTTTATTTTATTTTATTTTATTTTATTTTATTTTATTTTATTTTATTTTATTTTATTTTATTTTATTTTATTTTATTTTATTTTATTTTATTTTATTTTATTTTATTTTATTTTATTTTATTTTATTTTATTTTATTTTATTTTATTTTATTTTATTTTATTTTATTTTATTTTATTTTATTTTATTTTATTTTATTTTATTTTATTTTATTTTATTTTATTTTATTTTATTTTATTTTATTTTATTTTATTTTATTTTATTTTTTTTTATTTTTTTTTATTTTTTTTTATTTTATTTTATTTTATTTTATTTTATTTTATTTTATTTTTTTACTCTACTAATATACTAAAATTAAAAATTAATAAATAAAATGAAATGAAATAACATAAATGAAATAAAATAAAAATATAAAAAATAATACAAATGGTATCCCCCAGCCAATTGATGAGCTGATCCCCTGATAACTTACCCACATCCAAGTGCACCTTGATTTAGATACACAATTAATTCTTTTAAATGGTTAACAGAAAACAAAATTCAAAAAATTTAAAAATTCAGAAGATAATAAAAATAATGAAACACAGAAACACATGAAATAAATAATAAATAAAAAAAGAAAATAGCATTGAACGGCCAATTGATGAGCCTTTTCCCACCAATGCTTGCCCATATCCAGGTGACCCTGATGTGGTAACAACCTATATTTTTTATTTTATAATTTTAAACAACCCCCATAAAAAAATTAAAAGAAAAAAAGAGAAAAAAGAAAATAATCTAAAACTGCCATCTAGCGAAAACATAACTGCAAAATCAAAGAAAGTCCAGCTCCATCGATAGTCCAATAAGGGAAAGTCCGTTCCATAGAAATGATCACTGGGTGGGCTCCCTCCAATAAGTAAAAATGATGGGAGACCACCAGTGATCCACCACCAATCTAAAAGAACAAAAGATAAAGAAGCCAGTCCCAAACCAGTTTAAAGTCATAGTGGACTTGAAACCTGAATAATAAACAACAGAACTAGAATTCAACTAGGAAAAACAAAAAACTTGAAACAGACATTCTGAGGTAACTGTTCTACAGAGCAGCCAGCTCATCAGACACCCCCACACTTGCCAAAATAAAATCTAGAAGCCCCCCCTGGGTACCTTCTAACAAAAACACAACATCCAACTCAAAAAAACCAAAACCAATAAGAGTGAAGAGACCAGCACATGAAAACCAGAGGAAATTCCAGTTTAAAGTCATAGAGGACTAAAACCTGTGAAAAGAAACCAATACTAGGGTTCAACCTAATTAAGAGAAAGGGTTGGAAAAAGACAATCTGGGGCAACTTTTGATAGAGCAGCCAGCCCATCAGTCACCCCTACACTTGCCAAGATTAAATCTAGAAGCCCCACCCATGGGTACCCTCTAACAAAAGTTTCCAACAAACAGATGTATAGCATCACCACAAAAAAAACCAAAATTAAAGAATGGTCTGTATTTTATCCTCATTGCGGAGTTAATCTTCTTCATGCCTAGTGCCTCTGGGATAAAACCTCTTCACTTGGTCTGCAGACACCCTCTTTTTCAAGACTGCACCATCCAACTCTTCCAAAACATAAGAACCTCCAGACGCATGAGATCTGTCTCTGTAAGGTCCATTCCATCTGTCAGCAAACATTTTCCCCCACTGACTCTCCAAACTTCTATTATACACCAAAACCAAACAACCAGGTTTAAAGGAATTCATGAGTCTAAGAGCCAACTTCTTGTCCCAGTACCTGACTGATTGATTCCTAATCTTAATCATTCTATAGTATGCCTTCTCTTGACATTCCTCTCTACATTCCAACTGTTGCATCCTGGCACAGAGCAAACCTTCTGTTGAGTGCACGTCATCCCAATAAATTCCAAGATAAGAGACAGCTTCCAAGTCCACTGGTAGAACGGCTTTTTGACCAAATATTAACTCATAAGGAGAATACCCAGTTGTCCTCTTCACAGTGACCCTATCAGTAAATAAAAACAAGGGTAAATAATGCCTCCACTTTTCGGCACTATATCTTCACATCTTCACCAAAGCATTCTTGATAACTTGATGGCCTCTTTCAACCATGCCTTCAGCTTCAGGATAATATGGTGTAGCCACTCTAACCCTAGAAGGAACACTAGCCACAGCTTCTTTAAATTTGGCACCAAACTCTGGCCCACCATCAACAGTCACCAACTTCATCAACCCATACCTAAAAATCCACTCCTTCTTCAAAAACTCTGCCACATTCTTGGCAGTCAAATTAACCAGAGGCACTGCCTCAACCCAACCAGACAAATCATCCCTAGCAACAATCAAGTATTTATACCTGCCCTCTTTAATATGGACAGCATCCAGACTGACCCTTTCAAAAACAGTTGATTTGCCAGTAGCACGGCCTACCTCTTTAGGTTTCAAGTGACTTCTTCTTTGACATCCTTCACATGATTGAACCCAACCCTGCACAGCCAGCTTCATACCTGGCCACCAAAATTTATCTGCTACTCTTCTTTAAGTCTCCCCAAAGCCTCTATGACCAAGGTCTTCATGCAAAGACTTCAAAACCAATTCTTGACCCTTCTTCTGAGTCACCACCACTTGAGGATTTGGATGTCTCCTCCTCATCAACCGCCTTCCTGACACATAAAATTCAGGACTCTTCTTCTTGATTGCCAACCAAGTATCATCATCACAACTATCTAGCCTCTCCAAGGTCAACAGATACTCCAAAAAACTAAAATAAAACCCAGACTGACCCCAGGTCTCATCTTCAAAATCCAACAAAACAACATCCAAGGGTACAACTCTGTCATCAAAATCACCAGTGTGAACATGAGCCAATTGAGCAGCCCAGCCAGGACACCAATCCTTAAATTTTGGCACATCCTTCTATTTCCACTGAACCTTGTGAGAATCAAGTTCACTAACAAAAACACCCTTTTCCAATTTTGAGCTGTCCCAAACAACAACTCCATCTTCATCAACAAAAACATCCTGATCACCAGAATCAAGATCAGATCCAGCCATTTTAGCCTCTTGGGGGAGGTCAGAACAATCATCCAGTTTAGCCTCATGGGGGAGGAGAGAAAAATCCTCAGCACCCTTTGTGCTGGCCCTAACCACTGGAACATCTTTGTCAAACTCTTCAGAATCAGAATCCTCATCTGTAGGTGGCCTCCTTGATAATCCATCAGGCATAGTAAAAGTTTTACCTGGTTTGTGTACCAGGTCAAAAGAAAAATGTTGAATAAATGCCACCCACCTAGTCATTGGAGCATTTGGAAGACTAGGTGTATTGATCATCTGAACCAAAGATTTTGCATCCACCTGAAGCTCAAAATGCTGCCCCCACAAAACCGTCTGTAGCTTCTTTAAAATTTTAGCTACGCCACACAATTCCAATTTAGGTTGAGAATACCTAGATTCCACCTCATTAAACACCACAGACTCATATCTTACTGGCCTGACCCTCCCAGTCTTATCCTCCTGAGACAAAACAGCACCAGCAGCAATATAACTTGAGTCCACTGCCAGATAAATCTTTCCAGCACCAACACCATAATCCAACTTGTGAAGAATTATATCTTCATTAACAACCTTTTTCAACTTCTGAAAAGCCTCTTCACACTCTTCAGTCCATTCCCAATATGCATCTTTTCTGGTCAACCTCCTTAAAGGAGAAGCCAACAAATAAAAATCCTTAATATAAATCCTGACGTATACACATACACCCAATAATCCCCTGACTTCAGTAGTATTTTTAGGCCTTGGCCATGACTTAATTTTATTAATATTCTTCTTCACCATAATCCTTCCCTCTTTACATACCACATGACCCAGAATTTCTAAATCAGGAACACAACAACAGAATTTCGACCCTGAAATGGTCAAACCAGCCTCTTCAATCCTGAACAACACTCTCTCTAGAGTTATTGCATATTCCCACACAAACCTCCTTATGCCAGGGTTCTCCACTAACACCTCATTACCATAATCAGTGGATGGTCCTTTAATTCCACCATCATCAATAAAAATACCAGCATGAGTAGGAACCTCATCCTGCAAAATCCAAGCCATCTGTGCTTGATAAACTGCCACTGAATTAGTTGCTCCTTGAGGCAACCTAGTGAGCTGAAATCTTCCCAAAGGAGTCTCAAAAATTGTGAGAGGCCTTGAATCTGTATGGAGTTCCCTCTCATCATAACCACCCATAGAATCACCAAAACCATAACACACCCTTCCAGCAAAAGCTTCAACAAAATCCTCTGCACTTGGCGGCATACCAGAGTCCTTGATAGTGACTCTATTCAAGGCTCTAAGATCATGAACCACCCTCAACTTTCCATTCTGCTTCTTTACACAGAACACCAGACTTGAGTAACTGGATGTTGATTGTTCATATAACCCAGTCCTGACTCTTTCCCTAAAAATCTCCACAAAATCCTCTCTAATAGCGGCTGGAATCGGAATAGGTTTGATTTGCCAAGGTTCATGACAAACCACAGGAATCAAGTAAGGCTCCCCATAAGAGTGCTTCAATACACCCCTTTCCTCCTCAACAAACGCCACTGCCTATTCTCTTAGCACAATAACGTGCAAAAACAACTTCTTTTCTTCTTCTGACAACCACCCATCAGGACCAAAATTAACAACCTTAAACCTTTCCATGGTCACCCTAGCCGTCTCTAAAATTTCTGGAGGATTCTTCACCAAAGGAGTAAAGTACGGATCTCTTTACAAAGAAGGTCTCTTTAAGGGCGGATTCAAACCCACAGGCATAGGCTCATTAACAGGCATAATCTTCTGCGCAACCTTCTTATACTTTGCCGCTCCACCTTCAACTTGAGGGATCTTCAGGAAATCTTCACCACCAGACCTGGAACAAAAACCAAGGGTTTCCCCTTTTCTCATATGTGTGGCCAAGGTAATGTTTTTAAAAGGTGTAGAAGAAACCCTAGTGGTTCACAATTGGGAGGACTTACTTTTAGACACCAATCTCACCACTCCAAAACTTTTCCGCAATTTCACATCTTCATCCTCACTTCAAACTTTCAAATCTTCAAATCTTGATTCATCTTCTGAATCACATCTTCTAAAATTGTGCAGTTTATCCTCATGCTGGAGGTCCAAAAATAGATCTTTATGATCTTCTCTCTTCAAAATTTTCTGCAGTTTAACCTCATGCTGGAGGCCCAAAAATAGATCTTGACAATCTTCACAAAAATATTTTGCGTCTTCTTTATTCATTATCTTCAGATTTTTTTCTTGATTTTCATGAATTATCTTGAAATTTTTATCTTCTTTTCTTGAGTTTTCTTCTGACCTACAAAAATAACCAGGGGTTTCCCCAATGCTCACAGGTGTGGCCCAGGTAATGCTTTTGAAAGGTGTAGAAGAAACCCGAGCGGTGCACAATTGGGAGGACTTACTTTTAGACCCCAATCTCACCTCCCCAAAACTTTTCCGCATATATTTCAATAAAGATATATAACCAATCTTCTTCTTTAAACTTGAATTAAAAATAATTAAGAATCTTGAGAGAGAACAGAGACTTGATAAAAAACTTGATGAATACTTTCAGAGAAGAGAAACATTAAAAAGAGAAAGTTGAAAATCCACTTGGTATATCTCCAAGGGAGCTGACCTACTACAACCTGGGATTTCCTCATCTCGGGGAGAGGCTGTAGCACTAGGGTGATCAGCTCTTATTACTCTAAAAAAGACAGAGTCTCAATAGAGCCTGAGCCGCACTCCAAGAAACCAGAGGTAGCACCCAGTTCCTTCCTTCTCCTGCAGCAGTCCATGCACTGGCACATTGAAGATAAACCAGGCCTAGTCTCCCAACTATCCTCTCCAAGGGATGACAACCTCATGTGAAGCCTCCTTTTGTCTTCACCAGTCAACTCCAAACTGATTCCCAAATCAAATAGATAACCAATTCTTGCCTGAAAATCCATCAAGAATGGCCCACCCAAAACTGCTTTTACATTACCTTTAGCAATGTAAAAATGAACCTTCCCTGAGGCTCCTCCAAAATCTAACTTCACAAACTCTGAAGTTTCAACCAATTCAGTGACATGGCCACCGATCCCTCTTAAATTCCCACCAATACCAGTTTTGATGGGGAGGCCCATATGAGTTGCCTCAAACACAGAAATCAGGTTTATCTGAGAACCTGAATCCACCAATGCCCTTGCCTCCCTGCCATTCAGAGTGACATTGACATATCCCAGAGGAGCAGAAAAATGAGTTTCCAAACCCTCACCAAACTTTTCAGCAGAATCACAAATGTATTCTACCTCAACAGAAGAAACCCTTCTCCTGATCAACAACTTTTTCTGCCTATCAGCCAACCCTGGACTGAAAGCATACAATTCCCCATAAGATAGGGAAACCTGACCCCAATTCATCCTTTCCAAGACAGAGTCCATAACATTAACTTGACCAGACACTACTGGCCTCTCAAAGTGAGCTCTTTACTTCACCACCTTGGTCCTAGAAGCTTCTTGAGGACCAGCGCCACCAACAGATTTACCATTATCAGGAACCAAACCAGATCCCTCACCAGAACCTCTGACTCCAACAGGCTTTGGAAATGAAGCTAAAGGGACATCCTCCTCAGAGTCAGAATCCACCTCCATTGTCATTGGATCACCATTCATATCCAATGCGCCAAAACTAGGGGGGCCCATATCAGCCATACCCTTCTGCATCTTGTACAGCTCCTCTTTGCTGTACTTCTTCCTAGCTGCACTCAGCTTAGGATCCCCCTTTGAAGCATTTGGCTTTGGTTGGGCCTGAGAACTTCTCTTAGGCCTACCCAACTTTCCTGCTTCCACATCATAAACACCAGCCAAGAATTCACCACTTGACTGTCCACCACAATAATACAACTCCAAACATCCAAAGGAAGTAGAAAAAGAGACCTTATTGACCTCCTTCCCCATTCCCTTGACATCCTCATCTACCTTAACAGAAGACTTCCCCTGATCAGGAATCTCCTCAAACCTTGGCCTCCTTTGATTGAAACCACCCCTTCTCCTGATCAAATCCACAGGAGCCTGCCCCACACTGGGCTTCACAAAAGAACAATCAGGGAACTTAAAAACCCTGCCATCAAACTCCACTTTTTCTTCAGACACATCTCTGTTCAGTGCCCAACAATCATTGGACCTGTGCCCTCTCCTACTGCAATAAGAGCAAACCCAAGGATCACTCCTACCAGCCCTCCTTTCAAAATCTCTAGGCTGAGAAGGTGCCTTATTAACCTTCTTGGCCTCCTGAACAAAAATGTGCAGCTGCTTTGTAAGATCAGCCAACTGCTCCACCATTGGGTCACTCTCCTGTTTGGGAACCTGCACCAAATTTTTCTCCTCCTTCTTCTCCACAACTTCCTCTTCAGCCAAAGCCTCACTGATTTTGCTGACATATTTGGCACACCCCTCCTGATAGGTGTCCAAAGCCAATAACTTTAAATGGGCCTCAACAGCCTCCTTCACCTTTTCCAAGGCAGGCAACTTCTGATCCCCATTAGAAAGAGTCTTCATCAATTCCTTTCTTGACAACTCCTTTAACACATCCATCCTGACATCTCTAGCCAGGGCAGACCAAAAAACATCTTTGGCAGCATTTTCATGTGCCAGCTCCTCCACTTCCACCAAATATTCTACCACAGGATCAAAATGTAGCAGAAACTTCCTGTAACTATGTAAGTCACCAACACCACCATAAGATTTCCATTCACTGATGTCACCGGATGACCTACGCACAAGGTTGAGGATGTTCCTGCAAGTGAGATAAAAGGTTCAGATACTTCTTCAAAGCACAGAGGGATAGTTCGAGGAAGTGATTAGAAGATGACTCGAAGGAAGAACTACTGCTTCAAGTTATGTTCGAGAAGGATTCTAATATAATGGAACGGTAATATTAAAATTTTTAAGATCTCACGAAGGGTTGGAAACTCAACAATCAAAGATTTAGGATTTAGATATGATTATTGAGAAAATAAAGAAAGATACAATAATAATGATTTTCACTTTAGAGTTTTATCACTATTAACTATAAATATGTTTTATAATTTAATTCTATGGAATTTTGAACCAAAAACCCAGCCCCTTTTATATCCTTTACTCCTCATCACATTGAACTCATACTCATCCACCATTCCGCACACCATAACCCATTTAAAATATATATCCGTTACACCTGGACCCTCCTCACTAACATCCGTTAACCCCTTAATCCTTCACTAACCCATTCCGTCCATGCTCACTACCCCTTAATAACCCACAACAATTCATGAACCTTTTAATGTACTATTATATTAACTATTGCGCTGTGCGTCGCTTATTGGAAAAAAAGACTAAGACACACTATTGGGAGATTGACTAATTTAGATTTAGAGTTTTAGGCTAGCGCAATTGAATAGCGCGTACACAAAGGAAAGTCGCAGTTGCTATGGAGAGTTGCTTTCTGCGCTTCAAGTATGGATTTAAACCCTTTAGTATTGATTTAATGAGCTACTTTTTCCTCAAGTGTCACGTGGCGCATGACAACTGACAACCTTGTTCAGATCCACCATAGTGAACCTGACACCCTATCTGTCCACCATTTCCCTACACAACAATTTCCAATCCCTCTTCTTGTAACCAGACATGGCCACAATCTCCTTCTCCACTGACTTATCACCAATGAAGAAGATAATCTGCTTCACCATGTCCAGGTAGGAAGCACCATCCACTCCAGCAGCAGTTCCATACTTCTCTAGAAACCACTTGACATCCTCCCCATTAAACTTGGTACCATCCCAAGTTTTAATCCTCACACACTCCCTAACCATCACAGAAGGAGGACCATCCCCCCAACTGACAGTCACCACAAGAATAGCAGAACCAGAAGCCATTCCTCCTGACCAAAACACCAAAAAGAGCCAACCAAAGAAAACAGAGATTCCAAAGAACTAGCAAGTTCTAACCCCACGTTTGGCGCCAGAAATGTAGACAATCCTATAGTACTAGCTATAGGCCTTGACCAAGGGAGTTGGAGAAAAACCAGAGAGAAAATCCCCTGTCCCTTTAGAAAAATAAAGTGAGATTTACTTGCTAAAGTAAGTTGGTTCCTGTTTTGCTAAAGCTCTTTTTAACACACTTGACTGCTTGATGAGCCAAGAAAGTAGTCCCCAGATAGACTACCAGACCAAAGAACTGAAATGTAGAACAAAGTCCACACCAGAGACAGCAAAGATACTTGATGTAGGCTGCAAATCCACACCAGAGACAGCATTAATACTTGCTATAGCTTGCAAGACTATAACAGAGAAAACAGTTGCCAAAGTTAAGTTAAATGAAGAACTCACTTGCAACAAACACAGCCAATTGTGGCCAGAAAACAGTGAAAACTGAGTGAGGAACAATGATATCACCTCTGGATGTTTGTATGATGATTAAGGTTGCCCCAAACTGTCTTATTCACTATGTACACACAGACCACTAACTAAGAGCCCATGCACACCCACCAATCTGGCGCCTGTACCCGCCAAATTGCATAAAAACCCTCCTGGAGCGCTCCCCAACCTCCTAAAACAGAGGCGGGATGGTCCGCTTGACGTTGGAGATGCCGCCTGAAGCGGCCCGGCCTCCCCAAAGCCAGAAAACCAATAAAAACCACTAATCTACTTAGAAAAATTAGCTACAACTACTAAAACCTTTAAAACACGGAATTTCACTATAACAACATTGAGACATGAAATATAGAGAAAAATTAGCTCTATCCAATGGTACTAAGCACTTAACCCTAAGACTTAAGGTTAGCCCGTAAAACACGAAAAACAAAATTAAACAGCAATCTTTTATAAATGAAAAATGAGGAAATGACCCATTAAAACTCAGAATATGAAAAATGTCTTCAAGACATAAAATATAGAGAAAAACCAGGGCTATCTAATGATAGTACCCACATACCCGCAGACCCAATATCCACGGAATAAAACCAGAAAAATACCCAATTCTTTAACAGATGTCAATTAAGACATGCACAAACCGTGCCAAATCACACAACAAAGGCCCCTGCCAATTTTGGAAGACCACACCGTGGAGTGAAAAGGCCTAAAGAATGTTTGAACACATCATGCTTAGGTGTTTTTTCATGTCGGCATAATCCAGCGTTAAGGTAGTTTCTAGAGGTTGGCCAATCCAAATTGTAGTATCAGAAGGCGGGGTTCCAACTACCCAGAAGAATTAGATCAGTAATTGTTCTCTGTTAAAGAAATTGGATTTATTAATTTGATACTTACAGATTGGAAGCTCATCAAATTTGTTTGCCGCCAGGATTTGAGCTGTTGATGAAAGCTGAATAGATGTGAGGGGGTCTAGCAGCCTGGGAGCTGATTTTGAATGTGATTTGGACAAATTTGCTGAGATAAAAGCAGATTCTTGAGAGAATAAAGCAGGTCTTTTAGGGATTGATTTGAGAATGGAACGGTGTGATCTTCTGGAAGGAGCAGAAGATAAAGAAGACAAATCAGGCCCAAGTTCTGGTGACCTGGTAGGAGATCTTAAAATATATTTGTGTGAAGGTGAAGGAGGAGGTATTGGATAGTTGGTGTCTCTGTCACATCTTTTCTTTTTAGTGTTGCTAGAATCACAGGCTCTGTTATAGAATTTAGATTGAGTAGTAGGAAGAGTGAAGGTACAAGGCCTTCACATGTGGATGCACTGTTTACAAGCAAAGTCCTTTGGAGCAGGGAAACAGGGAAGGTCAAATGGTTCAAAGTCTGGAGATTCAGCCATGATCTGTGAAGGAAAAACAATGAAGAGAAATGAGATGAATGAAAATTTGTCAGTGATGTGTAGATAATGAAGAAAAAATGGAAGTTCAGCGGGTTGGCTGTGGAACACTGTGCATGGAGGTGGCTCCGCCCTTATATGCAAAATGGGTTTTAGTCGGTCAAGACTTTAAACTGAACACTGGCAGTCCATCAAGACTTTAAACTGAGAATTTGTAAAGTCCCCCAAGACTATAAAGTGAGGATGGTTGTTGGTTGAGTCTTTCAGGACTGTAAACTGATAATGTGAATTTTGTGTGATTCTGGAAGATGGCATCCAAGGGGGAGTCTCTGAAATTTGTTAAGGCAAGTGTGGGGGTAACTGATGAGCTGGCTGCTCTGTAGAACAGTTACCCCAGAATGTTAGTTTGTTTCTTTGGTCTTTAATGTTTTGATCTCTGGTTCTGTCTTTTTGATTCAGGTTTTGAGTCACCCAAGACTATAAACTGAGGTTTTTTGAGTCCCCCAAGACTATAAAATGAGGGCTGTTAGTCCCCCAAGACTTAAAACTGAGGATTAGTCCCCCAAGACTTTAAAATGAGGAGTTTTATTTATTTATTTTTATTTCTAAATCAATATTTTCAGGCAAGAAGTAATTACAGAAAATAATCAAGAGATTTAACAAAATGTTCAGCATTGGCTTTGAACTGGTGGATAAGGTTTTTCCTTTTCTCAAGGTCCAGTGGGTTACTGGCAGGAGTGGATTGGAAGTAATCTAGGATGAGATGCTTCTGTTGAGAAGAATGTTGTTGGAAGTTGTCTTTGATGGTTGGAAATGTATTAGGTGGGGGTTCTTCAAGGGTTCCCACATTGTCATCATCACTGTCTGGATTGGAATGAACCGGAAATTGGCCAGATTGAATTTCAGTATGAAGAAGTATTGGGCTTACCATTAGAAGGACCAGGGATTGAAGAGCTAGTGTTTGTAGTGGGGTTGGAACTCTTTTTTTAAGGGTGTAACTTGTTGACTAGTCTGGGGATCAGGATGGATGTTCTGGATCTTTTGGTGCTGGTGGAAGGTGGATCAAGTTGTGGAGGAGAAGAAGATGATGAAGAGGAAAATGGACCAGGTCTGAAACAATTCTTCTTCCTAGAGTGAAATACATCACAGGAGGTTCTTTAGGGATGATCTTGAGGTGTTATGGTACATATGACATTGTTTTCAATGCAGTATTGGCAAGGATCCATGTCAGTAGCAGATTTGGAGAGGAAGCTGAACATGGTGGTTGTGATGAAGGAGAATGTGGAAATTCTCTATTTGAGGGAGGATGTGGTCTTCCAACATTGGCAGAGCCCTTTGTTGGTCTGTTTGGCATTGTTTTGATATGTCTTATATGACATCGTTTACTAATTAAGTGTTTTTATGGAATTATTCAATGAATATTGGGACTGTCAGGATGTGGATATTGCTATTGGATAGCCCCAGTTTTTCTCTATATATTATGTTTTGATGACATTTTTCATATTCTAAGTATTTGAGGGATTATATCTCATTTTTCATTTCAAAAAATAGCTGTTTAATTTTGTTTTTCGCTTTTTATGGGATGACCTTAAGTCTTAGGGTGAAGTGCTTAGTATCATTAGATTGGGCTAATTTTTCTCTACGTTTCATGTCACAATGTTGTTGTAGCTTAATTATGGGTTTTAAAGGTTTTAGTAGTCCTAGTTTATTTTTCAAAGTATTTTGGGTGTTTTTGGTGGTTTTTGGTGGTTTTCTGGCTTCAGGGCGGTTTTGCCATTTCAAGCGGGCCTCCCAACGTCGGGCAGACCGCCCACCTTGGTGCTAGAAGGCTGGAAGCGTTTCTAGAGGGGTTTTATTCAATTTAGTGCTCAGAAATGCCAGATTTGTGGGTGTGCATGGGCTCTTAGATAGTGGTCTGTGTGTACATAGTGAAGAAGACAGTTTGGGGCAACCTTAATTATCATACAACCATCCAGAGGTGATATCCTTGTTCCTCACTCAGTTTTCACTGTTTTCTGGCCACAATTGGCTGTGTTTGTTGCAAGTTTAGTTCTTCATTTAACTCAACTTTGGCAACTGTTTTCTCTGGTGTAGTCTTTCAAGCTATATATAGTATTATTGCTGTCTCTGGTGTGGATTTGCAACCTACATCAATTGTCATTGCTTTCTCTGGTGTGGACATTGGTCTACATTTCAGTTCTTTGGTTTGGTAGTCTTTCTGGAGACTACTTTCTTGGATGATCAGGCAGTCAAGTGTATTGGAAAAGGAGCTTTAAACAACAGGAACCAATTTACTGTAGCAGGTAAATCTCACTTATATTTTTCTAAAGGGACAGGGGATTTTCTCTCTGGTTTTTCTCCAACTACCTTGGTCAAGGCCTATAGCTAGTACTATAGGATTGTCTACAACATATTTCTATTCGCATAAGGTGAGCAATGTAAAGCCATAAGCCAGTCTTGAAACTCAATTAACTACAGCTGTGTCTGTAATTGATAACTTAATTGGTAGGTTTACCCTGAGGTTTGGCCAAACATCAGAGTACAACATCAGTTTTTGGCCACCTTTTGTGTCTCCCTCATCACCCCTGCCTACAATTATTTATTCCCTGAACTCACCACATATTTTCATCCCTACATATCTCTTCTCTATCCTTATTTACTCCCTATCTATCTCACACCACCCCTTACAACCCGTTTTGCACCATCTGCACCCCTCCTCAGCCCTTGAAAACCCTTTTGCTACCCTCCTTACACCTCAATACTCAATTGGCTAACCACCAAACCCTCAATTCCCCTTTTGCTACACTCTCTACCCCTCCTACCCCTTTAGCTACCCTCAACTCAGCTCCTAAAAAATTTAGCTTCACACCCCAGCCCACCTGAACCCATACATTCCCCTCTCCATCCCACTCATCTCCCTTCAATTCCCCACTACCCTCTTTCTCTGCACTCTCCACCCTTTTTTCTTTCTATGGAGTAAAGGGGTAGAGTTTAGTGGGGAAGTTAGCGAAAGGGATGTAGAGGGGTTAATAGAGATGAATAATGGTGTGGAGGGGATATGAAATGAAAGGGATGGGAAAGGAAAGTGAGGTTAAAGAGGGAGGGTAATCTGAGAGGGGATGAGTTTTTGATTCAAAAGAGGGGAGAGGATAGGAACAAAAAGAGAAGAATTTTTCTTCAATAAAGTGATATGATAGAAAAATAGAAGAATAATGTTCAAGGGAATCCAAAGACTGATGACCTGAAATTTTTTGAAAAAAATATTAGACTTCTAGTTAATCATCAACTTTTAATGTGCTTCAATCTTAAGAAAATTCCCCCCCTTCACAGTTAGATATGCTGAAGATGAAGGAAAGTCTTTTTTAAAGAATAATAGTACCTGTGCATTGATTGCACTTACTGGTAAAAAATATATATATACTTTATTTATAAATTATATGTTTAACTATATTTTTCTTTTATTCATTTTGAAGATTTTTTCAAGCTCTACAGATCCTTTGAAGGTTCACAAGATTTTCTGTTATTTAATTATACATAAAGATGAAATATCATATTTTTTAAAATTTTCACTGAAAATAATGTGATGATTAATATCACTATACTATATAGTACTTCTTTAATAATTTCTGAATATACTTAATAATTTAAATATGTAATTGAGCTAAAATATCTGAATGCTTATGTAAAATAAAGTTTCATTAAATCTACAATGAGGATTATTTTTTTTGAAATAATAAAAAAAGCACCATTTTTTAAAAAAATCTTATGTGTTTACCAGCCTGTTATAGCTATGAGGTGCACTGATTTCGGCCTTATATCAAAAAATCATATTTTTAGATTTCAAATCATTTTCAAGTAATGAATTCAATGGCTTCAATGATAATTCAACTATGATTCACCATAAATTAAACAAAATTTCACCCTTGTTTCTGGGATTGTTCATGGGAAGCTCAATTAATACTCAATTTGTGATGAATTAGGGTTCAAGGTTTCAGACTTGCTAGCAAGTCAGCCCCCCATATTGCGTGGTGAGATGACTTAAGATATTTTAAACTTTTCTTGTACAAGAAAAGTGTTTAAGTTAAATTTCTTCTTACTCTGAAGCTAGACTCATCAGACCATAAAACACTCTTCCAATAATTTACAGACAAATGGATGGGTTTTTGAGTAAAGGTGAGACATTTTATTTCATGGATTTGGCTGAAATAAGGTTTTTTGGCAGCCACAAAGCTATTGAATCCTGGCTTGCAGATACATCTTCAGATGGTTTAGGGAGATATTTTTCTTGTGAGTGAGTAAAATTTCTTATTTAGTGTTGCCTTTCCGTTATTAAAAACTACTCGAGAGATCTCACAAACACTGCAAGGTAATAGTTTTCATAGATGTCCACCTTGGGGAAGGTAGCCAGAGTTCCTTCTGAGGTGTTTTTTTTATGAAAATTTGGCAGAAAGAGATTAAGGAAGTTGGTAATGGCAGGAAACTTGGAAATTAGTGAACCCCAAAGATTCCATTTCAGCTACTTTCAACTCGAGTTAAAAGCTGTGGTGCCTTTTTTGTGTGTGAGGTGGTTGGATATCATGAGAAACTGAAAAAAACACAGTTTTTTTAAGAGACAAAATTAGATGATTTTTTTCCAAAATAATAATAATAGGAACTTACTGAGGGGTAAAGAGACTAATCTAGAACCAGAAAAAAAATCCTTAAGAAAATTGGTGGTGGTTTATGGAGTAGAGAATAAAAATGTAAAGAAAAAATAATTATGCATAAAAGTGACAAAAACAAATGGCCACCCTGGTACATCATTTAAATTTATATACCATAAAAGAGTCACACCTTCTTCAATCTCAAATTATGGTAAGCTACATCAAGCAATGACTTTCATAGCTTTTGATCTCCTCCTGGACTCTGATTTTAATTCTGATTCTGATCTTGAATAAGATTTTCTTTTTTATCAAAAATGGCCAGGAAACACTACCTTCATGCAAGAAATCCTCATGTACTTCATACACCAAAGTACACCATCCAAACATTCTTAACCTATCTGTACCAAGGTTTAGACATTTGTTAAGGAATTCTCAGAAATTTTTTTTTAGAATGGTTATAAGTATTTTGCATATTGACTCTGATTTTTAAATTTCTGTTAAAATCTCTTTTTTTCAAGTCTCTTTATTTTTCTTCATCAACTCAACATGAAATTGTATATTTTCTGCAATCACATGATTTTTCATTCATTCTTTTTTACTTTCATCACTCAAATTCATTTCCTCCTCTGCTCTTCCATCCCTCAAATAATTTTAAGACAATTCTTTTCTCAACTCCTCTCTCCAGGTTATCCATTTTTTCACTTTTACTTATATGTTTTTGAATTATACTTTTTTTCTTTTTTGTATTGAAGTTTTTTTAGTAAGTGTTTTTTCATTTTCCAGGTAAAAATAACCTCTTTTTATCCCTCTTTTCTTTTATTTTTTTTAACTCCATCATCATACTCTTCATCCCTCCTTGGCATGGTCATTATCTCCCCTTTTCCCTATTTCACTTTTTTTTGGTTCCATGGTATTTAAACACATATATTTCACATTTTTAAGCATTTCACTTGGTCCATATTCAATTTCCCACAGGGGGAAGAATCCCTGAAATAGATGTCTAGTTCAGTTTTTGGTTTCAGTGTACCTTTCTGGGTCTGTTTTCCAGAATAACCCTGCTAGAGCTCAATATTTTTTTCCTAAAATGTTGCAATCCATTTTTATCAACCCATCCTCACCTCCCTCATGTTGTCTTCCTCCTGCACACTCATCCACTAGTTGTAATACTTCAGTGGCAAGTGCCTTTTAAATTTTCACTTTTTAAATTTAATTTTATTACTAACATTTATAATTTATTTTTCCCCTCACTACTTCATCCTTCCTTTAGTGATAGCATGTATCTTTATTTATTCTCAATAGCCTCCTCCCCAAATCCCTGCTTCACTTTCCTCCCCTCA